>OX382265.1:7427915-8000993 GCA_947507595.1 Pyralis farinalis | reverse complement strand
AGTCTTTGGGGGACGCCTATGTCCAGCAGTGTACGTTTTTCGCCTGAAATCATGATGATGTACCTAGTCATCAAAAGAGCATGAGCACCCACGAGGTTTTTCAGAAGCCGGCGCCCCTGATACTGGGTAATCGCACATAAAATTAATTCGACCGTGATGAAGTAAGTCAAGACGACGAGCTCGGTGGCGCAGTGGTGAAACGCGCTGTTACGCTACTTTGACATCAACGCTCGTGGGTTCGATTCCCACACAGTACAAACATTTGTGTGCATGAACATGTCTGTTTATCTTGGTCTGGGTATTTTCTATGTATAATAAGTATGTATTTACAAAAAAAAAAATTTACGTATGTTTATCAGTTGTGTCTAGTACCCATAACACAAGCTTCGCTTACTTTGGGACTAGGTGGCGCTGTGAAAAGACGATGGAATATAGTGTATGGTTGTTCTGTATGAAGTACTATCATGGTTCACTGTTTATTTATCATTGGTCTGTAACAATATGATTAAATCCGATCATGTAACGATTTCATATCGCACACCACAGGAGTAGTCTAATTCAGAAGATAATAATACCAATTTCTACATACAATTGGCTATTTCACGATATGTGTCTCACATCGGTTGTTTAGCATTTTTAAAAGTTTGAAAATACACGGCATACAAATCATTTTTTTTTAAATGTACTAAAATTTAATTAAAATAAACCAGATCCTCTTTTCTAAACTATTTTAAATGCAGTACTTTAAATTGTTTATTCCTAAAGTTTCTTGACACAATCGTGCTTGTTAAAGTACCATTCTCTTGTGATAATGAACTGTAAACGCAGTGGTTAAAATTCTTAACGAAGAGCGTTTCTGCACTGGTACCTACTGTCTTTTTGCTAAACTACATCCGTTGAAAAACTCTTTGTGGTAATTTAACGCAAATCGGTCTGATACCCTGCCAAACCACGTGTTTTTTATCACCATTCATCCAGTATCACCACCGGCGGTTGATTGAAGCACAAGCATTCACACATCAGCACTTCGCTCCTTCAGATTTATAATATTAGTAACGATGAGAACTTTATTGTGTTTGCGGAAATTGTGTTCAGATGTTGGTTTCAGATGATGTTAATTATTAATTATTGTTATTTTCATAATGTTGCTTTCCTAGTTGTTCAGGCTTGCGCACGTAATAGGTCTATGACATGTACGCGTTGCATTTACTAATATACATATTTTCATAACAATTGTTCGTGTGAGCAGTAATAGCCTAGTGTATAAACCGACTATTTATTAAACGACTGGTTTGAATCATGGCAACACTAAATTTTAGGAGTTCTGTATATATTTGTCATTATTAATCGCTCGGCGGTAAAGGCAACATCGGAATGGTTACCTCTAAGAAATTATATTTCAAAGGACGTGTGACCGAACCTAAGAAAAGTCTGGTTTTCCCTCTGGGTTGTGGAAATCTCAATGTTAGTTAAAATCAGTATCTTCGCCAAATGCTTAGACTTAGGGGATTCCGCCAATCCTTATGGTTTAAGAAACGGAATAACGCTAGAAAGAAGAAGACTAATTTTCGTAACTTACAACTAGTAAACGTTTCCTTGCTACCAGTTTATAATTAGAAGTTAATTAATTAGTTAGTTAACTAATTAAAAATATATTATACATTTACTGTCTATCAGATAATGCCTCAAAATATGCTGCCTATGTTATCGATTTCAATGAGCGCTATTGAAATTTGATGTAGGTTTGGGAACCTTATTATTTTTAGCGTGTAAGCAGATGACGGCAGCTTGCTTCACTGCACACATGGCCACGTAACGTCACCGCCATATAGACCTACGAAAATATAATAATATCGGCACACCGGTTAACTGACTCGCGGATCACATCGACACATTGTCGCCGATGAGGACATTTTTAAAAATGGTTGCATACGTGCAATTGATTTAGACACGTAATAAAAGTCTTTTCTCCTTACAAAAATAAAATCTTTTACGTAGCCAACATTTCCGACTACTTTATTAACGATCTGCTCGTCTGGTGCGAAACTCGCTCCATCATTTCCCGGACGCTCAGAGACGCCGGTACAGAAATAAAGCATTTTGTAACACCGGCATTTCTTTACGAAACACGTTTACCAATCGCCGTCGCGGCTCAAAATTCCAGTTGGATCCATTAGAGTGATCCAAACATTTTGTATCTGGGTCGGCGCCTCCTGAAGCGGAGATACATAAACTTGAAAATAGATTCTATTTATAACAGAGAGACAAAAAGTTGATTGTGTGATTTAGCACGCGTATTTTACCCGATATGGTCCATTTCATTACTTATATAGTCATAATTAAATTGTTTAACTTCCTATAAATGCCATTTCACGCTGTTCGCCACTCTGTTTCATGAACCATTTTATGTTTGTTGTAAGAAGTTATAACATACGGCCGTAGTAAGTACCGCGCGCGTATATTTAGAAATATCGCTTGCGTACCTGTACAAGCGGGGCGGTCTCACGCATCAACGCTGGCCTTCAATCCACTTGCCAATTTTGAAGGAAACCGCTAACTGATTGATGAGCTATCGCTGGTAATAATAGCTTGTACGTATATTCTCTGTCCTCCGGCGATACAGGACTTCTGTCCGACCTGATGTATTTACAGGTGATGGCTCACGTGCTCTTGTGGATATCGCCCTCTCGTCTGATTGTTTCCGTGCGTCACATCCATCTCGCTCGCTCCGTCTGTGTTATGCGTGGGCGCCGGCAATATTTTCACACGGATCAAAACTCGGGAAACGGTCAGTGCGTTTTCATGTTGCGCGGCGTTCGCTCGACGCGCTTGTCTCGTCCGCGTCTGTGATATGTGATCGAGAATGAGCCGCAAGCAGGATAGGTACAGCTCGCGGCCGCGTAGCATTACCTCGCACTATGGCTCCTCGCCGAGCATGCTCGGCTCCATGTTCAGCAGCCAATACAGTCCGTATTCGAATAATTACTCAAACTATGGCAGCCCAAGCACATACAGAAACTACAATCCCTACAGCGCCGGCTTCGGTAGGGCGTCGTCCAATTTGGGTATATATGGCGGGACAAGCTCAGGTTACGGTGGGGTGTATTTGAGTGGTGCTACATTAGGTTCGTTGAATTTAATGACTCCAGTGTTGAAAAAGTTGGACAAAAAATTGTTGGCTAGCCAAAAGAACTTCAAGCCGAAACCGGTGCCACCAGCTAAAGTGCCGGAACCGGTGTTGGACCCGGAAGTACCGCCCGTGAGGCCAGAACGGAAGAACCGTGCAAAGAAGAATCTCGACAAGGAAAAGTCCAGGTCTCTGAGCTCCCTCGACACCTTCGGCGGTCTAAATTCGAGAACGCTCAGCCTGAACTCTCTCGCGTCAGATGGATATTGTGTATGTTGTTGTTTGATATATACTAATGTCAAGACAAAATTAGTTGTTTTCAATTTTCATAATCACGTACATACTCTGTTAATAATACTGTACAGTATTTCAGTAGTAGTTATGTTGTGACTATGAGAAGAACTTAGGTACACTCAGTTAAAAGTATAGCATAAGCTAATCATACGATACGATCATAATCAGAATATATCGTTGCATTCTATTTTCTATAAATAAATCATTCCTATATACGAACTTCTCTATACATTCCATAACAGAAAGAAAAAGCTTCCTACACTGAAGGGGCTAGCAGTTTTCTCTCCCCTTTATGCGTAAAGGTCTAATCTTACCCTTATGTGAAAAATCAAACGCGGAAACCCGCTAGAGCAATATATAATAACATTTTATGTTAAAGTATTTACTGAAATTACAAGGCACTTTTTATATACAACGTCGGAAGACATACAAGCATACGGCCCACCGGACGGAAAGCGTTTACCGTAGCCTATTAAAGTTCGAAATACATTAAGTATCACTCGCGCGATGCCTCCTCTGCTGCATAATTCGCTATGCGTATTTAAGTAAATCAAAATTATTTTGTGGTCTATACAATATTTTAGAGTATTCTTGTGTAGTATTAGAAAGTTGAATGAATTTAAATGAGAAAGAAAGTTGTGAGAGGTGTCAACAGCTCTGTCACAACTCGTCAAGTGACGCGCCTGAAGAGTATTACAAAAACAATTTGAAATGAATGACTAATTCAAACGTTTTCAAGAACACGTTTTATTTGAATTGTATTGTAATATTTATTAATATGGGTTGTGTTCCGAGGAGTTGTTCGCGTATGTTGTGCAATGAACTCTGCCGAGGCGCGTTCCTAATCGGCTACAAAACGAGGTCCTTCAAAATGGGCGTGAATAGATGTATATAGGATAGACGAAGCAGACATGATACCTCTGGTGATTGATTAAAATGAACACGCAACTTATTAGTAAATATCTTATTTACACATGTCACAAGGGTGCGGACTGGATAGGCAGTAGTTGGTTCCAGTATACATTTTCATAGAAAATATTTTTTTATACCATTAAGGTGGAAAACAAACGTGAGGATAAACAGTTACCGTAGCCTACCTTCAGTTGTAACAGCATTTAATTATTATAACAGCACGCAGACTACAGGTTTGTGTAGAAAAGATATATAAATTAAAATTGTAGTAGAGTGTTGTAGTATATTTTCATACCAAACATGATAATCATTGAATTACATATCTTTGTTTTCCTACCTGTTATCTGATAGATAATTAAAAGTATTATATCAGTTGCAGATTTCATCATGAAATACGGTTCCTAAAAATGATATAGTATGTATTCAGATTCTCTAGAGTATCGTACTCTTTCATTTGCTGAAACAACTGTTCAGCATGATTTTATTGGTAATTACCTTTGTTTAGCTTGATTTAAATTATAATTAAATGACAAGTAACTATGCTTAAAATGATTTACGTAATAATTAATAAATAAAAAGTGCACAGTTACTTGTTATTTAATTATAGCGTAAATAATTCTTAGCTTCAGTTATTTGTCACTTAGTATGATTTAAGTGATAATTAAATGACAAGTAACTGTGCTTTACTAAATTAAAAGGGTAATTAAATGATTTATGATTAACTTATATATATAAAAACTCAATTATTTTTATACTATGTTGGGCGGTACCCATACTGCTGACGATGGCCATTCAGGAGTTATCGGGGGCCTTCGCCTACTCTAACGACAGGAAATCACCATTTGACTGTTGAATTCGGCTGCATTTTATTATAAAATGGTAGTTTCCCAGTCTTACACCTTGTTACTTGTTATTATCTATAACTTTCATCAAATTTCTTACGGGGTCGGTAGAGAGAACCGAGCCGTACATGACTCGGTCCTTACGCACCTCATTCGCTGCTTTAACATTATAACTCTTGACAAGCACGCTCGCCGGTTTCTATTACTCCTGACATCATTATGATGAAACATGATCAGTTTGGTAGGTAAGTCCCGACTTTCCTCGGCTTTTACATCATTCTACTGTCTTTTTGTACCTATATCTGTTTCGTAATTCTTTCTTCGACATTATCTTTCAGACTAATTCTCTTTATAACATCATCATTGCGAACGCGGTCTACAAGCGTTACGCCACATAATTTTGCGCAACGCTCGTATTTCGACCGCGTTTTAGTCGATCCGTAAGTTAGCTTTGGGACCAGCACTGCGTTGTGTACATTATTTTAATATTAACTCATATATTGCTGGTTGGTAATACAGCAAATGCAAATTCTTTAAACGAAAGACATGTATAGAATAACAAAATTTGTATGTATGCGGTATTATCATGCAATTTCTATTTGATCATGCAGTGTTGTGAATGATAAAAATCATAAATTGTTCAAGTACCTTAATATTAGCTTCAGTAGTAATTTTTGTTTATTTTTTATTATATATAGTTTTTAGAATTACGCGTAAATTCTAAATTCACATGTACACATACAAGAGAAATAGATAATTTGTACACAGCTTTTATTAATTTCCTAATAAACTTATTAGTCATGTTATAACTTACGTATCACTTAAATAAAATCTTGTGTCATATATTTGGTCCTTACATATGAAATTGGCGTTTTGTCAAACTGGCCACTTTGACCTCAAATATCTGGCGTTTGATTAGGAATACCAAATTCAATTTTAGGCTTGTATTTCGAATTCATGATTTTTTTTTTATGCCATTTGATTTTTCTTTGACATCGGTCTAACGATTACGAGTTCCACCGTGGAACCGACGCTGCAGAAACAGCTCGAAGGGTTAATGATGTGTATGGGGAAGCTATTGTAAAAAAACACGGTACGTTTTTGGTGGCAACGTTTTCGTTCTGAAAATTTTGATCTACAGTACTACAGACCCCGTGGACGGTTGGAGACCCTAGTTGACAACGAACAATTAAAGGTGATCGTGGAAGTAGATTCATCGCAAACCATGTCAGAGTTAACGGCAGGCTTCGGTGTGAGTGACAAAACAGTTTTAATTCACTTGAAACAAATTGGAAAAGTGAAATAGCTCGGGAAATGGGTATCGCATGAATTGAGTGAAGCACACCAACAAACATGCATTGAGTGATGCGTTACATTACTCAAACGTCACAATAACGAGGGAATTTTAAATAGTATTGTTACTTGTGATGAAAAATGGATCCTGCACGACAGTCGGAAACGCTCATCACAGTGGTTACATGGTACATACTTCGATTGATTAAATATATAATTTCATATATTTTTCCATTTACTTTTTCCATATAAAACATCAATTTCATATGTAAGGACCCGATATAAATATATAATATATTTCGTGTACCTATCTCGATAATAAACAAGCGAAACTCGTATGCGCGTGTACTGGTAACATATTAAGATTCTTCTTTTTCGTAGCGTTATCCCGTTTTCTAATCAATTTAGGATTGGCGAGTTCGTATACTTAAGAAATCCTTGGGATTTGGCGATTACTGATTTTGACTTAGAGAAACTACTATCAGACATCCACAGCCACGAGAAAAATGTCTGTTTTTCTTAGGTTAGGTGACACGTCTTTTAAAATATAATTTCTTGGAGGTCACCCTTCCGATGTTGCCTTTACCGCCGAACGAGTAATAATTACAAATATATACAGAACTCGTAAAACCCGACTTCTTAGACGATTATATTATTGACAGAAAGTATAAAAAGACAGAATGTTTTACTATGTATTGAACTGATTTCTATAGTACATAACTGAGAAACTTCCACTTTCGCATTGTATATCCGTTTCGTCCTGCATTCTTTCTACATGTCCTAACTAACGAAGCATGCCTTTTCTTACCTTTACAGCGACAGTCTCGTTCCAACCAACTCTATATCTTACATCATCATTGCGAACGCGGTCAGCAAAAGTTATGCCACAAATTTTGCGCAATGCTCACATCTCGACCGCATTTATTCTACTTTCATGCTCTCTTTGCCATACCCAGCTACCCCGCAAGGGACCCGGCGTGAAGATATACATGTATACATACAACTAAGAGACTTGAAACTTGGGTAGATAATAAATGTTATTATGTATATAACCTTCGTATAAACGAACTTTCACAATTCTTATACAGTAGTAATTACAGCTATGTGAACATTTTAATTGGCTTCTTAACACAAGTCAAATAATTATAATTTTTATACTAGTGTTTTGTAAAGGCTTTCAGTTTTCCCGTTTAATCTTGTGAATGCACCGTGATTGTTTTAAATTTCACTTCATTGTTCGCTGTGTAATATGTACAGTCAACAACCGACACCACTACTTTGACATCAACGCTCTCCCACACAGGACAAACATGTGTGTGTATGAACATGTCTGTTTGTCTTGATCTGGGTGTTTGTAATAGAGGTAGGGCGCAGCAAAGCAGCCCGTCTGGCGAAGTACCTCCACAACGCAGAAAATAACAACTTCCAGTAAACTTCTAAGGAGTTTCTGTGCTAGCTTCAGAGGTGACGTACTTAATGTTTTGCAAGCGTTCATAGGGTACGGTATCCCCTTAACATCTGGTGGCCCGTATGCCAGTATGGTACCGGACGTTGTAAAAAAAAAATATATAAAAATATCACGACTTAAGTCGCATAAAATATTCTTTCATAATTAGGTACTGCATATAATTTAATAGATTCATTTCGACGGTCATTGAATTTTATATCTCCGTTATTATTTTCCACGGTCAACGCACATTTTTAACTAAAAAATATGCATTCATGATATTTAAGTAGTAAACTAATTATTTCGTCCGAGATTTAGTTACTGGCTTTTTACATAAAAGGCTTACGAGGTGAACTGTGCGGGTGAAAAACGACGTTGAGATCCAACCGCTCTAATGCCCCTTTATCGTTACAGGAAGCTGTATTTTTGAAAAATACTACATCGTATTTCTTTAACAAGCAACTCCTTAGGAGCTTACTGGTGACCTTACTTACAACAACCTCTTCAGGGACTTTGTTATTTGGCTACGGTTTTCTGTGAGGTTGAGGTACTTCCCCAAATGGGCTTCTTTGATGCACCCTACCTCTCTTAAAATAGATAATACGTTTGTAAGACCATCGAATTTACATCCATTAGAGGCGCTTGCGTAGCATTAATATTTAGATAATTTATATATTTATTTAGAAATGATAATAACAGCATCAATAAATACTGGAATCACTCTATTATCTCTCACAAGACTATATGAATAAATCTGCCATTGTATTAATATTTAGATCGACCAACGCGCCAAGCGATGATTGTTGAAATCTGTGTTTACATGATGTTATCTTATGAAAACTGAAAAAGATAAACACACAAAATATTTTAATGTAGCTCATGAGATTACTGTTAGGTTGGATGTCGGTTAACAATTATTGTTCGAAATTGTTGTAACTATAGTTATTATACACCCAAAACCCACTACCAACGGCTTAAGAGGTTTGCGTTGGGAAGCTGGATTAAGGGTCAGATACAAAAAGCAGTCCTTAGCACTAGATACTATTATATCTATGATGTATATTTAACTATTTATTTACGAGTATATCTTCATGTTTTAGCGTCTAAATGTCTTTCGAGCCTACTGACCATTAGGATGATATTAAAACCAATAAGCCGAGAACTAAAGCGATCTTCATCCGTGAACTAGCCCATAAGAGCTGTTGCGTGCTAGTTCACCCAGACCAAGACAAACACATATGTTCATGCACACAAATGTTTGTCCTGTATGGGAATCGGTCGGACCCACGAGCCTTGGTCTCAAAGTAGCATTGTACCATTCCGTCACCGAGCTCGTGAATTTATAGTTTTTTTTTAACTTGACTCATGTCGATCGCGAAATGCGTTGGAGCACCTCCCTCAAACGAACCTTTTAAAATAGAATTTCGTGCTCAAAATCCACTTCGAATATTTCATTCATCTGGAATGGAAATTAAAGTTTCTGTTTCCTTACTTTCAGTCTGGCAGCGAACGCACAGAGGACGGTGAGGTCCGCCGTCTACGCACCTCTCAATCAGGCAGCGACAACGCGGAAGATGGTGATGACCGCGATTATAAGGCGTTGTACGAAGCGTCCTCGCAGGAAGTCCGTCGCTTGAGGGCGCTGCTCGCCACCTCCGAGCAACAGTTGCGCGATTCTCGCGCGACCATCACAAGGCTCAGTCAAGTGGTAAGCGGAATTTGTTGTTTCCTTATCATGTCCATCTTCTCGCTGAATACATACTTGAAATTTCTTTTAATAATATTTATAAATTTAATTTTTTTTAATTATTATTAAAATTTTCAACACCAGCGTGTAGCTCAGCCATGCAATTCTCTAAGCGACTCGTAATGGCTGTGTGCGTCGCTGTGATCACAGATGTCACAGCTTTGACATTGTCTACTGCGATCACGGCTAAATTATTTGATATTCTATAAGGCTGTAAGCGTACGCGAGGCTGTTTGCCTTGTAGAATTCCAATTCCAAACGCAGCCTTGCGGCGCTAGTGTCGCACAACCATGAAAAGCGACACCAAAGAATTGCAATTTTGTGTTCAAGGCTGTAACAGCCGATGTTTCCGAGGATGTAAGGACGTTTGCTCTTACAGAATTGCATGGCAGTAAGGCAGGCGGTACATATTTTTCAACGACGAAAGGTCAAGCCATGCAAATCTTACAAATTTGACTTTTATTGCTACAACATACAATGCGTGGGGAGTATTCCCGGTTTGACGACGCAATATGAGGAGAGAGCTTAGGCGATTGTCGTACAACGTACGCACCTACTGCCATATCAAAATTGATGGAAATGATAAGAGGCAAAGTGTAAAGTATTTTTATGAAATTTTGGCATAAACCCTATTAGAAATTAAGGTCAAGTCCTCAATTTTTGAACACTCGTAGGCGTCCTTGGCAGCTAGGCCCAACCCTGACGTCACACAGGTTAGTTTACGAAACAACTTTGAAATGAAGACCACTCGACATTACTCATGTTTAAATGTTGTGTGAATGTGACAGTTATATTATGAAACGAAAAGATAATAGCTTTTTATTGCTACAGTTATAATTAATTTAGTGTTTTCTGAAAACTATTATTAGAGAGAGAGAATGTAAAAGACCCGGGTAGTGTTAATAGCGATTTTTCCCATCGATTAAAAATCACGGTAAAAACGTTTAGCGGTAACTAAACATTGGACAGTTAACAGCAACAGTCCACGCGCGTTAAATAAATTAGCTATCAAAAATGTTTCAGAAAAAATACTGAAAGAGTAATGACCGCGAAAATTTTAAAGTAAATCCTTTTTTTGTGATTTTTTATGTATGTATTTTTTAAAAGAAAATGTATTTGTTTGAATAATTAGGTACATATATGAAGTCGATTAAAAAAATCTGATGAACTCTGTTTTTATGTTGATACATGTGGAAGCCTTTGAATGGTGTCATCTGAATGGTAGAATATATTTTCACGTTACAGTAAAAATGCAATGTGTGCATTAAGGAGTCTTATTTCTTACGCGAACCATATTAGGTTGTTTTTCAGAAAGTAGATATTAAATATATAGATAGCGTAATAATATATATTATTCGCAATGCATAAAATAGATAAGTCAATCTACTGACTGACATCCTACACAGAACTTGAACTGGATAGAAATTTGGACCAAGCCTTGTTAGTCCTAGGAGTACGCTAAGCAAAGATTTTCGAGAACAAATAAAATGTTTTTTTAGTTAGTACCATTGCTCATGCGATTTTTATCCTAAGACAATATGCACTTTTCTCAGGTATCGCTAATAATGCTTTTATCATTATGAGCCAAGCGACTGTCGTAGGTTACTCATCATGTGGCAAAATATATATCCCATAAACTATATTGGTTACTCCTCAGCTAGAAAACTAAGTGTTCCCTTAAATGTAATATGCAAAATATTTATTCAATTACTCATATTAATGCACATGTGCAGAGAGAACCGATCATTTTTAACAATCATAGCTCTTTTCCTGCACACTCGCCGGGTGGTAGGGTCTCTGACAACACCTCCTAACACCCGACCTCGTCGTGGTAGGTGATTCAAGGCCTTCCTCGGCAACGGTATTTCTGTTTCGTCATTCTTGCTGTGAAGTTTAGATAAATAGATTAATAAGGATTGTATTTAATTGAACAACATACTAATCCTAACGTAACCTACAAAATACTATGTGCACAGCAAAAAAATACTGAAATGCTTGATTTGATGTGCATTTTACATGAACAGTTTAGTATTTTGGTTGGTCAATTTATTATATTCCGATAAATAATAACTGATTATTACAGCAGAACATATACTGATAAAACATTGTGAAAGTATTACCAAAGTGGCGAGTCCATGCTGCGAATCTATAGTCAAGTACATTAAGCTGCGGCCTTTCAAAGTTCAAGAGTTTATAAGCTTCGGCGCGATCCCCCTGGGCTATTATTTTAAATTATTGTTGGTCTTTCTTTCATATGTGCTTTTGCGAATTACTTTTATACTATTATATATTATTATGGCTATTCCTTACTGTACTACATTTTTCGCCGCTCACGAATTGTTACATCCCGTGTACGAAATTATTGCGTATTTAATGCGTCTTCATATGTTTTTAAATCCTTGCAATCATAATGGAATTTCAAGGGAACTTCTATTAATTATTTGAATTGACTAATCATGAAGTGATTTTCTCTGTGTAACAATCACACAACACGTTGCCTCATCTTTACGTAAAAAAGAACTTTTTGGGGTTTTTATATTACTAAATAGACTAACAAGCCTATGGCTCGCCTGATCGTCGGGTTTTATGTATATGGCCGGTTTCTACGCTAAGGATTTCACTTGCGCGATGACTATTTAAACATCTTCACGTGCTTTTTTAACGAACTCTCACCTGCAATCTCCTTGAATGAACTCAATTATGAAATGCTTTGTGTACAGTGCGAATGTAATCTTCTTATTTTTTGACTACATTTGACTAACTTACGCCCACTTCCACTACTAATTATGCCCAGCTGACAGACTGGTGTAAGTCGCACCGACCTTCAAGATCATGTTTGTTGTGTACTTCGTCACACATATTATTTATTACTTGCTAATTATACATATAAACTGTCGTAATGAATGGCTTCATTACATTTACATGTTTATTGTAAAAAATCTAATTGTCGAATAGTTCAAATAAGTTCCTATCGATGTTGCATATTTTGTTGTTGTATAATAAGAAAAGCCTAAGAATGTAGTAATTTCCACATATAGTAATTAACCTATTAGATCATAAATATTCTGTTTGAAAACTTGCGTTGCGAATTATTCGCTCATTTCACATAATACATAATTTACTATTTAGTTTTAAACTGGATTATAACTTTATTATAAATAGCCACTGAAACTGTTGAATCTTTTTTTTTATTTGCAGAATCAAAATTCATTATCTGAAATTGAGAAGCGAGAAAAGAGAGCAATGGAAAGAAAATTGTCTGAAATGGAGGAAGAATTAAAGGTAATAAGTTGATACTAACAACACATCTAAACTTACCGCCATCAAACACGTTTACTACACAACACATAAAGTAAATTTACATTGAATTAGATATATAATTTATGGTAAATGGATAGCTTAAGTTTGTTGTTAAAATGGCGGCCGACATGATGGCACCAATATCGCCGCCTGAGATAAACGTTTGAGTTGTAATGCTGGTATTCGTTTTGTAGCAATTGCAAAAGTTAAAAGCCGAGAACGAAAGGCTGAGAGCTGAGAACCGTGCCCTAACGCGGGTCGTCAGCAAATTGACCAACTCTGCCGCAAAATAGGTAATTCTGCATACTGGCTGCGCGTTGGCTCAGTGGCGACGCCACGCGTCGTGTTCAGGCACTATTCACTGATCATTGTGCTATCGTCTCTCACTATATTTTTGAAGTACAAAGCAATGCTTTTCATGCTACATATTTTATTTTTATTGTTCTTTTCTTTTAATATGTACTAACTTCAATCTTCTTTCAGTAGTTTTGAAATTACCACAAACAAATATTCAATCGTTATTTTTTATTTTAACAACGTGCTTTCTGATTATTTTGGAGTAATATCATCGTATTAACAAGTGAGTGAAACAACTGATCGGTAAATAGTTATTTTGACATGTCACGTTGCGTTTATTAGGTCGATATGCTATGGGCAAGGGCTAATGTAAGTCGTTACATACGCTATTTTTATCATATATTATATGCTGATATAAACATTTTGTGAAGAATATTTACTTATGTTATCTAATAGCGAAATCTATATTATTAATTTTAACGTACTCGGTACATAAATATCTTAAGTATTAAAAATATGCAAAAATGTTAAATTTGATATGTTGCTTGTAGTATTAAGGATTCTTTATTAAATTCTAATTTAGATACTTGCCCATAGTGTGCCTGAAACGTGCTGCACACAATCATAATCCTGCTATATATGAAAATACAGCATGTCCTATTGACAGTTGTGTGACTTCGTCGACTTTTTGTTATAACTGTACATCAAAAGGCCACAATTAAGTTTTTTCATATTTGGGTGGTAAACAAGTAACTAATGATCTGCCGATGCAGATCCTCGCGTCGGTCGCAGAACATAGTCTAATGATATCACAAGATAATAGTACTCCAGCAATGATTTATGCCTAATTTTGTTTATAATCGGCCATCGACTGGCGCTAAAGAAATACAGAACCAATATCAGATCCTTGAGTATGTTTTGATTAATCAGTATTGACTTAGCTAATCAGAACACAGCGGCGCCGCGTCGCCATTCTTGTGACGGAATCGTTGTCAACGACCTTGCATCACGACTTTATTGGGCTCTATGCTCAGTGTATGCTGGGACTATATGTAGTATCACTACTGCTACTAACCTGGATTCCTTCTGTACTTATTCAGGAACACAACAAAACCCTAGATGATTGTTATTTAGCTACCAGCGTTGAATCCGTAAGGTGAAAGAGCCTACAATGTAGAAACGTGTGGGACCCTAATATTTATTTAATGATTCCTTATTACCAGGGTGCATACAATGCAGGCAAGGTTGGCTCTAGCTCTAGAGATAATAGGAAGCCTGAGGTTACCGTTTTGATATGTAGAGCCATGCCAAAAAAATATCCATAATAGTTTAGATGAAAAATGCTCGTTCCGCTGCAACGTTTGGTGTGTTCTAAGCAAGTGAGGCTCTTGTGTAACAGTATTAGGCCACTAATAGATTTTATAAAAAGTGATTCGACTGCAAAGTGCCTCTTCCTTACAGAAGACAGGCAATAGTTCCTACTTATCTTACTAGTGAATAAGATTACCAGCACGCTAGTGAGACGGTATTCTGTTAGCAGCAGACAATATGCGAACTTATAGATAACAGTTTGCAATCGTCCATAGTCTATGGAAACAATGTAAACGTGATTCGATTCGAAGATTTTTTTAAAGAGTCAGCTCGTTTGTGAGCTTTCTACTGATCCTGTGTACGAATACATTTGAAGAAAGTTCAAGTTTAAATGTTATACTGAGTTGAAGCACTGATTTGTAGAGACATATTGACAAAATGAGTCCAATGGCCTAATTACCCCCTGTACAGTCTAAGGCGGGATATTAATTTAATAATTAGCAGTATTATGCCAAGTGTGGCCATGTTTCTCGACCGTTCCACTCCACACGCAGCCATATTATTTGTCGCGAGCCCCCCTCAACATGACTGTTCTAACATTAACCGTGTGTTATGGCGAGCATGATTTGATACGTGTCTAACTTGCATTCGGACCCTTAGTGCGAAATCCGTTGTGTTTACAGACTTTTATTGAAGTAAATCCGTTTGCTAAATAATGACAATATTTCTATAAACATATTTGTTCATTATAATGATTTTAGAAAAGACGATAGATAAGCCCTTTATCAGTGTTCACATGCCAAAAACACCCTTAAAAAATGTGTCTTCATTTGCATTTTTTTTATTTCCCACTTATAATTTGGCGAGATTTTAAATTTCTATGTTGTTAGAACATTAATGTAGTGACATCACAAAGTAAGCCTAAAATATTATTTACGTGCCTTTTTTAAAAAACTAGCTTAAAGTTTTGCCATATAAACATAAATGAGCCGAAATTTTGTTTAATAAGACGAATAAGAACTATTGTTTACCAATGATGATTGTCACATCGTAAAAGTCACAAAAATGCGTCTATGTATTCCATCTAGGTATTGTACTTCTTTTTTAATTTTATTGAAGTAAATCAGGCAGGCAGTACGCTTGTTTGCCACCGTAGTGGTATAAAAAAATCGTACATATTAGAAAAAGAATGTATAAATAGGGCTGTAGTGGGGTTAATGGATCAACGAGGCAGTTTTAGAAATTAAACTATTTCGATTTTTGAAATATTGTTCATTAAAAGCGAACGGACGTTAAAATAGTTTCAAGGGCATGTAGCTAACAACAAACTAGATATATTGCTGTATCGCATATAATGATGAGTTAACAATTATACTTTTTATCAATTATAATTATCATGTGAAAGTTTGTCGCAAATATAATTATATATTTGACGTGACATGTAGTTGCATAATTGAAATTTTCGCTCGTTGTATGAATATAGTTTAGGTAAGCTTCCTAAACTGAGCTCACGCTCGTATTCATTTCACCTGGACTGTAAATCATTTGATCAATTAAGATTTTATATGAAACTGATTTTTGCCAGCGGCTTTGCCCCTCTTTTACTAGTCTACCTCTGTACAAAATCTCATTACGCCAATTTGTTTCATTTTACGATATTAGTCGCAACAAAGGTAAACAAACAGGGTTTATAATGACATTTAGACGATTACAATTATATCAATGTAATTTATAATATCAACAAGGATTAACACAATAAAGTTGTTGGTTACATTGCCTTTATATATTCATTTGTCTCTTGCCGATGCAGATATTCTAACTCGCTACATATGAAGAAGTGTATAGTCGGCTTTTTGTGAATGATAAGGTCTGTTAACCGTTGTTCTACAATATTTCGCTATCATTTATATATATGTATATATATATATATATTTAAACGCATAAAAGTACACTCAGCTGAACTGATGGTGTAAGATCGTTTTCAATTACGCCATGCGAGCCAACTGCTAGTTGTGTAACAAACTCATGATAGGTACTAACAGCAATTTTATATAGAAAAGACAAAAATACAATTTATTTACTTATTTACAATCGTTCATATTTCCACAGTTGTACATTAGACAGGGTTTTTACTTACTAAATTGAAGAAGAGATGTTTTCATAGATTGAACGTATATTTTGCCGAAACTGACGGACGGAAGGGTTTCATCAAAAGGTCTTTTGTATTAGGTCGAAACATTAGGGGTTACAGTATGAAATTGCCGATTTGTACTGAAAAATTATAACTTGCTGCCATATAATCGGAAGTTTATTTATGTCTTTGCGATAGAACTCTGGATTCGACAAACTGTGTGAAAGCATTTTGTACTGCCTCCTGGGAAGAAAATTGCTCACCACGTAGAAAATTGTCCAAATCACGAAAAAATGGTAGTCAATTGCAGCAAGGTCTGGCAGTACGCAGAATGACGTATGGTTTCTAACTGCAGCTCCTGTAGAGTTATAACAGTTTCTCGTGCAGTGTGAGGTTTTGCTCTATCATGGAGCAATGATGGCGTGAATCGGGGCTGTTTCACTGCCGGTTTCGCCATCATTGTTCAAAGTTCCGCACAGTAAACATCTGCTGTTATTGCTTGACCAGACCTGAGAAAGCTATAGTGAATAACGCCATGAAGAGACCACCAAACAATTACCATTACCTCTTTATTGGTAACCTTTGCTGCTGCGAAGTTTAACCTGGGGTCAGTCATTGCATTTTTCGCTTACGGTTATCGTAAAGAATCCACTTTTCGTTACATGTCACAATTTGATCCAGTATTCCTTCATTTCTGTACCGATTCAACAAGGCAACATTTGTGTTTCAACACGCGTTTCTTTCTGCAGATCAGTCAAATCATGAGGCACACATTTTTCATATTTTTTTATCTTATTGATTTGAAGCAAATGAGTCAATATTGTAGGTAAGGTAACGTTAAACCTTGCCGCTAATTCCTAGGTAGTTGGACTCGGATCCACCATCTCCTTAAATTCAGCTTTATTCACCAGTGTGGACGGTCTTCCACATTGTTCGTTCTTTAAGGTGAAGTTTCTATTGCGAAAGCGTGTAAACCAAAAACGCACGGGGCGTTCATTAGTAGTCTCCTCTCCAAACGCAGCATTGATATTGCGAGCCGTTTCTGCCGCGTTAGTTCCGCGTCGGAACTCGTATTCAAAAATTACTCGGATTTCCGAAGTATCCATAATTCCCGTCTAAGGTGAATAAAAAAAACAATTGAAATTAGAAAATCTAAAATGGCACATTTTTAAAAAGAATATCCTCATAGGTATCACGTGAAAAAGTTTCACTCGAAAACTCACACCATGAAGGTTTAATGTTAGTTCAAAGGATTTATTACTCTAAAACGGCAATTTCATACTTTAACCCCTTTTATAATCATTTTTGCGGGGATTCATACATGTACCTCAAAAGGAAAAATGCAACCCTTTTAGGATCTCTTCGTTGTCCGTCGTGTCAAGATTCTTTTTCTCAGGAACGCGTAGAGGTATCATCTTGAAATTGATATCAAATGCTCAAGTCTGCAATTTCTCGGAGCAGTGAAAAAATAAAACTTCTAAGTCAACGCAATCAAAATATACGGCCGTTTATGTCCCATATTTTAACATACATCTAGGTTAACGGTAAGAACTATAGGGTACTTCCCGTTAACCTAGAATCATAAAATATGGCAAGAAACAATGTAGCACAAGGGAAAAATCCAAAAATCTTAAATTTGTTCACAATTCATATTTTAGCAAAAACGCATTGTATATGATGTATAAAAACTCATCTGTATACTATATATCAGATCCATTTTTCTCCGTTTTTAGCTGCAATCACGAGAGGATTTCAATTCATGTAGATACACCATATTACTATCAAGTAGGCTTTCGCAGTTTTAAATGACCTAACACCACCGCATTACTCACCATGTACATATTTTGATAGCTTGTAATAATTTGAATTTTTTATTTCATGGATGACGTCAAAAAGGCACATTTAATTACAGGAAAAATATTTAAGTACAAAATCTAAAATATAGTTTATTGTCAGACAATAATTAAACTTTATGGTTTATACTTTATGTCCTGTTTTCAAATGCCAGTCCCGTAGTTGGTGATCAAGCTTCATGGTATGTGCTTTGTAATTTAAAAACGGACTCCGTATTTAAAATGGTATATATGTATATCTATCTTCACGTCAGGTCCCTTGCAGGGTAGGCACAGACAACAAAAAAAAGTCTGTTAGAAAAATTGACTGTAGGTTTTATTTTTTCCCATAGTATAATCGGCAGGTGAGTGAAAGAGCTTTAGCTGTAGTTAAGGGAATACGTCCGGCCTTTCTAATCAACCCCTGCCACGTAATGAAAGTGATAATGATCTATGACATATGATACGCTTTTATGCCGTGTCTTTCTTACAAAAAAAACATACAACCATCGTGGTAGATCATTTGCACATTGCTGCCCTTAATGTTTCTTAATGCGACCTTCCTGATTCCTGGTTAGTGCGTCATGCATCAACATCATACTACGCTGTTAAAACCTATTTACACCTATAGTAGAATAATAATTCCGTTACATGACTCCACTTCACTTCTCATCTCTATTTACTTTTCGCATAACTTTGCTGATTATCTGTACACTACCTTTCATTATTTTCAATAGTGGTATCTCAATTATAGCTCATTTAAAATAAAAGCGTCGACTTTTCCACTCGCGATTGCATTTCTTTTTTCTCTATTAACAAAAGGGGAATAACATCGTTCGATAAACATTCCAGCGTATATGCACGTCCATTCCTTTTGATACGTCTACATAAAATTAAAAATGGTTGACGTAAAACAACGTAAGTAACTCAGTCAGATGTTGAATTTTTTTGGTTGATTGTTTTTTATTGATATACACTTGTTATTAGTTTCCCTCGAAGTTAGTTATTCCATGAATTAATATTAAATTGAATCTTCACTTAAGAATATTTCAAGAACGACTTTACAGCTACGATTTTGCATAAATGAAACAACCGTTCCTAAGTCTCCTCTCAAAACTTGCTAGAAATAGCGATGTATTAAAAGTTATCATTTTTTAGGATCTTTCTTTTAATAGATTACTTTCGTGAAACTAGGGTTGCCACCAGAAAACATACTTTCTGAAATAAACTAAAATGTAAATGTGTCAAATAATGAATGATAATGAATGCATCAAAAAACAACGTATTTATTCGGCTATTGTAACCCCAAAAAGAGATCTAGTGTAAAAAAAAAGTCTGATATAAATAAGGTTATTTGTTACACAGCCTTAAAATATATTCACACAATTAAGTATTGTT
This sequence comes from Pyralis farinalis, assembly GCA_947507595.1. Taxonomy (NCBI): domain Eukaryota; kingdom Metazoa; phylum Arthropoda; class Insecta; order Lepidoptera; family Pyralidae; genus Pyralis; species Pyralis farinalis. Next base: position 7,981,062 of record OX382265.1, on the reverse strand, counting down.
TGTTAAATATATGGTTGTTCCAAATGTTGCCTAAATGCTCTAAATCTATTACATCTATTACTTAAAATTGTTTTATTTGATTGTTTGTCTATTTTCATTTTTAGTATAGATCATGAACACTTTCGCTTGACTAATTAACTTAACTCCAACATCTAGCTAGGCGAGTCAATTTGTATTATGTGTCTGTATTCGAACGTACAGCGCGTTGCTTTAATGCTATTATTATTGTCATTCTAAATGTGCCTGATTGTCGAAGTCTATGTATATGAAACTTACAACGTTCATACGCTTTTTTATGCTACGTAGGCAATCAAGTATATGAACGCTTGCAATTCAAAGAGTATCTTTCCGTTGTCGCCCCCGCTGATTCTTGGTATGGCAGTGTGATTTACAGCATTTGATATGTATTGTTTTGATGATTATGTTTACTAGTCTTGTAAATTGTTTTCCATGACCTTTTTACGATACATACCACAAACGGTAAGTCCTGACAGATACATATCTCTCCTACATTCCACGAATATTCGATTTTGATTTTTTGCCAACCCTGAGTCATATTACCTGTAATTTTTCGTTCCTGCATCTCATATATAAAAAAATGTTTTTGCGTTTTATTTTTTTATTATAAATATGAAATTTGTCAAACGGGGACTTACCTGGTTTGTAAATTAGTATGATTCGATATGATTTGTGATTAAACTAGAATAGGTCTATAATTATCAGTTTTTTTAATGTACACCAAAAAAGTGTTCTCGTGTAAAAAAAATCGTATATAAATAACTTTTTACTTTTTTTTAAAAGATTATTTGTTACACAGTTTACAAATATCTTGTCGCAAATAAATAAGTATTTAGCCCAATTGTTTTAAACGTCAAATTGGTGCGTTGCAACCACAAACTTTTTGCAAAGTACCAATTTAGTAAGTGAATGAATATATAAAAATAGTAACAAACAATTTAAAAAGATAATCGCATATTTTACGAGTAAGCTTCATTGTATGTTTTTTAATGTAATAATAATGAAATTCCAGTTACAACAAGCGCTGCAAGCAGAGAATCAGCGATTGAAGGATGAAAATGGAGCGTTAATCAGAGTAATCAGCAAATTGTCCAAGTGAAGTCTACGGTAATGTCGTCAGACCTCGTACAGTAGGCACGGGAGATCTATAGCACGTAACCTCGGCAGTACTAATGGCAGGACGCGAATGAGGCGACGGCTCGGTTTAATTTTTACTTAGGACCATATATCGCAGCCGTTGTTGTGATTGTAAAGTAAATGAAGTCGTTATCAGATTTAACTATTTACAAGAGAGGGGAATGAAGTATTGGTTTATATATATATATAATAAATTTGACTTGACATTTATTTATATGAATTAAGTAATCAATCGTTTGTGAAATATCTATCTATTTAAGACAATATTAAAATTTCTTATTGAAATATACTTGACATATTGAAATTATGAATTAAATATACTTACGCTTTTCGAGAGAAAAGTAAATTAAGTATAGCATAAGTAAGCATTACTTATATGTATATGAAATTGATTATCTTGATTTATGTTACTTCGTCATGTGACTATTCAAAGATTTTGTACAGGGTCTTTGGTACATACATACAAACCTCGGAGATACTACCACGAGCAGATATACCTGAGCTCTGGCCGTGATTTTAAAAACTAGGCGTGTATTTGGTCTAAAAAACTAAATTTTACTGTCTATACAAAAATAAAAGCATGTTTGTTAGGAACAGACGTTTCTTTTTAAAATGAATGAAATAAATTCCGACAAGTCGGTGCATTTTAAATTTGTATTCATGAAGTCAATTTCTCAGAACTCGTTTTTTTTTACAAATTTTAAAAGCTGTTGAAAATTAAATATTTTAGTCATAAATAAATCAAAATAATCTAATTTATCTCATAATAAGCGGTTTTTTCTAAAGTTTACAATATTTTTTAATCTATTTTTAGAGCTAAAACCAATCTCACCAATTCGTGGTGCTGTGCTAACTAATGAATTTTTATTACGTAGTAAAAAAGTTTTGTGTTGTATCAACATAGCCGACAGTGAACCTTCTTGAGGTATGTTAAAGGCCATATTGATTCAAAACTATTCACATTTCTATTAACAGAGAACACCCCAAACAATTATTTTGTTTAATAAGACTTTTTTTAATAAAATCCTTATTAGATATTTATTACTCATCCAGACATATATTAAGAGGTTTGCACCTACGCTACAAAACCCTGTATGTAACTATTTATACCTAATGTTAGTTAAAACAACCAAATTTTTAAAATTTACGATTTTATCATATTTAACGTATTTCATACTGTTATGAGTAAAGTCGTTAATAATACTAGCTGCCATATACAATAATCTTATTAGATCCGTACGTATGAAATTGCCGATTTATGTAGAAGAATTGTAACATTCGTGGCGTCTGTGCTGCATTGGTGCCACGACGGAATGCGTGTTCGAAAATTTCGAAATACACACATCAAAAGTGTCTAGGGATCAACATATATTTTTGCAATAACTTTTCTCCTGATTGATATTAATTAAAATTTTCTTTAAGGATTCATCAAATAAAGTGTTTTCGTTTGTCTACAGTAACGATAAACCAAGTCACCTTTGCATTAATAAAGAAATTTGCCATTTTCATAATAAAGGGATTTTTGACATTTGAACCACTAACATTAAAGTTCGAAAAAAAGACTGAAATAACAGTTTTCTTTAAAATTTTATTGGGTAACTTAAACAATTAATAATCCGTGTTTCTACCGCGAACACTAACAACACAAGAACATCGGTTTGGCATACTCAAAATGAGTTCATCCAAATCACGCTGTGGAATGGCCGCCCATGTTCGTTGCAACAACAAAAAAAGTCTTCTTGCGACTGGATACCCTCCATATTCGGCAGAGCTCTTCTCTGTAGCATATCCCATGCATGCTCAATCGGGTTCAAGTCTGGCGACTGAGCAGGCCAGGGCATGACATTGATGTTAGCTGCGGCGAGAGTCTGTCTTACAACTCTTGCGGTGTGCGGTCGTGCATTATCATGCATTAACTGAAATAAGGGACCGATTTGCACTTGTAGAGGAACGATGACGTCTGATACAATCGTCTCAGCATAAATTTGAGCGTTGAGGTTGCCTCTGATCCAAATCAACTCAGTTCTTCCGCCGATCCAAATACCCGCCCATACCATGATGGTTCCACCACTATAAGGATGGACTTCCTGGCAGAATTTTAATCGCTGTTGGCGTTCTCCAGTGTCGTATACGTCTTGTATCCGGTCTCATACCAAAACGAGACTCATCAGAAAAGCACACGAAAAGCCATTGTTCATCTCAAGAAATCCGCATAAAAATGCTTGATCCCTAGACACTTTTGATGTGTGTAGTTACAGAAATAGCGGTGTTAAAGATAAACGAATACCGCGTAAGGAAATTAACAATAGATTTTTTTTAAAAGATATATATATATAATATAAAGTTAGTTGATTTTGCAATTCTATGCACAATGTAATATATGTTCACACTACGAAGTGATAAAAATCTGCAATTTCATAGGCAATATCTCTGCTGTCGCCTCCACTGCCGACACTTGTTGACTGTAAATGTAATAAATGCTTCAATATATAATTGTTACCTATGCTGTCGCGTCCACTGCCGTTACAGATGTTAAACTATTAAGGTCGTGAATGGAATGCATGCTCCTATACCATTAATAAATAATGTGATGTTCGTCTGTTGTCGTTACTGAACGATGAAATTTGTAAATGAAATGCATGCTCCAATATACAAATATTTTACATGTGCTGGCGCTTCCATTGCCGTGACAGATGTTAAACGATTAAGCCATTATGATATTTTAATTTAAATTTCTTCAAGCTCCTTAGAATATTGTGAGATTGGGAGGAAACAGTCGCTCCTATCACGGCCATTTTTGATATTGTCGATGTCCATTGTTCTTTACTGTTGAGGTACAATCGAGATAATAAATGCATACCGGTTTTTACCACGTTTTTACATTATATATAGCATCGGTTAATTCATAGATATTAATGATCGAAGCAAAAAAACATTCATTTAATGTGCCTTCATTAATGTTACGTACTTATTTCTATCCTCTTATGTACTTATATCTCGGAAATTGTTGGGACATTGGACTTCGTATGCACATTGCGATTCTACATCGGACAAATGAGAGAACGTATTTAAAATATTCAGTTTGTTATATAAACAATTAAACATGAGAATGTATATTGACGGTGTTTTAAAAATCATATTCATGTTCTGGAAGTTTCCTCTGTGTTGATATTTAATGTATTCCTAATGAATGTAAGTGTAAAATAGGTTAGAGTATATAGAAAACTGTACTTCAGCGGACCGAGCGTCCGCGGTCATCTTACGTGTAATTATATATATCTCGAATTACTAATATATATTATTGTATGTATAGTTTTGTGTAAGCAAACAGTCGCGATCGAATTGGAAATGTGATATAACCATTTGTATGCCACTCTGATTAATTTTTTTCTTGAATGTGTTAAGTTGTTTTTTTTTCGGTCACTGTATGTAGTCGGGGCCATGTTATTATTTCTTAATGCCATTTTATGGACTTATTATAACTATGACGCGAAGACGCCGTTTCACTAACATCGCTATACATTTTGTTAGTAGAGACTTTTTAGTTATCCAAGTTGTTTTGTATGGATATAAAAATATGATCTGTGTATTAGCTGTCGAAAATGTACGTATATAATTAAAATGATATAATTAGGCACTACGTGCCATAGTGAATAGATTTTTTTGCCCAAAATGGGTATAGCGCGCTAACATCACATCGACACCTGTTAAGAACATTGGCACTCAGTTGGACAAGTTTGGACCTATGATTGTAACTATTGCTGTAAACTGAGTTGTCAATGTTTTCATCGTAGGCGCCATATTCAATGAAGTATACTACTAACGTTAGAGAGCCACGAAAGTAGCCACTATAATTATGCCTCCAAGCTTACATACTACAGACTTGCGATCTTATACATACGAATATCTCACGATTTTTCATCATGTGACTTATCGCGGATAAAATCACATTACAGATATATCTTTTATGATCTAATATTGTCCTTGTCTTCAGTGAAATCATCGCATATTATAGATTTTAAATTAATATAATTTAATACTATTGTATTAGATGTCAGTGTGTTTATTTTTTTTATTACTGAATGAATTTCATTAATTTAAATGTGCAACAAATTATATAATTTACTATTTGCTTTATAATTTTTGTAACGAAAATATCAAATATTTCTCGATGGTCAGTTTAATTAATTCATTCGTTTAGTTGGGAAATTTCGTTCCGAAGCCAGCGGTGCAGCGAACCTGTGTGCGAATTACATTCAGTAAATAAAGCAATAAAACCTTGAGACTTATTAAAGTGCAAGCGAAACAAATATATCAACTACATAGAAATAGTGTTTTGTTAAAGCTACATGATTACTGCTTACTATGTGCATAATTTGTTGACTACGCTTTTTGACATTGGCGGTGTACGAGTATGATATTTCTCCTCTAACGTTAGTATTAATCTCATTGGGTCATATGAATGGATTGATGACGCATACGAATCGTTCGTCTTCCTTCAGCCTTATTAGTTGTAATATACGTATTTATATTAATAACTATGGATTACTAAGCCAAATGTATTGCATCCCCATATTTTACAATGGGCACAAATAACTATATACTTAAACTACGTAAGCGAATTTAATGAAACGCGATGCGGTACGAATAGAAATACAAGCGACTCCACCATTTTTGTATTCCGCTTTTTAAAACGCTCTGAGCTCTGCGTGAGTCTCATCGTGGTAGTAATTCTCCCACGTGGGACAATACAAACTGCTGCGACTACTTGACATCTTCACAATGCGTTCGCGTTGTATTCGCTCACGTACTTTGTAATAGTGTTAAAGACTCGTGGTCTCACTGCACCCTACTCAATACATATAAAGTGCCCTTTAAACCCATCTGTATTTTGCATCATATTTTTTAATAAACTACAATATATTAATTTATTTAAAGTTTACTAAATAAGTCGGAGCCTTGTTTGGTAATCGGATGAATGCGCCACCTACAGATGAGGCTGACGATGAGTTTCAACATATTGTTGTGTCACTTACACCTTATTGTAATAATAGTCAATTTTACACGCCTAAAAGTTTATCTAAAGTCTTGGAAACGGATTTATACTTTTGCGTTTTTAGCCTTTAAAATCCGTCCATCATCTGTTATGTGTTTACCTTTCAGTAAAGTAGAGATAGGTACGTTAGAAAGGCAAAGGTAACCATTTTTAAACGAGTATTTGATATTATCACATTTTATATATTGGTTCTGAACGCAATCCATTCCGTTATCTCACCTTTGATGGATGGTAGACCAATTATTATGTGTTAAATTTTCATGGCTCTACTGGGCAAAGTTGTCTGTCATATGAAAACTACGAAACATACTTGATGAAAAGTGGCGACCCCATTTTCGTGTCATTAGTGACAAAATTATAATTTGGTGACATCGTTTTGTTAATAGTTTTAATAATGAATTTGAAATCGACATAACATCAATACTCGCACTCGTGTGAGTATTAAAAATCGTATAGGTACTTGCATGTTGATTTGTAGAAATGATGAATTAAGAATGATTGATTATACTGTATAAATTGTAACTTAGCGATTCTAAAAATTATGTTCTTTAATGTTTTTTTTATTATTTATTTATGAGATAAGAGTTAAAATAAATTTCTTCATTAATTTATTTAGTCCTTTTTTATTTATTAACCTTAATTGGTTTTATTTTTTGGTTTCCGATGCTTTTTGAATAATATAGACGTGTACCTACCAAAATGTACATTAAAAGCTAAAAATATATAGTAGGCAACCCGGCGCGGTGTGATCGCTTTCTGTGTGACAAGTTGCATACAGACTCGAATGTTACAAAATTAGTGTCGGATCGTTGCCGCTTTCGCGATTATCCCGCCGCTGAGGGCGTTGACTTTAAGATAAAAATGAAATATTAAACGCACCTGCTGCATACGTGCTTGGCGATAGGGTTTTCACACAATTTCTCATTGCATTTGTTGAGATATTCCGTATTCTCCAAACAATAATGGCAAGAATCGTAACTGTTGGTAGACAGATGATGATGGAGATTAATAGATGTATAATTTCAGGACTAACTCTGAAATAGCGAAGAATAAATATGTCATTTTAGAGAAATAAATATGTACATTACATACATTTTTGTCGAATATTTACCGAATTTAGTGCCGTAATATACATCCGAGCTACGACCGCCGACTCAGTTGGTTTTGCGAAGCTAAGCGCAGGGACTGCATGCATGGTAAAACGCCAAAAGTGTCAACGACTGACGCTTCACTCCACACAGATTGCTATCGATTTAATATGAATTTGACATCTGCGAAACACTCGCTCACGTCTTACTCGTACATTGGAGAGTATTTTTTATAATTACGAAATATGAGGGAAACAAATTTCTCTGCCTCACTACACTTTTGGCAGCCGATGCAGCATTGATGCAGTGCAATCGCCAATGCAGCATTGATGCATTGCAATCGCCGATGTTAAAAGTAGCATATCTGCCCTGACCCTTTTATATGGAACAACTGGTATTTCTTTTTGTGATTTCAAAGTTGATTCGTCCCATAGTAATAAATTCTTCATTATACGAACGGCACCATAAAGGAGTTTTCATTTAAAAAAAGAGTGCAGATTTTTTTACAGGGTTTGCAAGAGTTTATGGTAAGGCAAAGTTCCGATAAGTGCTTACTATCAGGCAGGCGGTACGCTTGTTTATCAGGAGATATAACAAAAAATTCTGGTATAAAAAGTCATTAAAGGAAATAACTTATCATGCGCGGATTAGCGAGGTAGGAGTTGTAGGTATCTTTGCTATTAATTTTAAATGAAAAATCAAACTAGTAATATGTAGAAATTATATCAAAAACGGCGTTACGCCAGCTCGGTTCTCTCTGCCTACCCCGTAAGGGATTTGGCGTGAAGTTATAGATGAATATATCAATAATTTCTTTCCTTCTTTTTCAAATATCAGAATATTCAAAGTTTTACTATTTTTCAAATAAAAACCTAATTGTATCCTGTTGATTTAACATTTTTTAATTTTCTTTTTCAATCTCCAATTAGTTGACCTATTACAATAAATTAATGTCATCATATCGATAAAATAATAGTGATAGCAAGTGCTAAAAAATATTCTAGTCTGCCGCAATTATATAAATTTGCATGTTGCCAACTCTTTTTTTTCTACTGTTTCCAATATTTTATTGATAAAACTTAAGATAATTTATAAAAATATTCTAGTGTTTGCGGCAATTATATAAATTTGCATGTTGCCAACTCTGTTTTTTCTACTGTTTCCAATATTTTATTGATAAAACTTAAGATAATTTATAAAAATATTCTAGTGTTTGCGGCAATTATATAAATTTGCATGTTGCCAACTCTTTTTTTCTACTGTTTCCAATATTTTATTGATAAAACTTAAGATAATTTACTAAACAAAAACAGAAAATTGATTGACAAACATAGAAAAGGTACTCAATTGTTGTTTCCTTAACTATTTGTATATAAATATATGATTGCATGTGTTGAATTATTTCCAGATATCTTTCCTAGTTAAATATTCATTACTCATTCAATACTCATAATCCTTTTTCAAAGTGTGTGTGAAGATATTGCCGGGTTTCTGGCGTTCTAAATAGAGCGCACGGCTCTTATTTGTAAATATTGTTTTAATACCAGTCACTTTTTCCTCCAACAGTGTACATGTAAATATGGTAAAAATAGGCATGCAACAGTTACGTAAGTTAATTGTTGATGCTCTGAACTACATATGCGACGATGTATATATGTATGGAATGTACTGTAATTCTAAGAAATAAAGCATTATTAACAAATTCTAATTTATTGTTCCCAATGAGAAATTCTGTATTGATTGTCACATTTGGAAGATTAAATTTGATACTTTTGGAAATTTAAAAAAATATTGCACGTGAACCAGCTTATAATGTCACCGCTAAATATTGTTTTTTGTTTGTCGATATTTCAACATTTTACTATTTACCGTTTATTATTATTTGTTCTGTCTATTGATTGTATGATCAAAGCGCTATAGATTGTATGATGGAAAACAATTAATGTTCAGTAATTCATAAACTACCACGATTAAACTAAGTTTTAAATTAAAAACCTCATTTGAAATGGATCTATCCTTCTTAGCGTTATCGTGTTTACTATTATATAATATAATTCCTTCAGGAGCTCCGATTCTAAAGGAATTAGTAAACACCTAGTCTGTTACCAAAAGGGATTTGTGCCTACTTCTCGATATGACTACATAGCGGTATGACTAGATCGCTTTATAACTAAATCTCGATTTGACTACATCGCGATTAGACCAGATATCCTAACGATTACAATGCTGTCGATTTCCTAAAGTACAGTTATCTACATAAATAGAACATTCTTGACTGATTCTTTCTTTGTACCTTTAAAATAAAATAAAAGCTTGTAATTAGAATATAGTATTTATGTATGTATATCTTCACGCCAGGTCCCTTGCGGGGTAGACAGAGAGAACCAAGCGCCGTAAGACGCGGTCCTTACATACTTCACTGGCTTCTGTAACATTCTCTTTTCATGCACGTTCGCCGGTTCCTGGTGCTCCTGTCATCACCTGATAAAACACGACCAATTTGGTCATGGTAGGTTAGTCTCGGTCTTCCTCGGCTTCTACATCCTTCCAATTTTGCATCGTATATCTGTTTCGTCATTCTTTCATCCCGCATTCTTTCGTCCTACATTCTTTCTACATGTCCGAATAAACGGAGCATGCCTTTTCTTATCTTAACACCGATACTCTCTTTCAGATCAACTCTTTCTCTCACGTCTTCATTACGAACGCGGTCAGCAAGTGTTATGCCACAAATTTTGCGCAATGCTCTCATCTCGACCGCATTTATTCTACTTTCATGCTCTCTCTGCCATACCCAGCTCTCACTTCCATAAGTTGGCGTTGGGATTAGTACCGCGATATGTACAGCGAGCTGTGCCTTCTGGCTTAGATTTCGGCTGCCTAGAAGTTTACCCAACGCTCCATTCACCCTCTTCCCTGCACTCACTCGTCTCTCCACATCAGCGGTGTACCTTCTATTGCTGCTAAAAGCACTTCCAAGATATACAATCTCATTCACTTGCTCCAACACTACATCATCAACCGTAATCCTAGTGTTCGTTCTGGTAGTCTCTCTTTCAAATACCATTATCTTGGTTTTCTTCGCATTCAATTGTAAGCCTTTCTTCATACAATCATCTTTCATTTTTGTAACTAGTGTTTACAGTTCGAATGGTGATTCTGCTATTAATACCGCGTCGTCTGCATAAAGCAGGCAGTTGACCACTAAGTCACCCATTCGCATTCCCACATTCATTTCTTATTCTCTGAAGACAACTGTCCAGATACAGGATGAATAGCCGATCCGACAGCACGCATCCCTGTCTGACACCAATGTTGACAGCAAACAAGGGCGACAAGTTGCCGTCCACCCGTACACATGCTGTACAATCCTCATAAGTGGATGGCACAGCACGGAGTAGGTCACCGTCAACCCCATATCTGGGCAAAATGTTCCAGAGATTCTTCCGCACGACCCTATCAAATGCTTTCTCAAAGTCCACAAAACTGCATAAAACCTTTTGGTCCAAAGCCAGATGGAGTGCAGTTGCAGTTTTTTAGTAGAATCGGCCTACAGATCTTTCTTAGGTCAGATCACAAGTCTTTCGAAATATAATTTCTGAAACGTGCGGGTTTTCTCACCATATTTTCTTTAATCGTCGATCAAGTGATAATATACAAAAATGTTAAAATATCCAAAAACATGAATTTAGTTACATACCCCCCCTAACCGGGATTAGAACCGGGGACCACTAGGCCGGTTCTTATTCATTTATCCATATCTTTCTTATCTTCGGTATCCATTATCACTGTTCATTGAAATGGATCTATCCATTTGGAGGTTATAATATCATAGTCGTATTACACACTCAAACGCGACACATCGAAAAATTAGACCAACTTTCATCGAATAGTATAGGCTAATGACTAAACTGACGGATCTAAGATTTTAATATAAATAACTTCATTTCTTTATCTTGAATTTGCTTGCTCAAATACGCGATTGTGTAAAATTGATTCGATAATAATTACTTTCGAAAACACCTCTTGAAATTCATTATTTTTGAAATTACAACGAAGTTGTTCTGTTTATACGCTTCAAAATTACTTAAATCTATTAGTAATATCTATGTTTATAATATGGTTGCTGCATATTTTGATAAGTGAAACATGAAATTTTTTAAAAATATTTTAAGTTTCTGACAATTTCTAAGCGATCACATTCGTCTTGGGTGCTACGTGTTTTCGACCTTATTGTGCGGTAATGAGGATTATAAACGCGTTGACTAACTACATCCAGCCAGTCCGGCTGCAGCCCGCTTCGAGGTAAGACCTATGTCGACTGTCTGCTCGAGCTCGCTCCATTTACATCGCGACACCGAAGTTTTTATAATTAATAGTTGTAAATATTCAATATTATAGTATTTAGCGTAAGTGTATTATTATTAGATATAAGTAGTAAATAATATTATAGGTTTATATATATTTATTATACTGTTGTAATAATGGGGAACACTAAAAAGAAAATATATAGAATAAAAATACAAAGAAAATGTTCGTAGAATGGCGGAGGCGAACAAGACAAGGTATTTATTTTTTTTAATTATTATATTCATTAAACATATTATAATAACATTGTGTAGACATATTTCTAGTTTTTAGAACAGTTCCTAGGTATGGTTGGCCCAAGCTATTTAATTCCTCTTCAAACTTTTTTTTAATTTTGCTTACTTAATAACTCTATATAAAACTGCATTAATTAAATAAGAGTTATTTTTTGCAGGAATAAACAGTAACATTTGATAATTGGTATACATTATCCACAGCCTGACCTATATAGGACGTCAAACTCCTATTATGTCCATTATAATCTGACCGAACTCCGACTTAGAAGTTGTACGTCGGTGGAGGTCAGGTTACGTTGGAAATTTATACCAATAAGGTTCGCGCTCTCAGCACATAGCAACCAGTGGAGACTCTTTATTTCTTTGTATTAAAATAAAAACTTATAAAATAGAATATTTTTGCTGTTTTGTTTTTTAGGAGAAACTTACTAAATAAACATATTCCACTAGAAGAATCACTACTCGATTTATATGCTACTTTAACGTAAGTGTCATACGGGACGACAAACTCATAGTAACCATTATAAGCTCACCGAACTCCGACTTAGACATTGTACGTAGGTGAAGGTTAGTTTACGTTGGAAATTTATCCAATTTGAAGATAGAAAACCAGTGGAGGTTTTTTTTTTTTTTTTGTATTAAAATAATTACTAGTAAAATAGTATATTTTGATAGTTTTTAAAAAAACTCGGTATGTTTCATGTTAAAGAAGCGAGCGAGGTGTGTAAGTACCGAGTCATGTGGCGCTCACGAGGGATTTAGCGTGAAGATATAGATAGATAGTATACTTATACCCATGGTACTCGTGAAAACAAATAATATTTACTATGAACCAACACTGAAAACACAAAAAAATCATCTATTCTATACATTGTGGTTAGTATTGAACTATTGTACGGATTAGATTTATTTTGCAACATCAGAGATGGTCCTGGTTCTTTCTTCTTGAGAGTTTAATAAATAACAAGGAAACGTACAACAATACAAAACACAGAGTATACATAAGTAAAATACAATAAATGTCATTATACTGAAGTTAAAGATATGAAACAGCAAGAAAATCATTTGTCACATGTTTTTTTAAAATATGAATAGATTATAAAATCTATTTGTATATATGTATATTAGGGTGTCCCTTATTTTTCAAAGTTTTTATTTTCTAACGCATATGTCTTAGTTTTGTTCATTTGCTTTTAAAACACTCGGAAATTAATTTTTAACTTATTTGGATTACGATAATCCGTGCCGAATTACATCGAAACATGTTCATACAAGTTGCGCGGCAGTGCCGCACGTACTCGCGGTATTCATTTGTTCAAATTCAAAGTTAAAATCTTTTTATTCCGTAAAAATGGCTACATTTGTTTGGAATCGTCACATTTTTTTCCCTACCGTGCAGTTTATGACTAGGTGAGCACTGATAAAAATACTGCCAAAAAACTCAGGCATCCCTCTTTTGGTATCCAAACAAATTTACATATTTTGTTAATTACATTATAATTGGATCGACTCACTCCCAGGCATTTTTATCATTAATATAGTCAGATACTTTATAATATGCCCTGCTACACAATTTGGCTTTAATAGTAGTTTTAAATTTGTTTATTGACAAATTCTTATATTGCTGGGAAGTTTGTTATAGAACCGTATACATTGCCCCATAAAATAATTACTTGTTTTGTGGAGACGGCTTGCATATAACACAAGATTATGCTTATATCTAGTATTTATGCTATGAGTATCACTCTTTTTACAAAATGAGTCTATGTTTTTATGGACATACAAAAGATTTTCATAGATATATTGCGATGCGACTGTTAAAATATTTATTTCTTTGAATTTTTCTCTAAGGCTCTCCCGGGGACCAAGTTTGTAGATAGCTCTTATGGCTCTCTTTTGCAATAAAAAGATGGTGTTAATATCCGCGGAGTTACACCAAAGAAGAATTCCATATGACATAATACTATGAAAGTAGCTGAAATAAACTATTCTAGCCGTATCAATATCAGTGAGCCGTCTAATAGTTTTCACTGCATAATCTGCAGAACTTAGTTTTCCTGATAATTTTTCAATTTGTGGGCCCCTTTGTAGTCTGGAGTCAATTGTTATACTCAAGAACACAGTTGTCTCCACAGAGGCTAAATTAGTTCCATTAACATGTACATTGGTAGCCACCTGCCTTACATTAGGTGTTGAGAACTTAATTACTTTAGTCTTTTTATCATTTAAAAGCAGATTATTAACACTCAACCAATGAATAACTTTAGAGAGAGCATCGTTAACTTCGTCATAATTACCTAACCGTCTATTAATTTTGAATGTCAGTTATTCTCGTGATTAATACCTAATGTTTTAACTTTTATAAGATGGCAGTGGAATTGAGAAGCAATAAATCAAGTATTTTCTTAGTTGGAGACGTAAATTATCAAATAATAGGCGCAAAATTACCGTCTAACCGTCAAGTTCTTCCTGTACTTTTTTATAAAATTCGCGAAGTTAAATTGACTGTTAGTGAAAGCGCATACCTAGTCATTCGAGAGTGTATTATATTTAGGGAAAAAGCTAGGATCCCTACCAGAGCTATACCTAACTGTGTAAAATAACTTGTGAATCTTCACCAGGAGGGAGTTGCAAAAAAATTCCAATTTTCTATTTCAATTTCAATCTAATTCAATCTGATAATTTTATTTCTCTTATTTATTCGAAATAAAAAAATCCTGTGTTTACTCTGCGCTATCAGCCATTATGACACTCGAACATCTATAACTTCAAGCCAAATCCCTTGCGGGGTAGGCAGAGAGAGCCGAGCGCCACGTGACTTGATCCTTACATATCTCACTCGCTTCTTTAACATTCATTGCTCTTCTCATGCACGCACGCCGGTTTCTAGGGCTCCTGACATCACCTTCTGATAGAACATGACCAATTTGGTCATGGTAGGTAAGTCTTGGCCTTCCCCGGCTCCTACATCCTTCAACTTTTGCATTGTATATCTGCTTCGTCATTCTTTCACCTTGCATTCTTTCTACATGCCCGAACCATCGGAGCATGCCTCTTCTTATTTTAACACCGACGCTCTCTTTCAGACCAACTCTATTTCTAACATCATCATTACGAATACGGTCTACAAGCCTTACGCCACAAATTTTGCGCAGCGCTCGCATTTCAACCGCGTTTATTCTACTTTCATGCTCTTTCTGCCATACCCAACTCTCGCTTCCATAAGTTAGCGTTGGGACCAACACTGCATTGTGTATAGCGAGTTGTGCCTTCTGGCTCAGGATTTTACTGCCAAGAAGTTTTCCCAACGCTCCATTCACACTATTCCCAGCACTCACTCGTCTTTCCACATCTGCGGTGTACCTTCCATCCCTGCTGAAAGCGCATCCAAGATATACAAACTCATCCACTTGTTCCAACACTTCATCATCAATCGTAATCCTTACATTAGTTCTGGATTCTTCTCTTTCAAATACCATTATCTTTGTTTTCTTCGCATTCAGTAGTAAGCCTTTCTCCATACAGTCGTCTTTCATCGCTGTGACCAGTGTTTGCAGTTTAGATGGTGTATCTGCTAACTAAACATATGTGTCCGAATCAACAAATGGCCCGCTTTAGCCTCTCGATAAACAATGTTGTATTATGTAGCTGGTGTTTCATTCTTCTTAAGGGGGATACATGCCGTCCAGTGGCGCCTCAAGGAATAAAATATCGTATCTTAGCGTGGAAGATAAACATTATAAAGTCATGTGTTGCGTGTGTTACAAATACAATAACGTACTTTTACGTCATTAAACCAACAATTGAAATGTTTTGCTTTGGTTGTTATAGGCATAATTGCCAAAAAACGGCCTCTTTTAGCACTTTTGCTTATAACAACGATAGTGGAATATTTTGAGTGTTGGTTTAATGACGTAAAAATACTTTACTATCTTCGTAATAAATGCAACATAAGATTTCATAATGTTTATCTTCTATGCTATAATATGTTTTTTTATTCAATGAGGGCGCCACTGGACGAGACCTAAGCAAGAACAACATAGATACCAAGACAACTTGTAGAGATATAAACATAAAACGATGTCATTGATTTCTCTTTCAATAAACTTTTAAAAGTGAATACGTTTCTGTAGTTTTTTATTACTATTATTACTATTGTTTTCCGTCTAGCTTAAATAAATATGTTTGGTTCAGTATGTATAAAGCTAAATAATAATTAAATCAATAATTTTTATTAAATATTGATATTATAAATTTTATTTAAGTGTGACGCGACTCTGTAGCTTTTCTGTTCGTTTGCATTGACTATACGTTGACCCCAGGTTACCTATTAGGCGCTAATTTCAAATTTTACAAATCGAGCGTCGAGTGTCAATTGAGGGGCGCGGGGTGATTGGGCGGAGCCATTTTAAAGCTTCACGATCGAGGTGTCGCCTTAACACATAAATATAATAAAATCTAGTCAAAAGAAAGAGGATTTGCGTCAGAAAAATCCATTATGAACTAATCTTCTTGGAAAAACATCAAACCAATACGGAATAAATTATATTTTAAAGCAAAACGTGATCCGGTAAATGAGACCCTTAGTACTTACAAATGTTACAGAAATATATGCAATAACTTGCTAAAAAAGCTTAAGAAAAAATATGACAGTCAACAAGTTGAAAGAGCTGGGAAATATACAAAAAAAAATGGGAAGCTATTAAAAATATTTCTTATATTTAAATAAAAAGGATGTAATTTGTGTGTGATGTGTTTTTGTTAATATCTGTTCATTATGCATGCTGTGTTTGCGGGTTTAGAAACTTCTATGAATATATCAGAGGTTCCTTTAAAATTGTTACTATTTCGGAAAGAGGTAGACGGCCGTATGAGATGGCCATATATTTAACCAGAATTGACAGAAATAGCCAGTAAAGAAAGCAATAGCTACTCTTGATAAGGAGGAATTGAATTCCACATACAGAAGCACGTTTTTTTTATACTACGTTAGGAGTCATACAAGCATACGGCCCACCTAATGTAAAGCGGGTACCGTAGCCTATTAACGCTTGCGATATATTAATTATCACTCGCGCGATGCCACCTCTGCTGCTTACACAGCAACTCCTTGGGAGCTTCCTGGTAACCTCACTCACACGCAAGAACATAAAAACTCTCTAGGGAGTTGTTATTTGTCTGCGGTTTTCTGTGAGATGGAGGTACTTCCCCAGACGGGCTGCTTTAATGCACCCTACCTCTCTTCCAAAACATCCAGACTAAGACGGACATGGCCATGCACACAAATGTTTGTTAGTGCGGGAATCGAACCCACGAGCGTTGGTGTCAAAGCTCCGAGCTCGTCAAAATTCTTAATCTGCGTATTCTAATTGTAGCATTAAGGTAGCAAACAAGAATACGAGTATTACTTATATTCGTATTTTTGTTTGCTACCTTTATGCTACAATAAAGACCATCTATACAGATAAAATTGGGAAAAAGCGGTTATTTTAATATTACAAACAGACGTTTGTAATATTAAAATAACCGCTTTTTACTAAATGCATATGGATATATTCACGGTACATATACCAAAATGAATATTTTTGACTGTCTGTCTGTTTGTTCCGGCTAATCTCTGAAACGGCCGGACCGATTTTGACGGGACTTTCACTGATAGGTAGACGACTGTTCAGAGCACAATATAGGGTACTTTTTATCCCGTAAATATTTAGGGTTTCTGCGTAAAATATGAAAAACTGTTAAAATTAGGGGGAATTATCTTCCCCTTCCAGGGTGCGATTCACAAAATAGAAGAATTTCATTAAAATTAGCATAGGTATTTCTATACGCGAAATACAGAATTAATAAGTTATAGTAAACTCTGCGAACCGAACAATAACTTTTTTGTTAAATTCCACGCGGACGGAGTCGCGGGCACAGCTAGTAATGAATAAAAATAGCCATCTGCTGGTCGGACATTTTGTATTTTCTTTGTTGTGTGACAATAAAGAGGCGTCGCACGTATGGTGTCTTGTAATAGTTTCTTGTATAACAGTGGTTCGATGAGAAACGGCAGGGAGTTCACTCCACAACTTACAGAGTTCCGGAAGAAAACTACTCTGGAACCAAACTGTACTGTATGATCGCTCATTGCGATTTTAGGAGAGCAAAGCATCCCATCTAAGTATTTCCACCTTACAGAAAACCGCAGCTAAAGAACAACTCGCTAGAGGGTTGTTGTGTTCCTGCGTGTGAGTGAGGTTACCAGAAAGCTCCTGCGAAAGGAGTTGCTGTGTTAGCAGAGCAGACGAGCAGAAATGCAGAGGAGGCATCGCGCGACTGATGCTTAATGTACTACAAGCGTTCATAGTAACCGCATTACATCAGGTGGGCCGTATGCCTTCCGACGTTGTATAAAAAAATCCAGTGTCACCTAGTGTTATCCCGTTTCCTAATCCATTAGGATTGGCGGGATCCGCTACCTAAGCCTAAGCATTTGGCTAGGATTCAGGTTTTTACATGGAGCGACTGCCGTCAGACCTTCACAACGCGAAGGGAGACCCAGACCTTTCTTAGGTTAGGTTACATAGCCTTCGAAATATAATTTCTTGGACATGAGGTTTCCTCACAATGTCTTCCTTCACCTCCGAGCAAGTGACAATTACAAATATGTAAATAAATCCGAAAACAGGAATTTTTGGTACATGACTGAATGTGTTCCCTGAACAAGAATACATCGCCTGTGCCTGGATGTAGCGCTGTATTATTTATAGAGCGTATGGATAGTGCGTTTTAAAAAAAAAAATGTATTGAAATAGTTAACAGAGGCTTGATAGAGGAGAGGTTAGATAATAAGACATTTTCTCTTTGACATTTAATATTAAGCTTTATAAACCTGGTACATGTGTTCAGTTATTTAATATTATGCTGATATTAATGTTTTTAAAATATTAAAACAGCTTTTATCTATTAAATATGCATTTGTTTCGTTTATCTAAATCTCCGTATTCTGACAATAGCTACTTTACCGCCAATCCACTTCACTCACAAATAAAATGTTGCTCACTCAGATGGTGGGTTTTGGACCGACATAAAAACGTCACTCATCCCGCGATACACTTTCCTCATATCTTTTATGGAGAACATTTTTATCGCAAAAGTACTACCAGGTTTTTAACCCAACCCATAGAACACAGGAAACAAAGTTTATATATATATATATATATACTTAAAAATCTCAACACCTCTGAGCCGAGCCACAACATCACAAGGTCTGAGTTGATATCCAGGTGCTCCAGACCAAAGCTAACTACAGTACTCCACGTGCGTTCTAACTTGAGATTTGTTACACAAAAGCGTGAACTTTGCCCTAAGTCGAAAACCTGTTTGTTCTACTCAAGTTACCTGGAGGAAGGTTAAGCCGAGGTCCAAGAAACATAGTGTGCTCAATAGCCGAGCTGACTTTGCAACTGAACTTCGCTGGAGATGACCAAGAATCCCTATACTCTTGGCGAGGCGATGGTAATAAGAGTTTTGTAATTACAGTACAGCTTTCTTGTGTCTAGATGTAATTACAAATTCTATGAGTGTTAAAAAGTTGTTACTAAAAATTCTTTTGATTGATCTCATACAACAGAATTGGCATCCATTGGAAGGGACTAGTACTATATCAATTATACTCGTACAGGTATACTACATACGAGCTCCTAAGTATAATAGTCGTGTTTGGTCACTGGTAAGAATGATTGGTTTTACTGCCTAATGAACTCGGATCTTTTAACTATGTTTGTGATTATTTAATACAGACCTTTTTTTAGATAAACAAACTTCCGTTGCCACCATAAACAAACCATAAAAGTTACGCTGGTACATTACGTAAGTGATTTAAGCATTTACTGAAAATGTAACGTGGCTGCGTGTCCCTGTCTGTGCAAATATATAAAAAAACAGTGAAGAATGAACTGTAATATAGATATATAAGTAAAGCAACAATGTAAGGTAATGATTTTAAAAAAGTCACACCTGTGTACACATCACTTTGTTTTTCATTAACTCGAAAACTATCTATGAGATTTTAATAAATTTTGATATATTAATAGCTCACATAGTTCAACATAAACGTAGATGTACATACTCAATCGGTTATGATAGAAACGTCACTACTGTTGATATCAAATTATCTGTTTTTGTTTCATCACTTCCACAGTAGTGGAGTCAAATAATAGGCACTATTTTATCATGAGACTCTTGAAGATAATTTTTTTTCACAGCCGCGTAGAGACCACTCTAGGCTTTCGCCATAAACAAATAGAAAACAATAGAAAAATTGGAATTAGGGGTTATGGGGTATATGAAGAATCACGATGTTAGTCTTATTATAGGCGAACACAGCCTGTGCTAACTTACTAGCTAAAACTAAATTAAAGTGAAAGTAAATAGTATTCTAAAATAATTGTAAAACATTTATACATTTTTACTTTAATTTAAGGATCAGACGCTTTTTTCACACTCCAGACGTTTTAATGACAAATGTATTTTTTTCTGGAAAACAATATACCTAGTCCGGCCATAAGTTCTGTTTCAAATGAATATGCATTTATTTTTTAATGAAGTAATGTAATATTAATAAAACTTATATGCACATATTTATGGAAATATCATAAAAAATAAAAAAATAATGAAATGGCCACCTTTGGCTTTGATACAGGCCTTTAACCTGTCTGGCCACGAATCTATGGATTTACAGACTATTTTCATGGAAAATTTAGCCACTGCTTGCTCTACAGATTTCTTAATAGACACAATGTCAGCGTGTCATTCGAAAACTTGTCGTTTCACAACATCATACAAAACGGTATCTTGATACACTTTGGCGGAAGTCTTTACTCCTTTTTCACAAAAATGAAGCTTTGTGACTGCTTGATAAGCCGGGGATGTCTTATATAATCAAACCATTACAGACGCAGGATGATGACTACGTTGTACCTTTCCGACTAATTGGGCGGCTTCTTTAGAACTCTGTGCGTACACTATGTCATTTTGCTTGTTGAATGTAGTGTTCAATATTTTTGTGTTTTTCGTCAGTTCCAAATTCAAATTAATTAAATAGTTGAAAAAAAGAAACGTTTCTATGTAATAGTATTTATGGTTAGACTAGTTATTATTAATATTTATTTTTGTATGTATAAGTTTTCTTTATTTGATTTCACAAACTACAGTTTTCCCCATAGTAACGATAGTTTCGGGTGATTGATTACTGTAATAGTAAATCTGAATTGTTTGAACAATAAAAAAACTACACATCACATTCAAGACATTTATTTAACGAATCAATCTAAATATAATAAATGTAAATTATTGTACATATAAAAATATAACAAATAATAAGTTCTATACTAAGTTGTTGAAAATGAACACTTACGTTTAATCACATTTATTTCATATTGTAATTAAATTTTTGTATCGGTTGTAAATATCTACTTATTTATAGTTATTTAAAAAAAACTATGAAAATAGGAATGCTATTTAATTCCGTAGAAATAATGAGTTTCGAACATCAATAACCATTTATTTGTCATTTAAGTTCGCAAAGTGACATATTTTTACTTGAAATATTACCATGTCTATAACGATTTGACTATAGAAATAATAATAATAATATAGAATAGCATTATGTACAAAGTTAAAGAAATAAGGCATAATAATCTTAGGTCGGGGCTAGTTCTTATGCAATCATTACAATTAAAAATATTTTTAAATTGGTTACAGTTTATGGGTTTTGGCATAGAATGCTGGTACAGATATAAAAACCTAACTACTTTAAAATAATATTTACAAATAATTGTTTATAAAAAATATGATACTATACATACCTACACTCAAACTTAAATTCTTGCATTTCAAGTATGGCGTTTGCATTCGTATTGTGATGTTAATATAAATAATATTACAAATCATGCTACATGGCTCACGTTCAAGAATTTCGTTTTTAAATGAAAAATATTAGTTATTTTATGTACATTACAATTTATAACTTGTTACTATTACAATCGGTAGAAAATGAATGATAAATTGTTAATAATTTCATTTAAAAATAATGTGAAATACGAACATGGCGCTCACAATTTTTTCCCACAATTTATATTTCGATTTCGCCTCGTATAATATATGTAAGGATCGAGTCGCGTGGCGCTCGGTTCTCTCTGCCTACCCCGTAAGGGATTTGGCGTGAAGTTATAGATAGATCGCATCGTACGTAATTTTTTTTTTTGTTAGCAAAATTATAAATTTCTTTTTGTCTCCTCATTAATAATTATTTCGTTTTTAATAAACGTAACATAATTTTTTTTTTGCGTATATACTTCAAACGTATTAACTTTAGTAGGTACGTTTATTGCGTAAAACGGACTGCATACCACAATATTTGTCAAAAGCCGTTAAATGAATTATTTGAACAAATATTTAATTTAAAAAGAATATTTTATGAGGAAGTTGATTAACTGTATAACTCAATGACATACATGTAGTGTAGTATATATATATATATATATATATAGACATTTTGAACAAAAAGGTGTTTTCTAAACTGTTGCTGCATCATATTATCTGGGCACATAGTATACACTGTGTGTACTATGTGTACATTAAGAATTTATATTACTAACTTTAGTAAGTAAAATAACTTGACAATTCAAAATACTTTATCTAGCAAATATGTAATGAACATATGTATCAGTTTACGTTAAAAATAAAGAAAAATGTAAAAAAAGAAATATATATAATTGTAAGGAACAATTACTTCTAACCGTTATAAAATATTTTGTAGAAAGCAGTAGCAAAGTCATTTTGGCATCAATTTTTTTATTACCTAATGATAGATAGGTATGCAAACAATAAATACATTAAAATATATCCTTAACTATGTTTAACTTTCCATTCAAAATATATATTAATATAAAATGAATGCAAAATATTTTATAAAGATTGCAGCTCTTCGTCAGCATTTCTAGTAATTGGCAATTTTATGATGATAATTTTCAGTTAACGAAGAAATGCAGTCTCAAAATTACGTTAAATACTAAATATATTTCAATTTCATACAATTCCAACTCATTTACATCTTTGGTTCAATACCTAGTAAGGGTTGGTTATCACTGCGAACACAGTAGTTTCGTAGTCCTCGACACAAACCATTAGACCTTAGTCCTTTATTACACTAAACTTCGACAACTCGAATCTAAGGAAAATGGTAACCATATTGCAAAATTTTCTTCAATTGAGGCGTCGTTTCACAGGAACATTCGAGAAAAACCAATATAAAATTTATGACACTAATCGAAGTAACACTGTCGTATACTTGGTTACCCGTCTAAAATCCACAAAATTGGTCCTTCGAGCCGCATGGCTGATTAACGAAATTAGCACTGTTTCTTTTATGTACACCTTATCAACGCACTGCGACACCATTGATAGTGACAACAGCGTTGGGGCCGGTTGGCTCTGGTTCGTATGCTGAGTCTGTATCGCTCCTTCTTCCATACTCTGCGTTGTCGGCAATTCTCTCGCTATATGGAGAGTCGTAAACGTTGTCGGTCACGTGGTCGTATATGTGTCGTCCGTTAGAGTCGTGCAGCGTGGCGTAACTCATAACTGCTGCGTTTTGATCCTCTTTCCTTTCAGCACCTTCAATGTTCTCTGTATTTTTAACTGGTGTTGCTTTACGACTGTGGAGAAAAAGTACACGTTCAGCTAAATGTGTTTTAGATTAGAGACTCATTCATGATTGAATATTCTACAGTAAATTTATAATCTATAGGATATATATTTTATATTATTGATTATAATCTTTCAACGAAAGCAACAATTTATTCGCAATTGAGACCTCGCGGGCAATTACTCACTTACTCAATTATCTTATTTTACTTTTTTAATTTATTAGCGTTTAGGAAGTGACCATTCGCAAAGAAGAAACTTGCCTGTAAAGGGCTCTTTACAAATCTTCAATGAGATTTGTTAATAAGTTCATATCAGCGTAATGATGTCACGTGGTAGACTTGAAGATTAAAGGATATGATTTATTATCATTATCTCTCTTAAATCACTGGGTATTAAACTCGGTTATTTCATAGGCGTGCCACAGAGATATGGTTCTAACGTGTCAAGCTCCTTTGAGAAAATCGATGTAACCCACCATGACCTATTCTAGAGGATATCAATGGAACAATAAACCAATGAGTAGGTCTCAGCAGGTATATTATTAATGTTAATTATATTACATTATATTTTTATATACTTGATTAAATTTATTTATATACTTGAATAGTGATCTTTTTTTGACTAGCTATTGGCATCTCGGTTGAACTCTAATATCCGTTAATACCTTGGTACCAAATAAATTTATAAGTTATGTTTACAACAATCTGAATAAGCATTGTTATGCGTTATACCTATTTGATTTTTCTAGCGTTGACTAACTTGAATTTGATTACAATGTAGTAAGTAGAATGAAATTATCAAAGCAATTTCTACATTAGACATATAAAGTACTTACAGCCTCATGTAGATGATTCCTAACAATAGCAAGAGGAACAGCACAACACCACACCCAACTCCAACGCTTAGAGGCAGCGTTCCGTTCTCAGCCGCTTCATTGGTAACCAGCTCACAGCCCGGCTCGTCTCCTGACCACTTGCCGTCGTCCAGGCACTTGCGTAGGAAAGGACCAACCCGCTGGTACTGTGGTAAACAGTGGTACTCGATGGAGCTTCCAAAGAGCGTGGAGCTGTTGGAGATGATGATGCGGCCGTTGTCGATTTGCGCTGGCGACTTGCAGTCAATTGCTACAAAAAATTACATTATTTTTAAATAGCCAAATGCAGCGAAATGATCTTAAAATGACGGCGTTCCATTTGTGCGCGAATGTAATGTAATGATCTTAAAATGCGTCTCAGTTCTCACTAAATGTAACCAATTCTTTGATACTTTAGGCATCATGGTGTAATTAAATTTTGGATGTAAACGATACATATGTAGCTACAACACCAGACTGTATCTCCCAATTTTGTAATCATCGGGTTTCTGAATTGCGTCTAAAAGCTTAGTTATAAAAAAATGAGGAGAAATACTTAGCCCTGTAAAAAGGAAGTATGTAAAAGAACTCTTGTAAAACAATGTGCGTGTAAAAAAGGCCGTGTATAAAATTTGAATATATAAGACATCTTCTAAAAAAGGACAAGGGGAAAAATCAATGTAAAAAAAATTGAGGAGGAAAGGTCTTGAAAGCGGTAACCAATACTTACGGATGCAGACAGGAGGTGTCCCGGCCCATTGCCCTCTCGGCATGCAAGTCCTTGTTTGGTTTCCTTTGAGACTGTACCCCCTCTCGCAGCGATAATGTGCTTCACCTCTTATGCTTAAGGTCGAAGTCACAACCAGTAGCCCTGTGCTGCCCTTGATTTGAATTGATGGATCCGGACAAGTGATTTCTATGAAATAAAGTCGACATTAAGTATTTATTTCATTTAACTACAAAAATATTTCTACCTAGCTGTCTATAACTTTACACCATATCCCATGCGGGGTAGGCAGAGGGAAAAGCTATTTCTAAAGTTTAAAAAGTTGTTGATTATAGAGGATAACCCTGAATCGTGGTCCTCGCGTTAGATTCCATTATATTTGTATTCTCACGATTTATGGGACTATAAATAAACCTTTTAACACATACATTTATTTTTGAATGAATTCTCAGTTTCTTTAATCAAATCCGTTTTGCGCTTCAAAGGTTTTTCTTCCGAGAACTCTCAAATTGTCAAAATGTACATTGAAGCATTAATTTGACAATTTAATAGTTCGCGGAATGGCATCAATAGAGGTTTTTCCCGGAGACTACAAAATGGGATCTTCATAAAGGCCTCGAAAATGTATTTACAGGTTAGGCAATATGAGAGTTTTGTTCGCGGAGTTGCAAGCGTCCTTTAGTTGCGGTAACTAGTTTTCAACAAGCGAGCCCTATGGCGGTTTGGTATTTTTGTTTAAAATAATAATGCTCGCACATGAAGGCAGTCTGCCAACGAATTCGTCGCAGTTATCAACAAGTACTTACGTGACAAAAGTCTTAGTTTAGGAATTAAAACCATGAAGAGTTAGTTACCTTTGCACACAGGGGCCTCAGAGCTCCAAGTGCCGTTATCCTGACACAACCTCCTGGAAACTCCGTTCAATTGCCAGTGTTCGTCACACTCGTACAAAGCTGCTGCACCGTAATATGTGGCGTTCGTTGCTAGAGTTACTTTACCGTTCTGCAGATGACCAGGGTTACCGCAATCCACATCTGAAAATTACGAAAGTTAAGGATACTTCAAGTATAAAACAGTGTAAATGCTCGCTAACCTCTTTGAAATCCAAACCTGCGTTCTGACACATGTGGCGTACCCTGTCGATAACCTCTGAGGTAATGGCAAACGTGAGGTGATAGCGATCGCGAATAATGGGGAGCGGCACGAATAGACATTCCTCTATTTTACAAATAAAATACTAGGTATATGGCAATTCCTTAGTCTTGTGAGTGTAGTGTTAGTTCGAATGAGGTAGATCACCAGACAGTTACATTTACCACCGGAGTGGTATAAAAAGAAAAGGAGTATATTAATTCGCAATAGATTTTATGAGGGATGAGGTTAGACAGAAACAAGTCCCATTTAAAAACTATATAAATGGGAAAAATATAAACAGAAAAAAAAACAGTGCCTTTCCTCCTCTGCCTGTCGGTAAAACGATTTTCTTTTATTTTCTGTTTTGTTTACTTTATGAATTCACTAACTTGAGTGATATCAATAATATTGGAACCACTTTAGAAAATTAGTTGGAAACAAGCAAATTCGTACATGTTTTCAACAAAAATTGTAAGTAAAATTGGAAATTAGTATTATGCTCGCACTCTAGTCAACGTAAGTCGTGATAGCAGCTCCCAATCTTCCCGGCTCCTGCATCTTTCCAATCTCGCGTTGTATATCTGCTTCGTCATTTTTCCTCTTTCATTTTTTCTATACGTTCCGACCAACGGAGCCTGCCTCTTTTCACCTTATTGCGGGAGGTAGTATAAAAGACGTATAACATTAAACGTTTACACGCCGAATTTGCAGTGATAGCTAGTGGATAAAGAACCGGCTCACTGACCAACAGGTCACCGGTTCGAATCCTGGCATGTACCACTAAATTCGTATTTTCGTGCTAATGTACATATTTGTTATTATCGAAGGAATGGCGAAAGAAAACACGGTGAAGAAACCCACGAGTTTAAGAAATTATATTTCTAAAAGCTTCATGCCAAAATTAGTATTTTCGCCAAATCCTTTGGCTTAGATAGCGGACACCGCCAATCCTAAGGAATTAGGAAACGGGTCAACTCTAAGAAGAAGAAGAATTTACACGCCGAATTTTCGGTCGCGTCATTTTCGTAGATATATATAATTATCACTGTAACACTTACATTGACATCTAGGAGTGACGCCGCTCCATTGCCCGTTGTCTTCGCAAGTGGACAGGCTTTCTCCAACCACTTTATATCCTCTCTCACATCGATATTTTACTAGAGCGCCAATCCGGTAAGTGTTGCCAGTGTTTGTGTTGCCTGACGTTCTGATGAGTGTACGCCCATGCATCCTGTCGTTCCCTGTGACCGATACGATACTGTTCTCGGCAACCACCGGATCTGGGCAGCGGATCTCTGGAATACAAAGAGAATATTAGAGTGAGATATTGACGCAGAGCACTCCAGGGAGAGCCCCTTTCACCCTGGACTTGGTCGCCACGGCTGGGCCAAGAAACAGGACCGCTTTCTTGCAGCTCTTGCAGTATTAGGCGAAGTGAGGCGCATAAAAACAGTCCATCTTTTTTTATACAACGTCGGAAGGCATACAAGCATACGACTCACCTGATGTAAAGCAGTTATCGCAGGCTATTAACGCTTGTAATATATTAAGTATCACTCGCGCGATACCCCTTCTGCTGCTTACACAGCAACTCCATAGGAGCTCACTGGTGACCTCAAACACATGCCTGCGGTTTTCTGTGAGGTGGAGGTACTTCGCCAGACATTAAAAAACAAAAACATTCAGACCCAGATAAACAGACATGTTCCTGAACACTAATGTTGGTCTT
Organism: Pyralis farinalis; assembly: GCA_947507595.1. Lineage (NCBI taxonomy): Eukaryota > Metazoa > Arthropoda > Insecta > Lepidoptera > Pyralidae > Pyralis > Pyralis farinalis. Next base: position 7,953,019 of record OX382265.1, on the reverse strand, counting down.
GTGTGGGAATCGAACCCACGTGCGTTGGTGTCAAATTCGCGTCAATCACGACTGAGCCTCCGAGCACGTCAAAACCATCTGGGGAAATACCTCCATCTCTCAAAAACGCCAAGCCAAATAATAACTCTCTGAAAGGTTGTTGTATTTCTGCGAGTGAGTGAGGTTACCAGCAAGGTCCTAAGGAATTGTTGTGTCAGTAGCAGAGATGGTATAGCGCGAGTGATACTTAATGTATTTCAAGCGTGCTTAAGCTACGGTAACCATTTAACATCAGGCGGACGGTGTGCTTATATTCCTCGAGACGTTGTACAAAAAAGTCATCATTTATTATTAAGTTAACATTTTTCTATTAAATAAGCGACGTAAAAGAAATTTATGAGGAATGGGATGTCTGCCTATCCTGCAAGGGATAGATAAAATAAATATATAGGGATAGATAAAAGGGATGAGAAAAGCCTAAAGATGTAAAGAGATAGATAGATAGATATATATATTTATTTCTTTCAGACGTTTTACTACGTACGTTACATAAACACGCCTGTATAATTTGTTTAATAGAGGACATATTTGAAAGTATTATGCAGACATGAAGTTTATTACGTTTGCGATTTTTCTGTAAAAAGCACGCTATTATCTTTAGATCTAAGCCGGTTTTTCTTTATACACGTACTATGTCGGGAAGCAAACCAGCATATCACCCATCTGATATGAAGCGGTTACGCCCCACTACTACTTCTCATTAACTCAACAATATTCGAAGGAGTAACCAGTTGAGTCCAAGAAGTTATCATTTGGCTGCGAACTTCTGTGAGACAAAAGTGCTTACACTCTCGGACTGCTTCGATGTTTTGTCCTACGTCTCTTTCTCCAGAACCATACTTGTTAATTGTACACGATGTGTGCACAACTTGGTTTTGACTTATAATTCAAAATGACTTGATTCAATTTTAAATATTTAGACACTCGCCCTAATTTCTTGTAGAAAAATTGACAAGTAAAACATAGGACGCTATTCAATGTATCCTTTTAGTTTGAACGATACCTCTAACCAACTTCAAAACAACTTTTTAGTCGAAACCACCTGTTTTTTGGTTAAACCCAACAGTATCTGCAAGTGATGTATAGTGCTAGCTAGCGACTAGGAACTAGAATAATTGATGACGACTAATGACTAAAAGAGGTGGGGGACTGCAATGGTGGCGAACTTACCTAGTAGGTGTCGATAGTAAATTAATGGAGGAAGGAAACTCTTTTCTCTTTCACAACGATGTAGAAGTAGCTTATATTGCGGTCTCACGAGTATGACAAAATGCTGTGATCACGAGTTCAAAATAGTATATATTTTTCAATAACAGTAAATCTATTCATATTTCGGCCTCGCAAGGTTGGCTTCAACTCTGTATTTGACCACTTTATTGTTTGTTCAAAAAGTTTTTATTTCATGCTCATCACATAGCAAACAAACTATGTAACTGTGTAGTTAACAAGCTAGTAACATTGAAACTAGGTACGATGCTCGTTAGTAGATGCGGTGGCACAGTGATGCATGTGCAGCGACCTAGCTACAACGTCCTCCAAGTTATGCAAATCTGTTCACAATTGCCATTTCTGCTCCAACTTTCAATCGTTAGAGTATCCAACAGGGAGGAAAATTTTAATGATAAAGCGAAGCGACATTTGCAAAGTTCTCGATGCAATGGCGAAGAGCTAAGGCTATGTTTTGAGTTACTTAAAGCTTGCTGTTCAGCGATATATTTTCTAATGGAAAGGACATATTTTTAACGTTGCTTGTCCTGTATAATAAGTCCAACAATATAATATAATTAGGAATGTTTTAGATCACGCGAAGGATCTAATCAGATGAAATTAGTAGGAGCTTTACAGATCGACATCTTAAATATCACAAAATATAATTTATTCTTTCAAATTTTTTTTTTATACAACATGAGGCATTCAAGCTGCGGCCCACCTGGTGTAAAGCAGTAACCGTAGCCTATTAACGCTTGCAATATTTTTAGGATGACTCGCGCGAGTTTTCGAGAGTTGTTATTTGGCTGCAGTTTTCAATGAGGTGGAGGTACTTCCCCAGACGGGCTGCTTTGACGCGCCCTACCTCTCTTAAATCATCCAGACCAAGACCTTAATCATCCAGACAAACATTCGTGTGCATGAACAGACATGTTCATGCACACGAATGTTTGTCTTATGTGGGAATTGAACCCACGAGCGTAGGTGTCAAAGTCGCGTCATTTACGACTAAGCCACCGAGCTCATCTATTTAATACATAGAGACTCTTCTTATTACATTATTATAATGTGGTACATCAATCTCAACCAGCTCTGGTATATATCGATGGGGCAATGTACCCATGTAGGTAGTTATTGGGACTATTGTGACATATCATGAAAATTAAATGGGCTAAGAACATGAAAACTGTGTTGACAAATCATCAGTATAGGAATGGACGCCTGCCAGAGCTAAAATTCTCCTCAGTTTTTTTGGTACGTGTAGCTCAATAATATGCCACACTGCCCACTGATATGCCAGGAAATGTCGGCTGCTACTAACAACGGTGGCGGTAGAGGTGTCAATATATCTCATTAAAACAGTTTCCCGCAACATCACCCCCGGTATAAACCATCTGTTGGTATAAACGTCAACTTCATAAATCAATAACTTAGCTGTTGCGTGCGTTATCAACGTTCAAGTTTATTCATTGGACTTGACTAGTCGATATAGCAGCAATCGACATAATCCAGTATCGGGCAAAGCAGAGATTTTGCAAGCGCGACAAAAGACAGTCAAATTCAGCATTATTTATGGATATGACGAATGCATTTGACCAGATCAAACATGACACATTATTTAAAAAAATGTATAAGTATAGAATACGTGGAATACGAGAAAATGCCTATACACTTATAAAATTTTAATCAAAAGAATCTGTAAAATCACGAACAAAGAACTAATTTATACATCAGACATGCGAAACATACTATGTGGCATACCACAAGGCACTGTCTTAGCTCCTTTGCTATTCATAATATATATTAATGATACTGCTACAAGAATAGAACATCATATGACACGATTTGCTGACGATTGCACAATCTTATTTACTAATAAAAACAACAACGATTTAGAAGATGACATTAATAATTCATTAGGAAAAATAATGACATGGCTGGAATATAATAATTAAAAACTAAATATTGACAAAACTAAGATTTAAATAAAGATGTAACGTAATATTAATAAAATTAACATTAACCATCTTGGTAACCGGATCGCATCGGAAGCAGAAGTTATCAAATTTCAAGGACTACATAAAAGAATGGAGTGGAAACCTCAGATTCACCATATATGCAATCGTCTAAATAAATTCTCATATGCTACAGAAAGCAGCTACTGAAAGTTGCTCAACAGGAAGCTTTTCTAATAGCGTACTATGCATACGTAAACTTCACACTGATATATGAAATAATGACGACGGACAACATGCGAGCGTTCAGAGCCCAACAATGTTGTGTCAATGCGATATGCAAACTAAAGAAAAAAAAACTCATGTTGTACGTCACTTGACAAGACTTGAACTTCTAACATTACCCTTTTTGTACATTTATGAATGCGCCATTTCCGTACAACAAAATATACATAAATTCGAACACTTTAACAGTGATCGGCACTCGGACAGGTTGCGCGCTGTGGCGTGTACGACAACATTAATGAAAGTGAGTATATTCGGCCAGGCTCCTGAAATTTTTAAGAAACTGCTGCAAGAGCTCAAGAGAAAATAATTACAGTACCTATTTTAAAAACGACTCCATGAGTTACTTGTTACAAAATGCTTATTATTCGATACAGAAATATCTAACTGAGAAAAGTAAACGTAAAAATCCAATCTAATAACATATCCATTTACGAGTGATTAAGTAATCTACCACATATTACATTATTGTAAGCCCAGGAGGCAGGACATAGTAAGAGTCATACATCTTCTTTTGTATTTTTGTAAATAACTTGTTCCACAATAAACAAATGATTGATTGATTGAAATTCAGGTAGCGTTGATAGATCTCGATAACGCGGTATTACATACGCTAATTGCGTGAAATTGAATCGTCAGTAAGATATAACTCATTCGACCGGCCGAACTACCTCCCTCTCTCGATTAGCCTGGGGAGTGCCCCCCTCAGAAGAATGATCAACGCTTTTAGAGAGTTGATCGTTCTTTTGTGGGTCTTCGTTTATGTTGGGCGTAAAAAAAAGTATTTCTTGCTTTGTTACATAGCAAAATGCTCGTAGCAAAATCAAAAATCGATTTATCTCAATCTACTGATAATTTTTAAAATTGTGGATTTGGTCGATTCTATGTGGTTATAATAAGTCGTAACAATTATTTAAAAACATATTTCATGTATAGGCAGGACGTCTTTTCATAAATAAATATATATGTAAATTCAGACAATTTTCGGAGGCTGTAGCTTGAGTGCTATAAAAACACATCTTACCTTCGCATCTCGGCGAGCTGTCACTCCACTGGTGATCTTCTGTGCAAAGTCTTCTTACTGGACCCACCAGACGATAGTTGGTCGTGCAGGAGTACTGGATGATACTGCCAAGATGCGTAGTGCCGTTTAGAAGCTCAGAGGACCCATACGGTAACGGTGGTAGTTTGCCGCAGTCCACATCTGATGAATATATGACGAAATGAATATATAGTACTGGGAATGTATTGAAAGGTTTGTAAATACCTATATTCTTTAGGTTTTTATTAAACAAAGATTACATGAATTAACCAATATTTTCTAAAAGACTGGCATCGGATCGGTGACCCTCTGTTTATCCTGATGTTTATAGACGGCGGTAATCAATTATTATTTCCTCATGATTTGAATTTTGGGCACTGCAGGTACAGTCGACTAAGAAAGTTTTCTACGATAAGATTTATAGATACAATAAAAAAAATAAAACACGAGCTATCGCAAAACAAATAGTATAACACCTGATATCATTTTAACAAAAAGGTATTATTAAAAAACAAAATAAATAGGCATAAGTAAAATACCAACTGTACACATTAATTAATAAACACATAAACATACACATAATAAAAAAAAATTAACTCGCATTCTCGAAATTAGAACTAACATATTCTTGACATTTTATTTATTTTTCTCCTCTTTTTGTGACCCGTTACTTTTTCTGTTTATTAGATTAAATGATTTTTATTGTTGTTAATAAAAAGAAAACATAAACAGTAGAAAAAAATGTTGAAAACATGCAAATTCATATAATTACATGTTTTCCTCAAATTTTCATCAATGATTACATTTCGACTATTGGACTATACTAATAACACGTCACTGACAATGTGGTGAGGATAAAATAGTAATTGTCACATACTGTGCAAACTATAATGAATCTTATCGTTCTAAAAAGCGCAACAGACAATGAATCAGATGGTGGTAAAGGACTTTCTTGGTCATCTTTGGGTGTTTTTGGAAACCTAATATTCCCATACTGTACGGTTGTAGAGAAGTTTTCTTCCGAGAACACGTGTTTTGGAAGGAACTCCCTGCCGAGGTATTCCCAAGGGACTACAGCATGGGGTTTTTAAAAGAACGCGAATACAAGGAGTGCGATGCAACGCAGAGATCTTCTGGTAACTTCACTCCCAAACACTTCAGAAAGTTATTATTTAGCTGGAGTTCTACTGTAGTTATGATGTAGTCCTCTGTCATATCGCTTTGCCTTCGCTATCGTCGTTAAATTTGCTTCCATAGTGGGAGGTAATTCAGAAAAGTAAATGGAATCCGGGAATACAGTTTGTAGTTGAAGCCACATGTCTGTGGTTTACATTCAAAATTTACTTACACCACTTGATAGTTAAAGAACCAAAGAAGTCCTCACGACTATGACGCATGGCGCGCGGCGCCGCGCCAGCCGGCGGGGTGTATAAATGCCGCCTCTTTAAGATTATTTCGCTGCATCATATAATTTCGTTTAGTATAACTTACTTCCGTTTACTGACATAAAACTCACAGCCGTGTACGATACAGCCACACAGGTTTTCAGGAACACCGTTCCTATATGAAATCTATATGTTTGTCTGTGTGTGCGTTTTTTTTGAATATTTGAATTTTGATTTCAGATTCGGATTCAGCATAAAAAGTAGAATAGGAATGTTCAGGAACCCGTTCCTATCTTTTAAGGAGCATAGTCAATATGGCCGACATTTGAAAAAAAAAATTATGAATTGTTATATAATTGACGAGCCAGGTGTTCCTCTGGCAATGTAAGCTTGCGCATTCTCAACTGGTTATCTTTTAGGACGATTCCATGCCTCCTTCAAGTCTGGACTTTACTTACTTTTCTGTCAATCTTATGGTCAATGTACGGCTAGTCCGGCGTTTTATTCTTTATTATATTTGGACAGACTTAAATATTTAGTGCTTACATTCGCATTTGGGCGATTCTCCAGACCACTCGCCGTCCTGTTGACAGATGAGATTGGGCTCCCCCACGAGCTTGTGCCCACGTTCGCAGTGATAGTCGATCGTGGAATGCACATTGTAGTCATATGCCTCCATGTATCCACCGGCTGGGACCTCAGGGTCGGGACACGTGATAACTGAAATAATTCAGATATACAGTACTTATTCATATACACTATAACTAACATAGCAATGATTTGTAACAATTTATGTAAAAGATCTTGTGCCCCTCGGTATTCATTATAGCAACTACTAAAGTCGTACAAAATTTCATACTTTTTTATTGTACATCATCGGGAGACATACATGCATACGGTTCACTTGATATAAAGCTGTTACAGTAGCTTATGAACACTTGTAATACATTAAGTATCACTCGCGCGCCATGCCACCTCTACGCTAACACAGCAACTATTTTGGAGCTTCTCGTTGTAAGTTGAATTTCTAAATTAAAAGAAAACACATTTACTGATATCGAAGATTTTTCGAATAACTTCGGATAAGGTGAAGTCAGCACCTGTTGTTTAGTTTGGGACTAGATGGCGCTAGATTTCATCAGGAAACACTCTCCTAAAATTCTAAATGTTAGCGTTTCACATGCTTGTTTCGTTTTTTAAAGTAACAATTCGATATTCAATAAGAGTACTAAAAAGTTTTGTGTTGTGCTAAATATATTACGTCGTGTGGCACACCAGCATGCATTCCACTTGACGCGCTTCCAATGGACAGACTTCCGTTGGTAATGCAGCAGTTTCTGGTTTGCTGGTAGTAGTATTATAGCTCGTAAAATTACTCACTCGCAAAAATACAACCATACTACATGGAGTTGTTATTTAGCTGCTTACTTCTCTTAAGCGAATTATATTATTTATTTGTTTAAATGTACCAAAGGCTTACCAGAGCCTCGTTAAGGCACCAGCTGCAGATATGATTGGTTTGGGTCTAAAAACCATTGCTATCCACTTTTAAGTGGACCCTGGGTTGCGAAACAAAAGAGTAGGATGCCACCGGGATTAACGCTCGGATGATGATGAACCATTGCTATCCACTCGTATGAAGACAATGAATAGTACATATCTGTAGATTACTTACGCTCACAAGACGGTATATCATGTGACCATTTCCCATCTCTATTGCAAGTCAACACTTCAGCACCCGCTAGCCAGTAGTCCGGCTCGCAGTTGAACTGGGCTATAGAACCGTAGGTCGTGGTGCCGTTCAGCAATTGGAAGGAACCTTTGTGAACTTGCGCGGGAGTACCGCAGTCGACGTATTTGCAAGACGGGGGAATTCCGGACCATACTCCTCCGAGAGTACAGTTAACACTCTGCAAATGAATACAATTATTTATTAAGAGAAATGACTAGAACAGAATAAAGGGCCGGTACACCAACATCTGGGAAAACATAATTTAAAGAAAGTTTGGTTTTAGCAGCTTTCATATTCCTTCAACATTTTGTAAACATTCTTTTTACATACATACATATATACCATCACATCTGTCTCCCATTGGGGTAGGCAGAGACTATAGAACGCCAGTTGCGCCGATCCAAACATACCTCTCTCACTTCTTCCACACTCAACCTCATCATGCATGCTCTTCGGTTTTGGGCACTTTTGATTTGGCCCTTTTTCAACACATCACCAATTGGATCTATATGTGTGCGTCAAGGCGGTCCCTCCCGAAGTCACCATTGTCTCAGCCCTGCCTAACACCGCATTCGATGCTGAACCAGTCTGTACAGACCCCATTTACCCTGACACAGGCACTCGAATCCATATACAAGGTCTTAAGTGAACGTATCAATAGTTCTATACGTGTAGAAAACCTTTTTGTGTTTTGCAATAGAACTAAAAATTTAAATGTAAACAATATATATTATAATTAAAAAAGTGAACAAATATCGTAGATATCGGTTGCGGCCATCGTGCCCTAGACGCACGATGTAGATCAACTTGATAAGTTTGGAAAAAGCGAGAGGGGTATATTTTCACCCGGCGTTCCTTAGTCTCTGCCTACCCCAATAGGAGACAGGTGTGATGATATGTGTGTATGTAAGCAAATATATACATAAATTAAGAAGCTTTGCGGATACATCAGCGTCACATCCGCGTCACGAACGTGCTAAGCCTGCGGCCGGTTCATTTCATATTTCCGTGTGGGTTATGTCTAAGCTCTGAATGCGAATGTTAAAGTCCATTTGTGTTTTAACATTTTTACATATAAATTTAGCTTTATTAACTTTGTCATACATATATAAATAATGAATATCTTACTTTAGCTGTTGTAAAATTGAAAGTAACCAGAAGTTGTTCAGAATTTGTGTTGGCAGCGGACCTCGCACTAGGCACAGCCTGCCTCGCGAGGACCAACTTAACTGATTTTTATTAGCGGTTTACTTAGGCTTATCGATAAGGCTTACACACTTATACGTAACGACACTAACACTTATCTATAAAATGTCTTCAGTGACTCATTAAATTGATACATATTAAATAAAATAATTAGATTAAATTAAACATTAAAATTGTTATTAACGAATATAAAACGAGTATTTAGAAACTGTTCGGTTTCAGTATACTCCCGTGAAATGAGAAGCTTGTGGAGATTTTGTTTAGTATGAGTAGAACTTTTACTAATATCAATTTTCTTTAGAATTTTGTTGTAAAGATAAGGAAATATGAATTTGGAGTATCGCTTTGCAAAGCAAGTTTTTACTGATGGCTGGCATATATAACTAGTCTGGCCATAAATATTGTTACGTAGAAACATTACTCTTTTTTTTTCAACTGTTTAATTATTTTGAATTTGGAACGTGTTTATTATGTTAACAACTTCTTTTTATTTCCCGCCGTATTATATATTGTTTTCGTGTTTATTATCTAATTACAACATGGAATAAAGAAAATACGATTGCTATGATTGCCTTGCACAAAGTTGGTATGGAGCCGTCGGTCGGTGTTCGTATATCGTGCTATCGACAGGTATACCAACACTTCCTCTGTTGAAGACCATAAAATACCGCGTGCTGTTAGAACTACAAAGGCTGTTAATGCTGTTAAAGCCAGAATTCGCCGACACTCCATTTAACAAAAAGGCTTATTGCAAGAAATTAAGATTCCCGCTGGGACTCTGTCGCGTATAATAAAACAAAACGAAGAGAACTATCCTAAATCAATCCTTATAGTTGAAGAGAGTGGATCGATCAAAACGCCATCTGTTCCGAAACGCAGGTGAAAGGCACAGAAATATCCTCTATACTGATGGAGACATTTTCACAATTGAAGAGCACTACAACAAACAAAATGACAAAGTGAACACACGTTTTAAAGAAACCGCCCAAGTGGCCGGAAGGGTTCAACGTAGTCATCATCTGGATGTCTTATGAAGGAGTCACAAAGCTTTATTTTTGTGAAAAGGGAGTGAAGACTTCAGCCAAAGTGTATCAAGAAACTGTCTTTGATCGTGTTGTGAAACGCTCAACAATACACTTTTTAACAATGTGCCGTGCCGAGCCTTATCGATAAGCCTAAGTAAACCGCTAATAAAAATCAGTTAAGTTGGTCCTCGCGAGGCAGGCTGTGCCTAGTGCGAGGTCCGCTGCCAACACAAATTCTGAACAACTTCTGGTTACTTTCAATTTTACAACAGCTAAAGTAAGATATTCATTATTTATATATGTATGACAAAGTTAATAAAGCTAAATTTATATGTAAAAATGTTAAAACACAAATGGACTTTCCAGCAGGACTCTGCACCTGGTCACAAGGCACGGTGTGTCTCTTAAGAAATCTCTGGAGAAAGCAGTAGCTAAATTTCCCATGGAAACAGTGCGTAAATCCATAGATTCGTGGCCAGACTGACTAAAGGCCTGTATCAAAGCCAAAGGTGGCCATTTAGAACAGATTTATTTATAAATTTTTTGCTGAGACTTCTATTAATATGTACATATTAGTTTTATTAGGACTACATTACTTCATAAAAAATAAATTCTTATTCATTTGTAGCAGAACTTACTTACTTGATTTTACTTAATACCCGACCAAGTGTTAATTACAAATATATACATAAATACATAAAAGCAAATTTAGTGGTATATGCCACACCAGGATTCGAATCAATGACTACTCGTTTGATAGTCTGGGTCATTATACACTAGTCTAATACATTATCTTGAGTGATATTTTTATTTTGGAGTTTATAAAACTTGTAATGTCGAAGCCCTTAGGTAGGAAAAGCGATATGGATAATGAGGAAATTGCATCTAACAATATGCATATCAAAGTATATTAGTAAAATAAAATTTTCATGTAAACATATATTTCAATTATTAAACATACTTTCGGTTTATTATTGTTTACTCTACTAACAATGGTTAATAAAAAAGAACTTTAATACAAAAATCGAACGCTGTTACCACACAGTCGGATCTTGGTCTATGGAAATGCCATTCTATTCTCATGATTATAAAATGTGTACACCCAACTCAATGGTCGATTGTTTTATTGTACAAAAAGTGACCTCGACAAAATTTGACGAAGTATCCGAGCAGTTTGTGAAGGTCGTTGCAAGATATATTTGACCTGGACTCAGTTCAGATGGTGAAAGTGAAACTGTAGCGCAAGTGGCCTTATTGTGGCTAGTAGTTTTTGTGCGCCAGTAACATCAGGTGCTGAGTAAAATACAATTATGATACAGTCTTCTTTGAAGACATCAGCCCAAAATAAAAGAGCGTAATGAATACTACGATACCAATGAAATCGATTACTTTTTTATACAACATTAAGAGAAACAAGCATACGGCATTTAATACAAAGATAGCCATCCATTCTCTCTTGAACACGCTTGAAAGACTGGTTCAAATAATAAAATTTTCGTCATTGGTTACCTTTCAGTATATTTACTGTTGTCAAAAATTAAGTCTTTTTCGAGTAATGCAGGTACAAAGGCTTGATTTAAGCGGCAGGTTTTTGTTATACATTGTATTCGATTATAAAAAACAGTTTGCCTGAAAGAGTTCTTATTTTTCCTACATATAACATGGGACATAAAAATACTATCTATCTATAACTTCACGCCAAATCCCTTGCGGGGTAGGTAGAGAGAACCGACCGCCACGTGGCTCGATCTTTACGCTCCTCAGTCGCTTCTTTAACATTCATTGCTCACTCATGCCCGCTCCCCTGTTTTTAAGGCTCCTGACTGATGTCAGGCAAAAACAGGCGAGCGGGCCGGTGATCCGTCTGATAGAACACGACCAATTTGATCATCCTAGTAGGTAAGTCTTGGCGTTCCTCGGCTCCTAAAAATACTATTTTTTTACAATATTGTTAGAAAGGCTTATTACAGAATTGATGAATATCTAACTGACAAAGATGTCTGGGAATGATTCCATATCTTCAATATTACCACGTTTGGTGACGTAAAGTTATTGTAACAACTGATTAACAATTAGGAAATTCTCATTATCTAAGAATGCTGGTACATTGTTAAAAATAAAATGATAACCATGAGAAATTAATAAGGTAGCTGTGTTATAAGATTTTATTTAAAAGAATCTAAGTCTTGTCTAAGCATCAATGGCAAATAAAGAATAATATAATATATTTCCAAGGAGTGACCACGCGTCGCCATCCCATTGACAGCTCAGCGTAGCCCTAGAGCCTGCTGATTAAGTCAATCACTCACAGGAGCACAACTACGTCTGCACTTCAACTACCAATCGCTGTGCCCTTTCCCTAAAAGCCTAATTTGATAGTTGGTTGTTCATACCACATGCTAATGCGATCAACGTTGACTCTAAATACTATATTAGCACGTACGAGTACACACGATATTAGACTCATTTCTTTTGACTGTGTTTCTTGTCCGGTCCAAGGTAAACGTGGTTTTGCTTCCGAGACGGCAATGAACTTCACTATACATTGCCATTGGTAATACTGGCTACATAAATGACTAGTGGGGGATGGGTGAATGTGTGTGCCTGAGAATACACATAACAATGCTTTGAAGTGTTATCGTGTCTTGGCCTTAAGGCTTATTGATCTGCTATGACAATTCGAAGAGACCGTTCAACGGCCCAAATGATTTTTTGGCTGTGATCTTTTGTAAGACGGCGAAATTTTCTCATTCGATATATTCAATAAAATAACTTATTTCCTTGTTCTGTTTTCAGCGTTATCCCGTTTCCTAGTCCATTAGGATCGGCAGGGTCCGCTACTTAAGCCTAAGCATTTGGTGAAGGTACTGATTTATACATGCAGCGACTGGCGTCAGACCTTCACAACCCAGAGGGAAAACCAGACTTTTCATACGTAAAGTCACACATCTTTTGACATGTAATTTCTTAGACGCGCGGGTTCCTCGCGATGTTTTCCTTCAACGCCCAGCTAGTGATAATTACAAATATGTACATTAATTCGGAAATAGGAATTTAGTGGTCACATTTTTTTTTTATACTACGTCGGGAGGCATACACGCGTACGGCCCACCTGATGTAAAGCGGGTACCGCAGTCTATTAACACTTGCGATATATTAAGTATCACTCGCGCGATACCTCCTCTGCTGTTTACACGGCAACTCCTTGGGAGTTTACTAATGACCTCACTCACACGCAGGAACACAACAGGCTAGGGAGTCGTTTTTTAGCTGCGGTTTTCTGTGAGGTGGAGGTACTTCCCCAGACGGGACGCTTTGATGCACCCTACCTCTCTTAAAACATCCAGACCAAGACAAACAGACATGTTCATGCACACAAATGTTTGCCTTGTGTGAGAATCGAACCCACGAGCGTTGGTTTCAAAGTCGCGTCATTCACGACTGAGCCACCGAGCTCGTCAAATGCCAGGATTCGAATCGGGGACCAGTTATAAGGCGGTTCTTTATCCACTGGACTTTCACTGCTTTCATCTCATAAAAGAACCTATTTCCTATTGCCTAAGAATACACCTCACTCGCTAGTTCATTAGTTTTCTAAGCCACCACATAATACTTATTGTTTAACAGAAACGAAACAATAATTAGCAAGAAGACACATCTTCAACGCAAACACCCTTATCAATGTCAGTCAGATCAGATAGGCAATTAGCCTGTTTTCTACTCAAGTAGATACGAAAGCAATGGAACAATGAACACAAGTTAACATAACCGAATACTCAGAACTTATACAACCGAGTTATTCTGTATTTATTCAGAAAATATAATACAAAATAAACCCAAATATTGACTTCTCGATAGACCATCCTAATCAATATGAGGGGATAAAAAGAAAGGATCGCTTGCTGTCAAATCCACTACGGTTCCAGTTTTCTAGACTAAAAGCTAATTATCAGTTCTTATGCACTAGAAAACAGGAAGTTTTAATTGGTTTCTAGAAAGTAGGTCGTCCGTAAGTTTATTTGCATTTTCTTATACCATTAGTGTGTTAAGTTTATAGGCAAGAAATAGTTTATTGTAAAAAACTACATTGGATGGCTGTTATCGTAAAAAAAAATATTGTTATTGCCTGTTTAACTGTTAGTCTGTCTTTCTGTCTGTTTAATAACCTAAATAAGACGTGAGCGATGTTGTTTAATTTTTACTTGTCTACGGCAACCAAAAGGAAGGGTTCTTATTTTAGCAGTTTAAGTATGTATGCTCATACATAAGATTATCAGTAGCAGTTAAATTTCTTATTCGGTTTTAATGATTGGGGTATTAATTGATTAATTATTGTGGTCCGGGTCACAAAGATTATTAAACATTTTAGTAGGTTTTATTTAGCTTGACTTGTTAGTTATTCGTGTGGGTTAAATCTAGTAAATGAAATTTTACGCACTTCCAGTTGACCGATTTATCTCAAATTTGGTACTACGTTTACTTCTGTTGACAATATATTTACGCGTATTCAGTATCGTTGTGACTCCAAGATGGCCGACGCTACAAAATGGCCGATTACACACTTTGTCAACTCCCTCAATATGAATATCAAATGTAGGCGCTTCACTAGTAGAATACCGTTCACCATAAAGTCCATAAACAAATTTCAAATTCAAGATGGCGTCCGAAAGAAAATGGCGGATTATGCAATTTAGATACATTAAAACTGACATTTAGGTAACTAACCTTGTAATAATGAATTAAATATAATGAGAAATATGAAGGAATTAAAACTAAAAACGATTAATTTTTTCAATATTCATGGAGGTGTGCGTTTTCTCACGATTTTTTCCTTCACCGTCGAGCAAGTGCTCATCTCAAATATGTATACATAAGTCATATAACTCAGTAGTACATGCCCATAGCAGGATTAGACCCGGGGACCGGTATAATATCCTGATTCGTTATCCACTAGGCTATCACAGCTATAGGTATAGGTATCATATTGTATCAATCCGGTTTCCGTCCCGGTCATAGTACAACTACTGCTCTTATCGAAATAACTGATGACATCCATTCCAATATGGGTAAATCTCACCCCACGGTTTTGACGCTTCTGGACTTCAGCAATGCATTTAGCACAGGGGATTTTGATGTTCTACTGCAATAGTTGCGTTTTCTCAACATATCTCCAACAGTAATTGATTGGTTTCATTCTTAACTGTATGGTCGTCGCCAGCGGGTGCGCATTGAGAATACTTTTTCTTCGTATTGTGCAATATATGCTAGCGTGCTTCAGGGTGACGTACTGTCTCTCTTCTATTTTCCTTCTTTATCAATTCAATTTTTCTTTCACTGGTATCTTTATTAACATCCAATTGTAACTGTTTGTATTGTAGCCTTAATTCTAAGAGCTCCTGTCATGCGCAATGTAAACATCACACAGATATTAGACGGCCCGGTATGCGCATAAAGCTAGTTAGCTTTTTAGCATATCGTTCTAGATAGAATCTTAAGTCTAATTGTTGTAATATGAAATAAATAAATAAATAATTACTTCTGAATTTCGCTCCTACAATTTTTATACAGATGACCTCCAAATTTATGTGCATGCTCCATTACATCAAATGTCTAATGCTATATCTACAATAAATGACGATCCTATGCTTATAGACCGATGGAGTAACTCTCACGACCTTATCTACTGTTAATCCGGCAAAAACACAATGTATACAATATAGTGAGAAAGTTAAAAGTCTCGGAGTGTACTTGGGTCGAATTTTATCTTGGTCTGCACACATTACTGCTACATATTAGAAGAAGGTTGTTTGCTGCCAATTGCTCTCTTAGAAGACTGCGAAACTTCCTAACGATGGACACCAAAATTGCGCTTGCACAATCCATTCTTCTTCCTATTCTTGATTATGCTGATTCCTGCTATTTTGACCTCACTATACACCAATTAAATAAACGTGAGTGTCTTCAAAATCTTTGTATTCGATTACGAGACATATTTGCACTCCGCAAATATGACCATGTCTCCGAATTTCGTTCTCAGCTCAGGAGGCTCCCTATTTCACATTGCCGCAACTTGCATTTGCTATCTCTTGTCTATTCTATTTTCTTCAATCCCGCTTGTCCTTGTTACCTCAAAGATTTATTTATATTTTATAGTGACGTACAGGGTAGCGAATTACATCAAAACCTTTTCCTTTGCCTTGAAACTCCTTTCCACTCCTCTCAAGTCTATTTCAAATCATTTTCAGTTCCAGCGTGCTCAAACTCTTTTCTCTTTTAAATTTCTTGTCAAAATACACGATGTTTCCTACTCTATAACTCTATTCGATCATTCTTTCTCTCTTTCTCGATCATCACTGACATTATTGAAATTACAATAACTAATTTATAAGTTAATGATTCTTTGTATATGTGATAACTGATAACTTTGTGTTTATTCGTTTGATTTGCTCCGCACCACCTACCCGTATTATTACAAGATAATACTTTTCTTTTAGCTTAAGGTTGTCTGGAAGAGATTGCTTTGCGTTAAGACTGCCTATTGTACTATATTTTAATTTGGTGCAACAAAGAATATTTGTATTGTATTATATTATATTGTACAATAAACAAAACTCCTCAAGGCAAAATCAAAAGATATCTACCTACACACTGGCTAGTTGATATTAAACTATACGGCCTACATGATGGAAAGTGGTTACCGTAGCCTATAAATGCTTGTAATATACAAAGAATAAATTCAAGAATTCATTAAGTATCATTCGCGCTATGCCACATCTGCTGTTAACACAGCAACGCCTTAGGGGCTTACTGAGGACCTCACTCACACGCAGGACTACAACAACTCTCCAAAGAGTTGTTATTTAGCTGCGGTTTTCTGTAAGATGGGGTGCTTTGATTTGCTCTACCTCTCTTAAGACATCCAGACCAAGACAAACAGATATGTTCATGCACACAAATGTTCATCCTGCGCGGGAATCTAACCCACGAGCATTGTCGGTGTCAAAGTCGCGTTATTAACCGTTGCGCCACAAAGCTCGTCAAAGGTACTTTGATGCTTTAGGTACTTTGGTTTTACATAGAGGTATTAACATTTTACAATATATTTTAGGTCTTAATTATTTGTTAGGAATCCTACAATTAAATAAACAGCAATATATACATTTTAATTGTATTTTATTCGCCAATATTTAAGTCAACAAGTCGCCACGTTATGTGAATCAAAAACTAAATTCCTATAAATATAGTACTGAAGTATGTACAGACGCTGAACGTAGGCTACTACATCTAAAAATAGTTAGTAATAGGGTCCTTTCGCAAGTCTTTGTGTGAGTGTGGAACCATAAGGAACCTTAAAAACTGGACACGTATGACTAGATTACATTAGAATGATTAGAACATTTCACGAGAGCTTCGGTTCCTGGAATCAAAATATAAAAACTACTACCAAGACTAGAGTTGGAAACTACTCACCGGTGATCCGAAGAGAATGAATCCATTTTGACACGAATAAGTAGCTAGATCTCCAGCCTTGTGTCCTTCAACTGTTACTATAGCTCCCGAAACTGGTGGCGGGTCCGGACACCAGTCGAACAGGCATTTGGGAGACTCTCCCGTCCAGATGCCTTTGTCACCGCATGTTCTCTCAGCTTTTCCAACAAGTGTGTAGTTCTCTCTACAAGTGTACAAGGCTCGCGCCCCGTGGGTGGTGCGAGCGTCAACTAGTAAAACTTCTCCATCTTGGATGGTGGTAAGATCTCCGCAGTTCACATCTAAGAATAGTCACAATTATATCAATGCTGATAATGATTAACTTTAGTACTTAAATCGCAATAGTGTTGTAAGTAGATCTTTTTTTAGACCAAGTCTATGTGGAAGTGATATTGACCCGTTAGGTTAAGCACAGAAATATTTTATAAAGAGTACAATCACAACCACAACGATAATTCTCTGTAGAATCTTTGTGTTCGTATGAATGAGTCACTATGACTGGCAAGACTTCACATCAATCGGCCTCATCATCCACATCCATTACTATGCTTCTGCTGAAGTTGAGGCCTTATTTACAAGTATACTCCGCCGTGCTGTTCTAGTGCAAAATGAGGAAGTTAGTGTTTTCAAGCCCTCTCACGCATGCTGTCGACTTAACGACACGGCTGAAAGACTGTGCAGACAACAGCCGTGAATAAGAGGTTCACGTTCCCTCCAATATAGAGAGGCCCTCGAGACAAGTACCTACACAGCTACAGCTACAGTCGATGTAGCTTAAGTTTTACGCACTGACACGCGCAATGTTGCCATCTAGCTTATATGTTATGTGTCAGTGGTTAGATATTTAGAATATCTAACCACTGACATTCAGGATATAGTTTCGCAAACCACAATTTTTACTCCTATGTGAGCCCCATTTTGTACATTAAATTGCGTTTAATTATAGTGTTCGATGAAGTAGTGTAACCTGCACCCGATTCATGGACTACAATGAATGCTTCAATCACAGGTTAAGACAGAGGAAAAGATGAGCACGACTAGTTGATATACGTGATGGCAAGACTAATAAAAGAGGTAGGTAAATACTATAAGAGCGAGTGTTCAATGGCTTCGTTACGTGTGTCATTCTAACCGAACACACAGGTTAAGTAACGTTGCTCGTAGCCTGTCTTCGGATGGGTTTATCTATTACGAGCTTCTCCGATCTCGGTGGGTACGTTCAGCAGTCGGGTCCGGCTGTTGTCAATAGATAACAGTCGTTAAGCTAACTCAGTGGCCTTCGGGCAGCTTGAAAACACTGGCCTCCGCCAATACGTAGTTGACCAGCGTGGTGGAGAAAACTCTAAACACCGTCTGTTGAAGGGAGATCGTATCTGTGCAATAACTAATTAAACTTACACTTGCAGCTTGGCGCCGCTTCAGACCAAAACCCATCCTTCTTGCATTCTCTAGTTTTATCTCCTAAAAGCATGTGTCCTTCAGGGCATCTGTATTTTATTGATGCTCCCACTTTGTAGTTGGTTCCTTCGATTGTAGTATTCAGTAGTTTATCCGGACTGCCGCAAGATGGAGGCACTAGACAACAGACATATATCTTTAAAACAATTCTAAAAGTCCAAATTTATTGTCAATTTGCAATTAGACAAAAATAGTTCGCAGTATACATATGTTAAATTGAAACATTTTGTAATACCACGTTATGCTTTGTAATATTCGGCGCTTTGTTTACTTAGTTTTGTAATGTTTTGCGCCGTTCATGAGTTTACATGACCGTGACATGGTCTCAATACGTTATTGATGTGATCAAAAACGTGAGCATGGGAACATTTTGAGTTTAATAGACGTAGATGTGATACAATTTAATTCATAGAATGTTAATTAGAGATCTATAAAAAAAAAAATTCAAGATAAGAAGTAGGTTATAATATAAAGAAAGTTGAGTTAATAGTAAGTACTAAAGTTTTTTAAATCTACGTAACAACAATTCGAAAAACATAGCGCATAACTTGGGACAACTTGGTAAAACAGTCAATTTTTATTATCATTAGTCGGTCAGCTGTATTTACAAAGAGAAATAATTCGCTTGGTCTTGGAATACATTAGCAAAGTAAATAAATATTGGGTACAGTACAGTACATCTCTGCCTATCCCGCAAGGGACCTGGCGTGAAGATATACATACATACATACAGTTATTATAGCAGACTTCGCGTGTGATACTCGCAACTTAATTGCCATTCAACCAATAAGACTAATTTAAGTGGCAATGTCTATACGCGGTATTATATTCAAGGATAGTCTATAATCGTGGAATGTAATAGTGGTATACTCGTATAATGCAATTTTTATTAAGTGCTTTGATCATTCGCAGAGCTTACAGTTATTACTATAGCTACATAATTGCTGTTTGGTAAGTGATGTTACCATAACTGTCAACTTTTACACTTTTTACTTTGACAATGTTTGGCAATGTCACTCGCGAAAGGAGAGTGAGCCATCAGAGGCCACCTTAACTGATCACTTACCTGTATGCATTCTTCCTTCATTAACAACACAAATGCATACTAAGTATTAAGTAATACTCTGTGTCATTGATTATCGTAAGAAACAAAAACCTTTGTCATGGCGCCAATAAAGCTTTTTAAAAACATGTTTCTTTTTATCTCTTCTAAACTTGAAAGTTAAGTAAGTAAAGTAGTAAGTAAAGAACACAGCTCCATTAAAAGTGCAATGTATCAATATTCAAAATTACAATTAATGAAATAACAGTGCAATATTACTTAATACTTACACCTTAAACTACACTTAATGTAACAAACTTTTGTTACAACTAAACCACAACCGCCTTTGATAATATTTTCACTAATACCCATAGTATATCTAAAATTGTATACTTGCAAATTTGGATAAATTGAACATGTTAAGAACAGATAATTTAAACGAAATCATGTAATATTACATGTATATATAGTATATATACAAAAATATCCACGAATAAAATAATACACTTTGAAGTAACGCTAACGCCTTTCTTGAGGTCTAATTCTTGCAAGGTTAAAAGGTGTAATTCATGAAAAGAGCATTGCGAAACAATAAGACACAGAGAGGTCGGCTAAGAAACCGGTACACGGACGAAGTCGCGGGAACAAACATATTATATCTATATAGTTAGGAATATAATCCTGTAAGGTTATTGCCCTAACAAAGCTATTCAGCATTTATTTCATGTGCTTCACAGAAAGATATCGGATTTCCTAGGAACAATTTCATTTTTCTAACTAATTTAAAACAAAATTTTTTTTTTTTTCAAATAGCAAAGCTAAATCGTCACATATCAATATAAAATAGATATCAATATGTATCTTTACGTCAGGTACTCTCGCGGTTTAGGAGCACAAGACGCGAGCCTTATACACCTCGCGCGCTACTTTAATATTCATAGCTCTTTTCATGCATGTTCGCCAGTTCTTAGATCTTTTGACATCACCTTTTAATAAATCCCGATTCTGACTTTTCGGCTCATACATCCTTTCTCTTTAGCATTGTATATTTGTTTCGCCATTATTTCATCTTGCGTTCTTCCTTCATTCCCGAACCAACGGAGCAGGCCTTTTCTTATCTTTACACTGACACTCTCTTATAATAGATATCTCGAAAATGTCAGTAATATTGCTAACAGTCTAACCTTATGCTATGTATGGTAATTAGAATTAGCTATATATATTAACTAGCCTCAGTTGAGGTTCATTGCGGAAATGGACCTCAACAAAAGCGCCCAATGAACAAATGTCAGCGCATGAGGTGTGGAAGGTATTCTTAATTTGGATATATCTTTTTATAAGTAGGACGAATTCGTGAACACATGATTATAACGTTTTTTTTAATAATCGGCCTTAGAAGGAGCACGGCCTTTCATGGTGCACACACTTTGCATAATACACGCTACAATTGGTCAGAAAGTTTCAAACGTGACTTGCTCTCAACTGTACAATAAAACAATGTCATATATTAGAGTATGCAGTGTAGTAAAAGTAGTTAGTAGTAGTAACAGTAGTTCTATGTAAGTAAATTTAGTTGTAAACGCGCTGTTCAAAATTAAACTTATGTCGGCAATGAGCCTAGTCAAATGGAAGCGAAAGGGGTAGGTACTCTGAGGTATTTTTAATAAATAGTTAAGTTTTCCGTGGAACATGTGGAACGTGGAATTTGCCCATTATTTTTTATGACTTGATGAGTAAGTCTTGATCTGTCGGTCACTTGCAGACAAAGAAGTTGTGGTCCCGTAACTTATGCTTGGTGTTGCAAATGTGGATCGGCTACGGTAACTGCTCATTATTAGGCAGGACGTGCGCGTTGTTCGACATAGATACAAGAGTTGAGTAAGCGAGTGAGGTGTGTAATAACTGCGTCATGTGGCTCTCTCTGCCTTACCACACAAGGCACTTGGCCTGAAGATATACATAGAGGTAAAAAAGATCACATTTTCCATCGTTGCTTGTAATCTTCGAAAAACTTCATGGAATACGAATGTATAAGTTTGTGAACTAATTTTGAAGTGTATTTGTAGAAATCTGGATCATAGTCTATAAAAGCGATGATCTAACAGAGCTTTCATCATAAATTTTAGATTTATGAAATGGGGTACCTGGTTAAACCTGATATACGAGAGGAAATATATATTATTCCCACAATACGAGTTTAAGGTTTATAGTTCATACAAAGATTAGTGAATTGATCTGTTAGCCTGTTTTTTAAATACAAAACCCAAAACTTATTGTAATTCATTTCCCAGATGCAGTGCCTAAGACCTAGACTAGAAACCTCAAGATGTCACCCAAGTGAGTGCCGAGCTATACCGGCTAAAAAAGTGTTGTGTACTTATGTACGTCCGGAAGTTATTATTCTATCGCGTAAGGAAATAAAAACGACATTTGTAAAACAAAACGATAATGTATAATTGACAAATAAATATCATTCGCCGTATATAAAGACACACCGACACACTTGTATATTTAAACATAAATATGTATATTTCATCTGCACTGATATAAAACACGTGTTGTAGATTCACAAATAAGTATTTGAGTGACACTACCTTGAACATAGCCACGAACAAAACTTGAGAGACATTTACAAACCAACTTCGTGGTGTCGGTGTCGTAAAAATTCACTCTACTAATTTAACCTTAACACACCAAAAGAAGTATAACTTCAAAAATACTATTTATCTGTCAAGATTACTAAATGGCTTGCGAAAGTATCGAAATTATCCGACCAAAAGTTTGATATTTACGTGTACAGCTGGGAGCAGATCACGCTTGACATTCAAAGTATTATTGTAACTCTTATAACGTAACGAACTCGGCGACTTCGTCCACGAGTATACTCGATATCCCGTAGAAACCGCTTTTTCTACGTTCCTTATTTTTCCTCGGCTTACAAAAGTCGTATCGTGATGCTAAATAGCTAATAACCTTCCTCAAAAAAAATCCAAACCAACGGTAGTTCGAGAGATTAATTCGATCAAACAAACAAACTTATCTCCTTTATATATTAATATAGATAACAATATAAAAGTCAATGTGTTAAGCTTCACGTGCACTCAGCTGTACATTCCCGTCACATTACTCATAATGCGGCGAATTACGTTTTTACTCTGAACTTTTGTACGCGTAATTTCCCCAGGTGCCAAAGTCTAAATCTGAGGTAAAAGGTTGGTTTTCCTAGAATAATTTAATTTTACCTAGAATTTTATGAGCTCGCGCATAGCAACTTCGCTCGTGCCAATCAGTATAAAGTCGATATGTACCTATGAAGGTGACACTCACGGTACTGGCAGATCCAGTGCAGGTAATCCAGGTTGCAGCCGACGTCGTTCCAAAGCCACGCCCGCCCACCGTCCAGCACTACGCAATTCTGCTCTCCATTGTAGTTATTTGGTTGGTCTTTGCCCCATGTCGGTTTTGAGACCACCTCTCCTGCAAAAATAACGAATTGCCGAAGATTAAAAAAAAAGGTAGCATAAGATACGTAACAAAAAATAGTTAAACGGGTTATCCAATCAGTACCAAACTTCACAGGATCACCTGCTGGGCTAACCTGAAGATTCACTGAAAATTTATCAAAATCTGCCCAGCCGTTTTTGAGTCCATAGAGGACATGCAAACATTAATTTTTATATATATATAGATAATTATATCGTTCATAGTTTACGTTCGTACTTTTTAGAGTGAAATACAAAATGCGGATAATTTAAATCTGCTAACGTCAAATAGATAGAGGGAAGAAATAAAATAATAATATGCTATATTTACATCATTGCATATTTTGTCTAATAGATAATTATGATTTAATGGTTGGTGTTCACATGGTTAGTACTTCATTTCATTCACGAAATCACGGATTGGTCGTCCTCCGTATCAAATAAAAGAACCTCAAAAACGTTCAAACTTTATAATTAAATGAATTGTGGTCGAAATTCGACCACTGTGCGACCACTAGTTCATATAAAATAGTAAAATATAACTAACTTTTAATAATTTACGTACAAAAGGAGGTCTCATCACATAATGGTCTCTTCCAGACAATCTGAGAGTAGACAAAATAAAAAAGTGTCCACAGATAAGTTGCAAAATAACATTTGGGTAATAGAAAATATGCAGATATTTCATATTTCCATAAGTCATAGTAATTTATTGCTGCATGTGGTTAAGTACGAGATATAAATTGAGTCCCGCAGGGCACTGCAGTGTATCCTCTATGCATGTCCATATAAACGAATTAATCACATTTTGAAATAAACTTATATACTTACTAATAGTATATTCGTAGTTGGGAATTTAGTTTGTATTTTATTTGCTTACCATCAACCCACTTCCACGTTCTCGAGGTTACACCGGGCTCCTTTTGTGCTCCAATCCAAACCAGTTGAGTCTTCAATTGCGCCTTCCGCCTCTCCAACTCCTGAGTTAGAAAACTCGACGTGGCTCCCTGGACGATTAATCGTATAATTAGCATGATAACATCTGTCTTTTGTACCGTTTTAAAATATATTCCAATTAACATGGGCCATTGTGATCGACGTTCCCCCATTGTTATGCAAAACACTCTCTCATCAACGATTACAATGAGAGGAAAGCTGGCTTTCCTCACCCAGTCAGATAAATGTCACTAAGGTGTTTGAGAGCATGCACTTATTTCTCATGCATTGTTCTAACAAATGAACATGTCCCTTTCCAGCGTATGTTACTTTGTAAATTACGTAGGTTTTATTACGAACAGCAAAATAAGAAATGAGATGAAAACTGCTGTCGCACAAAATAACTTCACGTAATATCTTATTACTTTAAACGAGTAATTCTTGTAGATATATATATATATATATATATATATATATATATATAAACACTTGTCTTGTAGAGCTCAAGAGACCTGACGTAAATTTGGACTAATACCACGGTGCAGGGTGCATAAATAGATACAGATTCTACTGTGGTTTTATTTATTTTGTCGACCTCATTGGTCGTTGTTTTTCATTGTGTCTAGTAGTAAACAGAGTCTTTGAACTAACGTTCATTCGCCTCCTGCCACCACGCAAAATGTCGAGTAAGGAAATACTTTTTTTTCATCCAACGTCGAGAAGCATACGGGCCACCTGATGTAAAGCGATAACCGTGGCCTATGGTTTGATTAAGTACCATTTGCGTGATGTCACCTCTGCTGCTAACACAGTTACTCGTTAGGAGCTTACTGGTGACCTGTCACTCGCAGAAACACAACAACCATCCAGGAGTTGTTATTTGACGGCGTTTTTCTTTGAATAGGAGGTACTTTACTAGATGGGCTGCTTTTTTTACGCCCTACTTCTCTTAAAACACCCAGACCAAGACAAACAGACATGTTCATGCAAATAAACGTTTGTGCTGTGTGGGAATGGAACCCACGACCGTTGGTGTCAAAGTAGCGTTACCGAGCTCGTCAAGAATCTGCTATAAATGTCCTGTATAAATGTGCTATAAATGTCCTGATTAAATGTGCTATAAATGTCCTGTATAAATGTGCTATAAATGTCCTGTATAAATGTGCTATAAATGTCCTGTATAAATGTGTTATAAATGTCCTGTATAAATGTGTTATAAATGTCCTGTATAAATGTGTTATAAATGTCCTGTATAAATGTGTTATAAATGTCCTGTATAAATGTGTTATAAATGTCCTGTATAAATGTGTTATAAATGTCCTGTATAAATGTGTTATAAATGTCCTGATTAAATGTGTTATAAATGTCCTGTATAAATGTGTTATAAATGTCCTGATTAAATGTGTTATAAATGTCCTGATTAAATGTGCTATAAATTCTCTTTTACTATAGGATACAGGCGCAAGAACTCAGGAAGGTACAAATAATGATATTTTTTGGAATCTTACTTGAAAGCCATGTATCAGGTCTCCTCCATGCGAGCGGCACTGTTTTCTGGCTTCGTCGAACGAGCCCCCCTTGGCCACATTAAATTCATAACAATTTCTGGAGAAGGCAGCAAGTTCTATGTCTGCCGATGCACCAGCTGGAGCGCATCGGTCATTTGAGAATTCTGCAAAAAATATATTCTTCAGTTTTGTGTAACATTAAACGTTTGTGGACTCTTATTACTTTTAATTCTCTATGTATATTATATCAAGCTTCATGCTTCTTCACCACCAAGTAAGTGATAATTACTAATTTCCATGAACTATTTTTTTTTAACAACTAGATTGGCAACAAGGCTGCGCCCCGCATTTGATGGTAAGCGGTCACCGCAGCCTATTGACGTTCGCAATACCACGGGGATGTTACTCGCGCGTTGCCAATCTTGTGACCTAAGGCTGTTTCGTCACGGTACCCAGTAATTTCACTGCCATATCTCACCCTTTAAACCTGAACACAGCTATATAAATATAGCTGCTTGGCAGTGGAAATAGGTGAGACAGACGCAGACGACTTTTGTACAAAGTCTCCTTCTGGTAAAAAGTATATTATTTGCTATCTATGTATTTATTACACAAAATTTGTGTGTATTATTTGTAATTATCACTTGCACTTGGAAACCCGCATGTCCAAGAAATTACATTTCGAAAAACATATAACTTTATCTAAGAAATGTCTGATTTTCTCTTTGGGTTGTGGAGGTCTGACCGCAGTCACCAGTCGCTCCATGTAAAATCAGTATCTTCGCCAAATCCTTAAGCTTAGGTAGCGGGTACCACAGTTATAATGAATTAGGAAGCGGGATAACGGTAAGAAGAAGAAGAAGCTTATTATAAAGCTCTTAAATACATGACAATTATCTTAGCAGTCTATATACCTACAACTTCTTATTGCCGCAACACAATCAACACTGTTTAGCAGAAGCATATAAGGTTGATGTAGGTGTAAATTACTCACTTTCTTCTTTCGAAACTAGCCTAAAAATTGTCTAGATCTTCACACTAACCTTCTGTGGTGAAGACTTCCACTTCACAAAGTGAAAGTGATCCCTCCACGCCAACCAGTTGCAGGAACACGTGCTGGCCAATAAGAGGCCGTGCACATGTAAAGGTCTTCGTAACGCCTTCATCTACAACAAATTGAAATGCTCATTGAACATGTAATTTTCTATACAATGGTTTTTAGAAGTTTGAAATTAAAATCTTAAGGCTGCACAGGTAAAGCACAGGTAGTGGTAGAAACTTGGGGGTATCATACTACTCTGGATTCTCAAAATGGATTTCTTCAAATAAGTTTTGGAAGCTATAAACCCAGTAACGCGAGAAGTTTCGCTTCTAAGCCTTCACTAATCTACCTACACAGCACCTCAGAATAATATTATATACAGAACAATATAACAGTAGAGCAGTTATAGCCCAATGGATAAAGCTTATGGACAAACTGGTCCCAGGTTCGAATCCTGGCGTGGATCACTGTACATAAAATTCACGTTTTCTGGGATGGGCATGTACCACTAATTCGTGTTTTTGGATTTATGCACATATTTGTAATTAACATTTGCTCGGGGGAAGAAAACCATCGCGATCGCGAGGAAATACACATGTTCAAGAAATTTCGAAATACGTGTAACCTAACCTACGAAAGGTTCGCTATTCCCTGTGGGCCGTGAAGTTCGAACGGCAGCTGCTCTATGTAAAAATCAGTAAGTATCTCCGCCAAATCCTTAAGATAAGGTAGCAGACGCCGCTAATCTTAATGTATTATAAAACTGCACAACGCTAGGATAAAGAAGAAGATCTACTTGTACCAGTATCAAGACATGGTCTACAAGGTATGTTGTCAGATAGTGGCCTGGTTCTTCCTATAGACAATTGCTCATGATTATTATTGCGCATCACGAATTGTTTGCATAGTGCTGTTGTCGCGTGCAGCGCTGTCAGTAAACAGCACGCTATGCCGACTAAACACGTCCTTCCGTCACACTGTTATATAATTTAGAAGGTATTTGGAAAGTCGTTGGCCAGCCCTAATACCTACAATCTACTTTAAACAACTCTTGTATTTGCTTAAAGTAGATTGTAGGTATTAATTAGAACGTTACTGTCTGTGAAGTGTAGGTACTTTAGTAGCAGTAACAGATAGTACATAAATATTTTAGAATTAAACTTCAATTGAAATAACATTCATCATGCAAAAATATAGCATCAATTGGGCCAATTGGATTTTTCCGGTTATCACACCATTCAGGGCTGGTTCCTTTATAGCCAGGATGACTAGTTAATTGGCAAATCGATCTTTAGTGGTAATATTTATGTGCATACGCTATCGGAACACAGTCATTCCAAATATCACTCACACATTTATATATTTGTTGTGACAATGGCATCTATATAAATTCTAACCATGCTTTGGGACTTCTCAGAGTAAATTAAGTTTCACGTGAATAACAACATATAAATAAAGGACTAATGACTACATCGTTATAACATTATTATTTACTTATTTAGTATTTTATACTTTGTATCAGCAATTTGTTATCTAGCAGACTTATTTAGGAGATAATCTACTACTAACCCAACAACTCCTTAGGAGTTTACAGGTGACCTCACACGCAGGAACACAACGACCCATCATGTAGTTGTTATTTAGCTTCGGTTTTCTGTAAGGTGGGTGTACTTCTCCAGTCGGGCAGCTTTGATGCACCCAACCTCTCTTAAAAACCGCCAGATCAAGACAAACAGACATGTTCATGCACAAAAATCGTTTAACATTGGTGGAATCACTATTCGATTAGTATATCAATGGACGTGATAATATCTTAGAATTAGTAGAACCTACTCTTAACAGTTTTTGTGCACACCACTGTCCTTACAACAATGCGTATGATGAAATATGCTCTGATGGTTGACTGTTTAAATTGCCACTATTAGCTCAAATCTACAAAACATATTAATATTTTTTCAAGGTTTACCTAGTAGGAAACTAGTTACCTTGATATTGTAATATAGCAGTCGTGCCAAAGATCTAAACGTATTTAATTGCTTTCAAAAGGAATATAATAATCTCGCGACATATACTATAACAACAACAATAGCTAAATAAAATTCAAAAGAACACATTAACGCATCTATTATATTACAACTATTATTCAAATAGATAATGTAACTCGACTGCGGCGCCTGAGCGTGACATTTGTGTAATTACAACATTATGTGTTGGCCTGTTACGCATCGGTGTGAGTCGCGGCCTGCATAACAAACTTATTATCGCTCAAACACTTTTATTAACTGTGGGAATCGCTGGAATTATCAATTGTCAACAATCGTAGAAAACGGCGGCTCTTTAGAAAGCGCAAGTTATCTCCACTTTCGAGGCAAGTTATCTTGTGTCGTTATATACTGCTATTTTGTTATAGCATTTATTTTTTATTTTTATTTTAGTGACGCAATGGATATCGTTCATGTAAAAAGTTTCACATAACACTTTCTGTTGTTTTCTTGAATTGGAGTGACCCTGTTTTTGTATATGTGAATAAAACCGATCTACTTGAGGAAATATGACCTCGTCTATACATAACCGCTATTGATCAAAAGATATCAATTTTTTTGTTATAATTTGCATTGTTTTTAAACATAATTTTAGTTCCTTTTTGGATAAGCTGAGAATATGTGGCAGATACATGATATTACGCTGTGCTTTTGGAGCATACGTCATATTTTGTAGGTCATATCAACGGATGTGAAAAATATATTCCGAAAGCAAATAACAACAAAAAATTAAATACATTAAATTTTCAACGTAATTAACGGTTATGTGCATTATCGTTTAAATTATGTTAAATTATAATGTATTATGTAAGACCGGCATTCTTTTGCGCTTCGTTGCTTTTCTTTTCGTACACCAACAACCACTGTGATACCTAACATGTATACCGAGAATTATTTCAAATACTGCGACTGCTTATAGAAAAACAGTCATTAACATCTGAGACATTACGGCCGAGATCGTTATTACCCACTTCACACCGGTTCCCAGGCCGCCGATGGTTCGAGCGTCACTACATGATTTCCACTTTCATCTTATTGAACGATATCTTTGATCGTTTCATTGAACAAGATGATTATATGATAGGAAGAAAATCAAAAGGATCACACATTTTTTCAAGGGTTTTTTTGGATGCAGGGAGTAGGAATAATCTAATGGTGCTACTGACTTGCTTCTGAAAGTTCTTTCACTAATCGGGCAGAATATATAATGTATCTGGGTAGTATAATTAAGACTAACTTTTTAATTAAGGTTTCTGTGCAAGTTTTGAAACCTCAAATCTTACGAGAACGGAACTGTGAGCAGCAACTAAGCCGGTTTGTGGGCCTTTTTAGGAAGTGGAGGCACTGGCGAGTATCCCTTTCGGAGATCATGAAAGGATAATGAGCGAAAAATTGCAAGATGAAAGTACTAGGGGCACACTAAAAGTTTTGCACTTCTAGCTAATCGGAACTATTTGAATTTCGAATGTTATATTTTTTGAAACGTTGCAACCTACTTAGTAATAAAAAAAAACAATTGGCGGGAAATCATTTGTCAATTGTTTTTTATCACACATCAAAGTTCTACGTACGCAACGAAAATGGAATTGAGTCGAAAAGATTTTAGAGCGATGATTTTTTATGATTTTAAAAGTTCTCTCTCTCCGCAAGACTGTGCTGCTCGTCTTCAAAATGCTTTTGGGAGAGAAGCACCTTCTTTGAGCACCGTGAGGCGATGGTTTGCTGAATTTGAGAGAGGTCACCTTCATCACCTTCTGATAGAACACGACCAACTTGATCATGGTAGGTAAGTCTTGGCCTTCCTCGGCTCATACATCCTTCTACTTTTGCATTGTATATCTGCTTCGTCATTTTAGATAAATAAACAACATAATTATATAACTTAGAAGGTATTTGGAATATATAGCTAAACTCTATAGAATAGCTCGATTATAACACAAGAACGACTGCGGTAGTTATTTTATTTATCTCGAGTGGCTCCGTGATGTACAAATTACCTACGTTAAGTTACGACGAGCTCAGTGGCGGAGCAATTAGCACCAAGGCTCGTGGATTCGATTCCCACACCGGGCAAACATTTATGTGCATGAATATGTCTGTTTGTGTTGGTCTTCAAGAAAGTAATCGAAACAAAGTTTCGCATCAAAGTACCTCCAACTCACAGAAATAATAGAGATAATAAAAAACAACTCCTCGGAGGATTGTGGAGTTCCTGTAAGTGACTTAGGTTACCAGTAACCTGTTAAGGAGTTGCTGTATTACCAGCAGATATGGCAACGCGCTAGTTATACTTCATATATTGTAAGGGTTCATGGGCTACGTAACTGCTTTACATCAGGTGGGCCGTTTGCTTGCATGCCACCCTTAGGCGTATAAAAAAATAAATCTATCGGTAGTGGCTATTTCGTTTGTAGATAGTAGGTAATCAAACCAAGTCATTGGCCTAGGGGCGGATTATAACACTATTCTCCGCCAATCTGCAGTGAAGAAACGAGATGGAGAACGCTCTTAACTTCCCTCGAACTAAAAAAAACCCGTATCTTTAGTCGGAGCTTTAATAAGGCTTGATATAGTGGTTGTGTAGTTAACATCGAAGCTTGTAGTATGGCTATCCATTATTTAGTCCCTAATTGTCTATTATATAATCTACTACTTGAATGTGAGCACGCAACAGTTCCTAGTTTGCGTGGTAAGTCATTCCCTACTTTGCGAGTCAGAGCAATTAGAATAATATTGCAAAAATAAAGGTATGCTACAAACTTACATACATATCTAGACATGTACATGTCGTATACCTTTTCATTTATTCACAGTTTATAATCAACATTGAATAAAGTATATACAAAGTTGTTAAATCTTTTAGGAACAGCGATAAATTACGAACGAAATTAGGGCAACCTCTAAAATATTTAGCGCATTGCCAAATTTCATCATAGATAACTAGATAATAGTGAAGAATCGTTACACCTTTGATGGCAAAAGAGCTGCTTGTGAAACTCAAACTGAAACTACTATAAACACACGCCTCGGACTTGATGTAAACAATCCAGAATAAATTGTGGCAAGTATAATAAGAAATAAGGTTACAGAAGGGTTTCACGATCAACAAAAGGGTTTCGTCATCACCAAATGGTTTTAAACGCGGGAAATTAGGTGAAGTACTGTGCCGAATACTCACAATGTTTTTATATTTAAGTATTACCATAGTGAAATATTTATAAATTTGATATAATCCTACCATCAAAAATGGGTCAAGATTTTCCAATTGTGGGATGTTTTGCGCAATAATTTTACTTGATATCATCAATATAGACAGGTGGATAAATAGCAGTTGTAAGTAAGTATATATGACAATATTCCGCAGCAAAAATACTTTACATTACAAGCTCCACTACCCTGGAATACGCTACCCGACTATCTCAATGGAATGGGCAGGAATTCCTAAGATTCAAAAAGAAAATCCTGCCCACCTACTGAACTATTTGTCGTAGTCATGAATCATTCAATATTTGTATGTATATGTATTTTATGTATCCATGCGTATTACCAAGTTTTCATTTGCTTGTTTTCTTGTCTGTTAGTTCATTTATTTTCGTTTGGTGTAAATTTCGTATTCAATTTTAAACTAACTTCTTGATCAGTTAGATTTGAACCTTGATTGGCTCAAACTGTATGATAATGCAGTATACCTTTCTTGGAACTCCTTCCTTGGAACTTGGAACAGACAAGCAACCTACAGGCAGACCCTGTTGGTTGTTTGTCTGTTCCGCACATATTTTACAATCGATTGTAAATATGCCAATAACAAAATCTAAATGATTATGGACCGAGTACGATTGAATCTAAAGCGAATGATTGATTGAATCTAAATGATATGAGCCTGTACCTACTGCCCTAAAATATTCCATCTTTTCTGTATACAACCACTTACGGCAACTCTTTTAAAGTCATCTGTTTATTTAGAGCTAGAACGCCTATTGTTGCTCCACAAGCTCCACTATAGGACTCCCCTCCCCGATCTGCCTTCTCTACTTAGCAGACGTTTCCGGTCCACTATCATTTCATCATATTGAGTTTTAGAGACTTTTAGACAACTTTGATTATCAACTTTGGACTTTAAATCTTTTCAGATTCTCTCTTAGGAAAAGTTTAGGCATAACTCCACCTTTTATTATTAAAAATATATAATTTATCATTAAATCTTGGAAGAAATTGGAAGGATGTGCCGAACCTTTCCAAATGCTACTCAGCTGCTACTGTTCGCCACTACACAGGACAAATATGTGTGTTTTTCTTGTACTGGGTGTTTTTAAGCATCAAAGCAGCCTGTTTGGGGAAGTACCTTCACTTCACAGAAAATCGCAGTCAACTGATTCCAAGGAGCGTTGTTGTGTTCCTGTGTGTGAGGTCGCCAGTAAACTCCTAAAGAGTTGCTGTATTAGCAGAGGTGGCATCGTTCGAGTGATACTTAATGTATTGCAAGCGCTCACAGACTACGCTAACCGGTTTAAATCACGTTGTACAAAAATAATCTGATGAACATGATATCGTGGGCTATGGACAATCATTGTATCGCCTTCATACCGTGAAATATACAAAAATTCTTAATGTAATAAATTAAATTAAAATTAGTAATGAAAGATACATATTTAAAAACATTTTACACTACCTTTTTGTAATTTTCTCTTACAAAAATTAAACAAATTCCGCAAAATATAGTAAACTGTTGAAACAAGTTATGGTGGTTTAGTTGAAAGTCTCCATTTCTAACTCTTGTAGTTTCAAGGTCCGTTGTGCAGAGAAGGCGTCAACTAGCAATTGACAAATTTCGTTTGTTTGCCTGTTTCATATGTCATACATAAGTAATATGAGTGCGTCAATAGTAAACTTTTCAACAAGTCATGAGATTCAGTATAAACGAATTTGAACGACAACTTACCGATGGTACCTGGGAACCAAGCACACAATGGATTCCTCTGAAGGTCTGAACTGCTGTTTCCTACTCGAATTTCGAGGTCTTGTAACGGCTGGTGACCTAGAAGAAGATAGAATAGTGAAAAATGGTTAACTAGGGTAAAATTATAGAAAAGTTCGCATAGTTTTAGTAATATTTTTAAAAACTGAAATGGGAACAATAGCTTTTTCTTGATGTCTCTTTCATGCTGGTTTGGGCGTACTTCCTATAAGATAACAATGGGTATGGCTATAGCCAACTTTATGTAGAGATCCTCCGTGGTGCTAAGACAAGTTGTAAAATCTATGTCATTATTACAGTGATTATTGTACTACTCTACTCTGTCCTTTTGGCGAGTTAGTGAATAAAAACCGACCAAGTGCGAGTCGGACTCGCGCACGAAGGGTTCCATAAAAAAATATATATATAAATATATCTATAAAAACTTCCGTCTGTTTTATTATTTGGGTACGCACCCTTAATGAGAGTGAATTTTTAAGATGCGCGTGTATACGAAAATCTAAAATTGAAAGCAAATCGGCAGGTTACTGTCGAAAATATCATGATATTTTGCCATATTGTTAACAATGCCAATGGCACGTAACATGGATGTGAATTTGAGCAGATTTGTACTGACATAAGGAATATTCAACGCACTGGGTTGAAGTGCACCTCCGTAAACTTTCCACCGATACTTTCCAACAGGTACTTTCAACCGATATAAACCTGATTGATAGGACTGGGTGATGTACCCATTGACCTAAACACTTATTACATATTGGATGATTGCAAAATCTCTCTTTAATCAGAGTCGATTGTACCCGAGCATACATACAACAAATAAACTAAGATAAATCAGCGGATAGTAAGATAGATCCTATTTTTATTAAAATATGAAAGTCGCGTAAATAAAAGAGTTACTCGAAGAACGGGTAACGATTGGGTCCATTTACGATGCATAAAGGAAAGGATTTCAGTCATACATTTAGGCAACTAAGTCCTGTTATTGAATGTTTTATAAATTATTGTTATCATAGTAGTACGCTTACTTTGAAACTGTTAGTGATTATAAAGAAAAACAGTTAATTGAACCAAGCGATTATCTAATGTGGGTGTAATTCTCTACGCGTAAGTACTGTAGGAAAAGATTAGACTATCATGAAGAAATAGACCA
The DNA here is from genome assembly GCA_947507595.1 of Pyralis farinalis. Lineage (NCBI taxonomy): Eukaryota > Metazoa > Arthropoda > Insecta > Lepidoptera > Pyralidae > Pyralis > Pyralis farinalis. Next base: position 7,918,015 of record OX382265.1, on the reverse strand, counting down.
TGAGTTTGTTCTTTCTGTGAATTTTTTACCCTTATATTTCGGGTAGTAATTTTTTGAGCTTGCATGACTTTTGCTCTGGGGTTTTTTTGCATGCCGCTTGAATTTTAAGTAAAATAAACCGCTGCCTGTTACTGCGCTCATAGAAGAATGGCTTATCAAGTTTTACAAACGAGTTTGATATTATTCAAAATAATATAGTTTGTTTTTATATAACGTCGGGAAGTATACAATTATGCCACCTTTGCTGCTGACACAGCAATTCCTTAGGAGCTTACTGGTGACCTCACTCACATGCAGGGACACAGTAACTCTCTAGGGAGTTGTTATTTGGCTGCCATTTTCTGTTAGGTGGAGTTACTTCCCCAGACGTGCTGCTTTGATACGCACTACCTCTCTTAAAACCATACCAGACCAAGACAAGCAGACATGTTCATACAAACAAATGTTTGTCCTGTGTGGGAATCGAACCCACGAGCGTTGGTGTCAAAGTAGTGTAACAGCGCGTTTCGTCCCTGCGCCACCGAGCTCGTCAATATTGAAAGATATACCCCATTGACGTGTAAAATTTCAACAAAATTCGATCAACAGTTTTTAAATGATACTTGGTATACTACGTATTTATATTGGTTTATGCTATAAAGAGGATCCTGAGTAATGTACAGTCCTTTACATTTTTATCGCAACAGATTTAAAAAAACATAAGGCCTACCCAAAGGTACTTGCAACACCCGATGCCGATCCGATACTTAAACAGATAATCGTTTAACTATTAATTATCCTACTTCTATCGGACTATGAGATCACGTTCTGATTTAATTTTGAATACACATTACGTCAATTTAAAATTAGATGTTACACGCATAGTAAACTGTAAGGGTTTTAAGTATATATACATGTATATATTGCTCTGTTTAGAAACGTTACTAAAACTAACTTTGCAGTAATTCAGCTGTTGCCTACGTCATTTTAGCGAATGGCCGTTTTAATAGACGGTGTTGCCACATTGTGACAAGTCTCGGTCAGCCGTATTACAACATGCGTGTTCGCCTGTGACCAATTGTGACAAACTGACCGGAGATATACGTGAACAGTTTTTAAAACGCAACATTTAATAGCGCGTGTTAATAGATCGTGTCAAGAGTTAGTGTACGCTGGATTACATTTGTACATATTTCTCGACTTGTGAACGTTAGGAATAATCTCTAACTAATTCTCCTTGTTATGGGCATAACAACTCCTATTTATCAGCGGTATGTAAATAGGTAATTTTATCTGCAAGAAGTATAAATTATATATTGAGGAGCTCGGTGGCGCAGCGGTTTAAACGCGAATTTGTCACTGACGCTCGCGGTTTCAATTTCAACACGAGACAAACACTTGTGTGCATGAACATGCCTATTAGTTTCGTTATGAGTTATTTTCAGAGAGGTAGGGCACGTTAAAGCAGCCCGTCTGGGAATGTACCTCCACCTCATAAAAAACCGCAGCCACAGAACAACTCTCTGGAGGGTTGTTGTGTTCCTGCGTGTGAGGTCACCAGTAAGCTCCTAAGGAGTTGCTGTGTCAGCAGCAGAGGTGGCATCGCGCGAGTGATACTGAATGTGTCACAAGCGTTCATAGGTTAGGGTAACCGCTTTACATGAAGTGGGCCGTATGCTTGTGTGCCACTTGTGTAAAAAAAAATAGTTCAAGAACAATTTCTATTTTATTAAATATCAAATTAGAAATTCAATTGTGTAGGTTTTTTCGGTTGAAGAGTCAATGCTGTATTGGTTCGGACATGTAGAAAGAATGCAAGAGGAAATAATGACGGAACAGATATACAGCGCGAAAATAGACGGATGTATGTGCTGAGAAAGTGAGAAACGCCCAGACACCTATCACGACCAAATATAGCATGTGTTATCAGAAGGTGATGTTATGAAAAGAGCTATGAAGGTTAAAAAAGAGAGTGTGATGTCAAAGGGCTATCTGCCTATTCCACAAGGGATTTGGCGTGAAGTTATATATAGATAGGTATTTTCGGACAAATTAGACATCTACCCGATTCCAAACCACCATCACATCAACCCATACTCATCCCATTGCAGGGATACGGGTCTCCCTTCAACCGAAGGGGTTCAGAGCATATTCCACACGCTGCTCAAATGAGGATTGGCGGATACCAGTGTTTTCAAGCCGGCCGAGGGCCACTGACTTAGCTTAACGACTGTCATCTACCGACAACAGCCGGGGCTTAACGTGCCATCCGACGGAAACTCGAGATACTTAAACCCATCCATAGACAGCTGCGATAGCGTTGCTTAACCTGCGTTTTCGGTTAGAATTACACGCGCAACGACGCTCTCAACACATAGAAAACACCCAGACGTAATGATTATGTTTTTCTTTCCTCTACTTTTACCGATGTAGCCGGATTTAATAGCTTTATTAAGTTCTTAGTCAGTAATATCTGAGAGAGTCTTGTCTAGGCGTGCATAATCAGTAATGAATGACTGTCAACTTAATTATGGTAAAAGGCTTTATTCTGTCATAAATGCTGACAAACTGGCTTTACTTTCTCGTTTGTTGCACACGTTAACTTTAAGTGTTAGTAAGTGAAGTAAGAAGTTAGGAAGTAAGTAAGCAAGTAATCTTAACATACAAAACACAAAAAGTGTTTGTACCTATGTTATAGATAGATTTTAAAACCATTCAAACTTCTGGGATATAAAAACTGGGTCAACACATTACCGAGAAGGTTTAGAGATAAAAAAAGTGGGAAATAATCGACCGGCGTTATACCTATATGTAATTTTAAACGATACATTAACCATGAGCTAAAATTTCGACTAAAGAAAACGAACGAACGAGCAGTTAAAAGTCATTCATATGAAAAAAGTTCTTGCTTGGATAAAAATAATGCTCCCTATTCATGACATGTTAAACTTACCACAGCAACCTCTGGTGGTGACTCTGACAACTTTTACAGCGTAGTGCCTGAGCAAGTCGACTTGCCACCAGGGCGAGGCCTCCCGCTGGGTTTCTGTGCATCGCTTGCCATCATGTTCCGTGGTCTTCTCACCGTCGTTCCCGTTGCTTGCACTGCCGCCCCGGACAGTCGTCGACTGATTCGCTGGTTTTCTAAAGGCGACATTAGTGCCTGGAAGCAATATTATTGTTGTAACATAAAGCAAAGAAGATTTGTAGAAATTTATTGTATTTATGTTTACATTCGTTAAATAAGAGAAATTTGCAAAGGCGGGCTTATTCCTTCAAGGAATCTCTTCCATCCAACCATTGCTTTTGAGTTCCTGAGTGGAATAATGTATTGCAGTGGTAGTTAAAAGTTAAGATATCAAATATATTGAAAGTAACATATTTACAAATGAAGAAAGGAAATTAATATATCTACATATGCATATACATACTGAAATTGATACCTACGTACATACGGGCACAGATACATGTATACACTATATATAATAAAAGAATACAAATAGCCCGCGGGGCAGCTTGCGACGAGCTGTTGGTGCGTAACGACGCCACGGGTACCCGAGTGTTCCAGAGAGTCGATCAGGACCTTTGTCTCCGGCGTGTCTTCGTCGGTCGGAGTGGAAGCTCAAGTAAGCCCGCAGGACTCTCAACACTGGATTGCCTTCATTAGCCGTCCAGAGAGGATGCTCTAGGGGTGGAAGTGTTAAAGGGCATAACGCCGCGAGTAATTTCAGAGAAAGCGCAACGCACCTTTCGACACCCCTGAATCACTCACACCGGTGTTGCCCCCGGCCGACTTTCTCTAGCATTTCGGAGGTCCATTTAGTGAGTGGCGAGCCACCGCCTGCCGCAAGTAATATCAGATTATGATAGTTATGGCAGGCATCTGTCCCTCTTCTGTAATAGCCCAGTTCTAATAATGCCTCCATATCTCATTTCAATAGCCCAATTTTTTCCGACATATTTGCAATAGACTCAATACCTTCCGTGACCTGTTCATGGGTATATTGTCCCATTGATATCCCCTGGAGCAGGTCACGGCAGGTATACAACATTACATCAGTCTTTTCGAAGGGGCATGTGCGCGTTGGATCCTTATCCCCACGCACGCCTATCAAATGACCGTGACTGAAAAGACATAGAATACAAATAAATGTTTAATATAATTGCATAAAAATAATACATAATGTAAGCTCAATGTCTCGCAGAAGTACTGAAATAGTTTTAAAGATGGTTTTTGAGAGCACTTATGGCCGGCGAAGCTCTGATCAAGAGCGGAAATCAGAGCGTTCCAAAGACGTGCAGCTCGTACGGTATAAGAAGGTATTTTGGCAAACTATTAAAGTTTTGAGAATACTATAAACAGTTCACTGAGTTCCCTCTAACTTCAGCATTCAAAGTTAGTTGTTATCTCATCCATAAATGCAATGAATGATGAATGAAAATGAACAGTAGGTATCCAAGTCTGAAATGCGCCGGAAGGAACATTAAGAAAAGTCATTGGCCCTCGAATGGCGAGTAAACGCTGGTTTTAATCAATCAGCAATGGAGCCACTTGCCTCAATGCACAGTATCTACCTTTACCTTTGAAGAGAAATGTGAAATTAAATGAATTAAATAAAATTAATTAATTAATTAAATGTGAAATTCACCCGAGTGGAAATATAAGGTGTGTCGACTTTAATAATTTCGATATGACGTTGCAAGGGGATTAAAAATTGCACTTACATGAAGACTATCATTCGCCTTTTATTAGAAAAACAGCTTAATAGAAGTCGATACCGCCGATAAACCAATGGTTCCATTGGTTTTACGTTGGTCGGGACAGATTACAACTGATAAAAGTTTATATGTATACCTAAGTATGAAAGTTATTTCCTCTCATGCACGTTCGCTGGTTTCTAAGATTCCTGACATCGCCTTCTGATAAGACACAAGTCGAGCGGGCATGAGAAGAGCAATGAATGCTAAAGAATCGAGTGATTGTGTAAGGATCGAGTCATATAGTGCTCTGTTCTCTCTGCCTACACCCACTATGCCTACCTGCAGTATGTAGGTACTGCATACTGCATAACCTACTTGCATAACCTGCGTACTGTATGTTGGTTACAAACTTCGGAGATAAGGGATGAATCTCAGTAATCTACCATTGCGTCTCTCTTCGCTTTCGGAAGAGACGCGTCTTAAGAGTTTCGTTTTTTACATTTGTAGTAAGTAGGAAAAAAAGCGTCTAGATTTTCTAATGCTTACTGAAATACATATACTAGTATGAATCTAAGACCGAAAATGAAAATCAATTGAATATCTATTACACATTTGCCCCCCGAAATTTCTTAATGCTGTCATGGCTCAGACTTAGAGTGATCTATTGCGAGAATCCTTTAGGTTTAGTAATCCTCACAATTACTCACCACAAAATGGCGAGTCAGCGGTCCAGTCGCCTCTCAAAGTGCACTCTCTTTGGTGTGCCCCGAACAGCTCGTAGCCTTCATCGCATTCGTATGTAGCAATCGTTCCTGGCACGATGTCGGCTGTGGGTAATGATACCCTGGCGTTTGGTGGGACTGCTGGGTGGCCGCAGCGTCTCTCCACTGGAACAAAAAACAAACGTTCATAAGTATACTTTTCAAAGTCAGATGAACTTGGCCATTTAAGAAAATAAAGGATTCAAGTGCCACTAAAACGTGTTATTATTGAGTAGGATATAAAATACTATAATTGATTGATCAAGTATAGGTACCCTACAAAGCACCCGCCTGCCTGAAAATGTCATGATGATGCAGCCGTTTTGGAGTCCCTATATATGGAACACATGTCGAATTTTATATATAAGAAAACCGGCGACCCTTTCCGGCTTTCCATGGGTGATCCCGTCGCTACTAAACGTTACTCGATCACACACTTGGCTCTCTTTATATTCTTGTGGAGATCAGCATATGTACACCAACATTCTAAATAGATTCAGCCATTTTAGAGTTCATATATAAATACACGCAACTATTTTACAAAACAATACTACAATACAATACTTTATAGCACCACATAGAACGGTATATATATTAAAATGACAACTTAAAGTTAAAGTACAAAAGGCGATCTTATTGCATAGCGATCTCTTCCAGATAACCTTAGGGTAGAGGAAAAAAGTACAAAATAGGTAGGCGGCGCAGCACAAATTATAAATATACTTAAGTTAAATACTTAAGTTCATATAAACGTGTTATTATCATAGTTCTTAACAGTGAGTGCAGTGACAGCTAGTGTGTCTAAAGAACTGAATTGATTAAGTTAAATTTAGGTAAGACAAAGATAATGAGCATTAACGACATTTTTAAAACTGAACACAGTTTGTGTATTACGGATTGTTAATGGCAGAGCATTCCAAAGCCGCACACCCTGCACCGAAAATGAATTTGTGTAATATTGGGAAGAGTGTGAAGGCGTTTTAAGACGAAGGGCGAGAGCACCACGACTAGATCGACCCTGAGCTCCATCATGAAAAGAGAAACGCTCATTCAAATAGTGAGGGGAAAAAGGATTAAAAAGAATAGATTAAAGAAGGGGCAGAATGTGTTGATTACGGCGAAGCCTAATGGGAAAACACTTGAGATTTGAGCGAAGTTCAGATACGTGGTTATATTTACGGAGTCCAAATATGTACCGAATACAAAGATTCTGTAGACGCTCAAGCTTGTCTAATTGCTCTTCAGTGATATTAGGAAAATATGAATCAGCGTAATCGAGAATAGAACGGAAGGATTGTGCATGCGCAATTTTCGTGTCAACTGGTAGAAAGTTTTGCAATCTTCTGAGAGAAGTAATGGATGCGAACAGCTTCCGACTGATACTTGCGATTTGAGATGACCAGCATAATATATAAGAAAATCGTCATTTAGATGAAGCAAATAGGGGGGGGGGGGGGGGGGGTTATATTATTTTTATATATATATTTTTACAGATTAGCCAATGTGCCCTTGATGTGCCCTTGATGTGCCTAGTATGGCAAGCGTCCGTAGTCTACGGTGACTATTCGCTTTTTTTAAATCGGTTTATATATGACGGAATTCTGAGGTTACAAACATAAAAAAATGCAACCGAATTGAGAACCTACTCCTTTTTTTAAGTCAGACAAGAAATATTTTGGAATTATGCTGATTTTTGGTCTTTGATGAAGTTATCGCCGATTACAGAATAAACTATGTTCTAAAAAATGATGCATGAAAAATCCAGTGTTATAATATGAAAGTATAAAACGCCATTAAACACGATAAAATGTAGGTGTAAAGTGAACAAAATGAAGAGAAAATTGTTTGCAAGAAGAAACGCGGAAGCGAGCGCCTCTATCAGAAAGTTGCACAACCGTTGGCCAACTACCTGATACGCATCTCACAACAACGCGTTGCTTCAAGTCGATCGAAATTATTGTGGTTGTTGTAGCGTAATGTAGCGCACAATATGTTATGCATTTCAGTTGTATATTTTTCTTTTTACAACGTCGGGAGGCGTACAAACATACGGCCCCCCTTACGTAAAGTAGTTATGAACGCTGGTAATACATTAAGTATCACTCGCGTGACACCACCTCTGCTGCTAACACAGCAACTCCTTTGGAGCTTACTGGTGACCTCACTCACACGCACGAACACAACAACCCGCCAGGGAGTTTGTTATTAGGCTGCCTTTTTTTTGTGACTGTACTTCCCCAGACGTGCTGCTTTGATACACCCTACCTCTTTTAAAATACCCAGACCAAGACAAACAGACATGTTTATGAACACAAATGTTTATCCTGTGTGGAAATCCAACCCACGAGTCTTGGTGTCAAAGTAGTGTAACAGAGCGTTTCGTTACTGTGCCACCGAGCTCGTCAATATTTAACTAAAGATATAACCTATTGACGTGTAAAATTTAAACAAATGTAAACTCTATACTGAGTGTCTTTTTTACTGGGATCGTATGAGGAACACGATCTACAAGCGTTGTCTCACAAATTTTGCACAACGCTCGAATTTCGACTGCAATTATCCCGCTTTCATGCGCTCTCTGCTACCCAGCTCTCGCCGCTTCCATGAGTTGGCGTTGCAACCAGCACTACGTTGTGTATTGCGAGCTGTGCCTTCTGGTGCAATCTTCTATTGCTAAGAAGTTTTCAAAACGTTCTATTCACACTATTACTACTCGTAGCAGTCACTCGTCTTTCCAGATCAGCTTTCCTCATCCTTCTGTTCCTCGCAATTATGATGTTAGACATACAGTTGGTTTGAAGGAGAGTGTACCCGCTTTAAAATAAGAAGAGGCATGCTCCGTTGGTTCGGACATGTAGAAAGAATGCAGGAAGGAAGAATTACGAAACAGATATACAACGTGAAATTAGAAGGAGCCGAGGAAAGTCAAGACTTACCAAATTGATCGTGTTTTATCAGAAGGTAATGTCAGGAGCCCAAAAAACCGGCGAGCGTGTATGAGAAGAGCTACGAATGTTAAAGAAGCGAGTGAGGTGTGTGAGAATTGAGTAATTTGGCACTCAGTTCTCTCTGTCTATCCGCAACTGACTTAGCGGGAAGTTATAGATAGATGGACCGTATGAGGAAATCTGAAACCATTGAAGGTACCGAAAATCTGCCTAAGGAAACGATTTTTTATACATTGTCGGCATTCAAATATACGGCCCATCATACAATGATTATCGTAGCCTATGAATGCTTGCAATACAGTAATTATTGCTTGCTTGCTGCTAACACAGCAACTCCTTGTAAGTTTACTTAGAACTTTACTCATATGAAAGCACACCACAACCCACAGGGAGTTGTTATTTGACAGTTTTCGGTGCGATAATGTAACTTCCCCTGTTGGACATGTTTCTGCACACCAATGTTTGACGTGTGTGAGAATCGAACCCACGAGACTTTTTCTTGAAGTAGCATTGCTGACTACTGCACCACCCAGTTCGTCAATTGATGTTTTTTGTTGCAACAATTTTTACGCAGTTGTTTGTTTTGTAAAACGTAAGTATTATTAGGCTATTTTTTCTATTACATTAGTTATTTTTTTTCTATTATTATTAGGCTATTTTTTTATATTACATGAAAGAATTGTTTCCTTGTATCATAAGTAAACAAATAGTCCAACATAAATTTGACAAATAACAAACTTTTTCATACAATTTGTTGTGATATGTCTGATAAATCGAATGCTTCACTATAAACCCTGTCTATATTCCTGCATGCATTTAGTTTTTACTTTACACATTTAGTATATTTAGTTAGACACACATACATTTTCGCAGAGAGCATTCCGAAATGGAATGGAACGTATCAAGTTTTCTCACTCCGCAATATCGTGGAGAAGCATCTGGCTATAGACCTGAAGGTTTTCCGCGGTTTTGTGAATCTTGAGAAAGTATTTGACATGTTTGTGCGAAAGGATATTGACATATATGACGAGATATCGGGTGCCCTGGTCCATGCAGTACAATTCACGTATAAGGTTGCTCGGCATGTGTGCGGATAGATGGCAGCCATCACCCTTGTTTGACGTCGAAATTGGTCAATGCTTAAGACCAATTTTGACGTCAAACCCGCACGATATCTACTCTGCACTACATTATGTAACTGGGTAATTGTCTACAGAGAATAAGGTCTATGAACGTAGCATTTTGCATGTGTAACCTAGTGGTGAATTGTCTGCTTTATAGACACAAAGCCGTGTTACTAGCAGAAAACCAGCTGAGCTGCAAATACTGGTCACAATAATGAAAGATGATTGTATAAAGAAGGGCTTACATATGAACGCAAAGATATCAAAAGATAAGTATTTTAAAGAGGGGAAACAGAAACGAACGCTAGGATTACACTTGATGATGTAGTGTTGGAACAAGATACTGAAATACACACTACTTTAATTTACTTTCCATATCATATAAAAATGCTAAGATCAAATAGGATAGATAGCGCAGATTTTCTTGGCTATCAAATCATTATACACAGTGGAACCATTGCAGTGGGATTAGCTCGGTTAAATTACAAGTAACGAACCAAGAAAATCGACCCCAACTACAATATTCTTCACCATCTGCCACCTTTAAATCGTGATATAGCGCGCTATACGGCATATATAAAAAAAACCTTAATGTATTCTTACGTCACTTAGCCAATATTGAAAAAAATATAGCGAAAATATTTTTGCTAAAAATGTCGATATACTTTTTTTATACAACAACGTTGAGTGCAAAAAGCGTTTGCAATACAGGAAGTATCGCACTCACGCGTTGCCACCCCTGCTGCTAACAGAGCAACTCCTTAAGCTCCTTAAACTCCTTAACAAGCTTACCGGTAACGTCCCTCGCTCAGGAGAACATAACAACCCAGGAGAATTGTTATTATTTGGGAGTTGTTATTTTACCGCAGTTTTCTGTGAGGTGAATGAATGTACTTCCCCAGGCGGGCTGCTTTCATGTACCCTACTTCTTTTCAATAGCAATTCTCGATGTGGCTGCGGTTTTCATTGTATAACGTTTTGAATGTTGTAGCAATGAATCTTTAACCAACTTTGTAAAAGGAGATGCATCTGTGTTCGTTTAGTATGTTTCATTTTATTGTGCATATTTACCAATATCTCTGAAAAGCTCAACGAATTTTTCAAACTGATTGAACGAATTCAAGCGGATTTTTTTAGGAACACGGTTTCAATGAAATATTCAAAAGAACAAACTACTTTTATATTACTTTCACGAATGTATTACTAATTGTGGTGAAATTCGATGAAGGTCTGGTGATAAAGTAAAAAGTTATCAATAAAAAAATCAAATAAAAAGTGAATCGACTTCGTTTAAGTAAAAGTTAAAGCGACTATATTGCTGAATAGACGACCTTCAATAAAGTCGAAATCAATTTTTATTTAAAAGTTTTTATATAAGGCCATTTTAAAAACACATTCACCTAAGCTTTCTCTGACTCAATCTCGAAATTAATTTAATATGCGATTTACATATTATTATGAAAGGATAAATTACGTAATTCTAAACTTTTAGTCATAATGAAGGTGCAGTCGCAAAACATATCTTCAAAATACCTACATCGAGTTATTGTTCATTTCGAAACTGACATGACAATGCATTTAGCATTACAAGTACACATCTTCATAAACCAATAAGCGATTTTACACATTTACAGGCAGCATTTCTACCATCACAAAATTGGAATTTACACGTCTGCTACAGTTTTTCTTCTGAGCGTAACATCGTTTCGTCATCCATTAGAATTGTTGTGGGGAGGGAGAGATGCTCTGTTATATGAAGATACTGATTTTAATATGGTGAGACTGACCACAAGCCATTGGGAAAATCAAATCTTTCTTAGGTTAGTCTTTCGAAATACATTTTCTTGGACCGTGCGTCGTTGACCATATTTGCCTTCATCACCTAGCAAGTAATTATTACAAATTTGTACGTACTATTTGCTATCAATGTTTTTGTTATACAAATTTGTATGTACTTTTTCTAATTGTCACTTGTTTGGTGAAGGAAAACCGCGCGATCAACATCGCAGGTCCAAGAATTATTTTTCGAAAGACGTGCTAACCTAAGAAAGGTCTGGTTTTTCTTCTGGATTGTGTAGGATAAATCTAAAAATATAAACTTAGTGGTACATGACCACATTAGTATCCGAATCAGTTAATAAGTCGGTTTATAAACTCGTTCGTTATCATTGCTCACACACGTCTGTTCCAGTCAGTAGACAAAGAGGAACAGAAAATATAAATTTCGATATTGTCGAAATTATTGAGCATGACAAATTGACCGTTCACAATCAAGTTAGGTACCCACCTACCGGCACACGGACCCTTGCCAAACAAACAATTATTACACACAAAATTAACAAGCGTATCTAAATATAGTACACTCTTAACAAGGTTAAGCGAACGATGAAAAGAATAATATTCGTACAGGATTTACAAGTGTGGTTGTTACGAAAGTATGTATGAATATTGATTATAAATTAAATTTGACGAGCTGCGTAGCGGAGTGGTTAGCTATGATACTCGTACTTTAACATGCTCGTGAGTTCAATTCCCACGCAGGACAAATCTTTGTGTGCATGAACATGTTTGTTTTGTTTGAGTGTTTTTAAGAGAAGTAGGGCGCATCAAAGCAACCCGTCTGGGGAAGTTCACACAGTGACCAATTATGTTAGACATTCGCAGCACCATTTTTACTAGTACTACTACATTTGTACAATGGTCAAACAGTCTAACTTTATGTGTCACTGTGTGTACATCCACTTCACATAAATCCACAGCCAAATAACAACTCACTGAAAGGATGTTGTGTTCTTGAAAATGAGTTGGGTTACCAGCTCCAAAGTAGCTGCTGTGTTAGCAGCAGAGGTGACCACTTTATATCAGATGGACCTATGTTTGAAAACCACCCGACGCTGTATAAAAGTCATCAAAATGGAAAAACAATTATAAAAATAAATAAATAAATATTGTCGGACAAATTACACAGCGCCATCTAGCCCCAAAGTAAGCGAAGCTTGTGTTATGGATACTAGACAACTGATAAACATAGGTACGTAAATATTTTTTTTGTAAATACATACTTATTATACATAGAAAATACCCAGACCAAGACAAACAGAAATGTTCATGCACACAGATGTTTGTACTGTGTGGGAATCGAACCCATGAACGTTGGTGTCAAAGTAGCGTAACAGCGCGTTTCACCACTACGCCACCGAGCTCATCAAATTAATAAATGAATTCTGCATTATTGAAAAACTTATTTAATATGATACTCTGTATCATCAGTTCGACAGCATAAGTGTTGCAATAAATGTTAAAATCGCCCTAGGCCAATAGTTTGACCCAGTTATTTGACCTATGTATTTCAGTCATAGAATCGATTGATGCGGGTGTTATTTAGTTTTATTCACTTCATATTTGTAGAAACATTTACCTTTACTTGAAAGTATATGTTGCAAGTCATTCCGCGTAAGATTTAGTTTATCTTAACATAGGACGAGCTGCCACTGCAAGGATTTCAATTAAGATAAAAGAATTACTTCAATTGCAATCAGAGAATTGCAATGTAATATGTACAAAGTGTTGAAGTGTTAGCTTTATTGATATTGATCGGCGTGACATAGTTTATTTTGATTCCAATAACATGCAATCACTGGCTTCTTTTGAGTAAAATTTTATGAAGGTGTTTCTAGGATTTTTATCATGTTATTATCTATTAAAAATGTAAGCAACTAAAACGATCTTAGGAGAGCAAGTATAACGTCCGTTTTGTAATGATGTAAATCTGTAAGCTGTAAGTGGAGCAGTAGATAAAGAATCGGCCTAATGACCAATCGGTCCCTGGTTCAAATGTACCACTAAATTCGTGTTTTCGGATTTATGTACATAATTGTAATTGTCACTTGCTCTGCGGTGAAGGAAAACATCGTGAAGAAACCTGCACGTCCAAGAAATTATATTTCAAAAGACCTTTTTAAGACCTGTTTGGTTTTCTGTATGGGTTGTGTGGGTCTGATAGCAGTCGCTCTAATGTACTACAAATAAATCTGTATCTTCCAGATTCTTCTTCAAGGCTTAGGTAGTGGACTCGCCATTTAATGGAATGGATCCATTAGGAATAATGGATTCAAAAACAGGAAGCTGTAAATCTGTAAGCTCTGCCTACCTCAAAACCAAATGGCGTGACTGTTATTACTCCATAATTGATACTAATTAGCGTCTAAGTCTCGGACAAAATACTCCGAATGGTATAATTAATTTTTATGCACATTGTATCTGTAGCCATAGATTTAATAGGCATAGAATTACAGACCCTATATTTTTTAAGAATCCAAAGCTGTGTACCTTCCCTTGTGTATCACAGATCCTTTGCTTTGACGTACCTAACTAAAACTATTTACCAAATAAAGAATGAGCAAGCTATCACTGAATAGGATTACAAATCTTTTGTGACTATCAATAGGATACATTTCGACAGAAGAAATAAAATATCCCCAACTTTGCACAAGCAGGGCAGACTTGTTTTTCTTCATAATACAATAGGTAATTTTTCAGGGAATTTATTTGTGAATGTGAAAAGATTTAACCGTGGGAGTTACATAAGAAGTTTGTTGTTGAGAATCAGTATTTACGAGTATCAAATTCTGTTTATTCATTTGATATGCCATGGAGACGTGGGCTATACTTATGAAGAAGTATAAGTTAGGTTTCAAAAAGAAATTTAAAGAATGGTTGGAAAGGTGTCTCATTGTCAGCTTAATTTTTAATTTAGGTTTTCGCATTATGGATTTTTATGGTTCTGTGAATATTATAATAAGTATACCAAAGGTTTTCATAATAGAAGTTAAGTATATCATTACTCACTGATTCCCTACAGAATGGAGATGAATGAATGAAATCTTTATTTGCTGTGGTCATTTACAGATAATTGTAAAATTTGAAGTCTTAACGTTCGGCTAGTCAGGGTGCAAATGTAAAATAAAAACTTCAGAATATAGTTGGTACACAGTAATTGACATCTATACCAATTTGGCGATTATAATATTATTTTAATGAGTAAAAAAGCGTGGAATACCTTCAAGCACAGTCAAGTGGTATATAGGTTTGTGCGCTCCCCCCACACCCCCTCAGACTTCCACAGCGATCGGTCCCGTGCTGTCTGATCGAGAATTTCTGCTACAACGCCCATCGGTTTTTCGAATTACGTGGCCTGCTCACTGCCACTTATTTTTGCTTAACGTTCAAATAGGTTAAAGCGTTCTGCAACACACTACCTAATACTTTATATTAGGTAGTTTGTTATATTTATTTATTCAGTAAATATAGCAATTTGAATGAATACGTCTTGTCCGTGTTTTAAGAAATATTAATTTTTCGGATGTCTTTGGTTACAATCCGTTGCGGTGTCTGCGAATAAATAAGTTAATATTTGTCTTTACAAACATACAACACGATTTAATGTAGTCATATAATCAAGGTAAGATTAATACGAATATTTTGAGTTTACAAAAAGGGAGGTTTTAAGGTAATCTTTGGCCGTATGTCACACATACATTGCTTGAACGAAGTGATATGAAAGCCGCGGATTGCTGACCGAATTTCCACACCAGAGGATGCCATACTTTAGTTTTGCTGCGATGTAACCATGATAAGCCATCGAGGCCGTTCTTTGGTTTACTGGCTTTGTCATTCACCTCAGTGCACACTTTTTATATGATTTCTCCACGTACATCGAATGTCAAGTGTAATTTAAAAAATATTACGTCGGATGGATCTACTTTTATTTATAGTGATTTTTCTTAGAATAACTTAAACTTGCTTATTTAACATTCATCGCTCTTTTTATGCACGCTCTACGATCCCTGAAAATAATGATCGTGATAAGCGAGTCTTCCTTCGCTCCTTCTACTTTCACGTTGTAAATCTGTTTCTTCGTTCTTTTCCCCTTGCATTCTTGTCCATGTACGGAGCACAAACACATACTCTCTTACCAACTCTCTTTCTTGTATCTTCATACTCGGCTCACTCGAACAAAGCGTATTTATTCATGCCCTCTCTACTTATCCCGTTTTCTAATCCCTTAGGATTGACAGGGTCCGCTACCTAAACCTAAGGATTTGGCAAAGATACCGATTTTCAAAATGGACCGACTGTCGTCAAATATTCACAACCCAGAGGGAAAATGAGACCTTTCATAAGCTTAAACACGTTTTTCGATATATAATTTCTTGTACGTGCGAATTTTCTCACGATGTTGTCCATCACCGCCGAGCAGGTGATAATTACAAACATGTATATTCGACACTCAATGTTTGACATTTATTGATACATTTACTAAATTTGGCAAAAGTTTCAAGCTGTAAAGTTTAACGGCTGTAACAAACTAATCTTACTTTATTGGTTAAAAAATAAAGGGATAGGCTAGCTATAACAAACACGTACTGCAAGGGAGGTTTGTTGTTAAAAAGTGAATTTTGTCGACTGTACGTGTAAAATAGTACGGCACACTATGTCAATATTAGTGTGCAGTAGTATTACCAAAACATACGTAGTGTTTATAATAATATTGACGATTTTCAGGTATCTTTTGACTAATTTCTTAACGTATGATGTTGACATTATAATCCTGACTGAGTGTAGACTCAACAGGAGCAAACCAGTACCGATAATTCCTAATTACAATTGCTATCAAACAACAAACCATATCAACCATTGTGATGGTGTGATCGCCTATGTTAAAAGCTTGCATAATTTTAAGGTGAAAGAAATTAATCTAATATATGCATCATGCCTACAAATAACTACACCACAATGTACAATACTCGGTATATACCGTTCTCCTTCAAACAGCAATGCTGAAAATTTCATAACTTCTTTAAATTCACACCTAGATACCATTACAACTTGTAAAAATATTATAATCACCGGCGACATTAATATTAATATTGCAGACGAAATTATTGAAAATTCATATCAACGTACAAACAAATACAATAATCTTAACATGCTGGCTATGCATGGTTTGCTTCCAGGACATAACTTGCCTACAAGAATCAATAGTTGTATAGACCATTTTATGCTAAAATTAGACAGTTATAAAAAGTCTGCCACGGTCTACGTATTAAACACTACCGTCACAGATCATAAAATGATTTTTCTAAATCTTACTAATGTTACACCTAGTCCTTATAAGTATAAAACTAAGACTACTACTGACTTTGAAGGAGCGGTAACCGGTCTGAAGAATAGTAATGTACATGATCTGATATTTTATGATGACCCTACTTTGTTAACAGACCATCTTATTAAGAAACTGAAACAATGCCTGTTAGAGAATACAATCACAAAAACTGTTCCGTGCAATAAACGCATTATTAAGCCATGGATTACATCTGCCATTTTGAATTGTATTAAAAATAGAAACACCTTGCAACAAAAATTGCGTCAAGATCCTGAAAACGAAATTTTGAAAATCACCTATAGACGCTATCGCAATTTTTGTAACAACCTTATAAAGAAATTAAAAAGAAATTATGAAAGGGAACAGTTAGATAAAAATAAACATAATACAAAAAATCTATGGAGAACCCTAAATAATATAACTTACCGTAATAAAATAAATCAAAATTCAGAACTATTACATATAAAAGCTTCCCCTAAAGATTCATTAAACTTTGTAAACAACTATTTTGCTAACATTGACAAAAACCTGGCAGAGGATATCAATCGCGGTTCACTTCACCAACAGAATCTATTTACGGACCCTCCTAATAATTCACAACTCTCATCTTTTGTCCTTACGGAAACTTATCCCGACGAGATTTATTCTACCCTCATGAATTTAAAGTCTGATAGTGCACCGGGATGGGATAATGTCCCAACTTTTTTCCTTAAGCTAGCCCATGAAACCGTTGTGCCTATTATCACTCATTTGGTCAACCTTTGCTTCCAAACTGGTATTTTTCCTCCTGCTCTAAAAAGAGCAAATATTACGCCTGTGTTTAAGGATGGCGACAGAGACGAAGTGTCAAATTACAGACCTATCTCTATCCTTCCTGCTATATCCAAAATTCTAGAAAAAGTATTAAATAGCCGTTTAAATTCTTATCTGAACAACTTTGGTATTATCTCTAAATCTCAATATGGCTTTAGGCAAGGGCAACAGAAGACGCCGCTTTAGCTTTATCATCTATTATAACAGAGGAAGTAGATAAAGGTAATAAATGTACAACAGTTTTTCTAGACATAAAAAAAGCTTTTGATACGGTCTCTGTTGCCACTCTTATGCAGGCTTGAAACGATAGGAATCAGGGGGACACCACTGAGGTTATTTGAAGACTATCTTCAAAATAGGGTTCAGTGTGTCTGTATCGGAAACCACATTAGTGATTTTACTAGCATAACATATGGAGTCCCACAAGGGAGCGTGCTTGGTCCGACCCTCTTCTTAATATATATAAACAATCTTTGTAACATCAAACTCACTAATGGGAGGGTTTTTTCATATGCGGATGTCACTGCAGTTGTCTTCTATGGCCAGTCTTGGGATGCTGTACGTGGGTATACAGAGAAGGGCCTCGCAGTCATATCAAACTGGTTAAATTCAAATTCTTTATTAACTTTAAACAAGTCGAAAACAAATTACATAACTTTTACTAATTACATTAGAACCCAACCTGGAAATGAATTTAATATAAAAATATGTAACTGTAATAATCAGTCTTAAAATATGTAACTGCAATACTATTGCAAGGGTGAATCGAGCCAAGTATCTAGGTGTTGTCATAGATCAGCGTCTCTCTTGGCATGGGCACATAGAACTTGTCATGACTAGAATTCGCAAACTTGTTTGGACTTTCAAACAACTTAGGGTAGTTGCGCAAAAAAAGCTATTAAATCAGATATATATATCGCTAGCCCAATCTGTAATTATATATTGTATACCAATTTGGGGTGGAGCTATGAAAACTAAATTCTTTGAATTGGAAAGGGCTCAGCGATCCTTATTGAAGGTCATGTATTTTAAGGGTTACAGATTTTCCACTGATAAGCTATACAAGTTGTGCAAAGTTCTTTCCGTCAGAAAATTATACATTCAGCAAACTATCTTGAAAATACATAGGAACCTAAAATAATATCCCAAAAAACTGGACGGAAGACGAAAGTACGTAATAGCACCCTCAACCACTTTTAGAACCACATTCGCAAGAAGGCAATTCGCCTGCCAATCTGCCTACATTTATAATGAAGTCAATAAGCACACTAATATATACCCAATGACGATACATAAAACGAAGTCTGTATTAAATGTTTGGCTGAAGACTAAATGCTATGACGAGACGGAATCTATCCTTCAGGGTAAACTCATTCCTTGTGTTACTCATGTCGAGCCCTGCGTAATCTAGCATGGCGCTGCAACTGTGATTATGCACTCTCACAACCAATATAGTCACAATCTTCACGCATTCACCTCCATTCATAAACACACACATAATTGTGCATATGTACGAGTATATTTACCATTTGAACATAACTTTCTTCATTTCTTCTTCTGTAATATTTCGCAATTGAGATTAATTTCAGATATTGTTTAACTGTGTGTATGTCAATTAACTTACTACATATTGTATTCTTGTTACCCTCAGTTTATTATTTATTTTAATACGTTATGTAATGAAGGGCAGTGCCTTCTAATACAGGTATTTCTATACTTAAAAGGAGGTACTAACAATAAACATTTGTAAACATTATATAAAATAAATAAATAAAAAAAAAAAAAAAATTACAAGCAAAGTGTTCACACGAACAGAAGCTTCCATACTGACTGCCATCGATTCGCTGCCGCGTGCATTTTGCATATGTTTGACTGCACTTTCTCGTACGCATACAAAATAACTTAGATCGCAGTTACGTGATTAATCTTGCGAAATTGTAACACGTAACTATTACATACGCACCAAATTATTGTTCAGCCTTCTTCGCACGGCGTCTTTGTGTCTTTGTTCATTCCGGGTTGGTATGACTGTCGCACGATGTGACGACGGTACCAAAGACTTGAAAATTGGTACAGTCAGGTCAATTAAGATTGCACTTTTATAGGCTTCAAAAAAAGAGGAAGTTCTCAATGCGTATGTATTCTTTTTTGTTTGTTTATAAATCTTTGTATAATAGGTTTTTAGTTTATGTTCTACATAACTTTGATTGTAAATCAGTCTTTTTATTGCAAGCTCGTCACCTGATTATGCACTTTGTGCTCCTAGCATCCGATATGTCAAAATAAATTGGGAAGTAGCTTTATGGGCAGTAGAAAAATACGTTCGGTCAGTAAATACTCCACCCACAGGAAAGTGTCCCCTTTAAGGAGTTAAACAATAGTTAATAGGATGGGTTTGGTTTTCTGTTAGGTTAGGGTTGTATGGTGATCCAATGTCCGAAATAGAAACATGTTCCAAATATATTTATCTACTCACCAAAACATTTATATTTTACCAACCATTTAAATGACTGTTATATTAATTCGGTGAAGATACTTTTATAAATATTTTTATGCAACGTCGGCAGATATACAGTGGTTACCGTTATATATATATACCGATATACTGTTTAGGCTTGTATTACAGAAAGTATTACTGGCGTTGCATCCTCAATATCTTCACTAAAATTTAGCAGACTCACCACAAGAGAAACTTATGAAGAAAAAAATTTTAATCGTTTCGCAGAATAACAACCGGAAGATAGGCTGATACTGAAATGTTTTAAAGTAACTTAACTAATCATAACATCCCTCGACAAATTAATATGGAATAAATTCGTTAATATCATCAAATATATCAAAAACTATTCCACGTCTTTATCTCTCGGTAGAGAGTTCACGACTCCTCGGAAGATAGTTTCTCTGGAACCGAACAGTATACGTCCATTATAGTTTCGGACGAGCTCGGTGGCGCAGTGGTAAAACGCGTTGTTACGCTACTTGGTGGGTTCGATTCCCACACAGTGCAAACATTTGTGTGCATGAACATGTCTGTTTGTCTTGGTCTGGGTATTTTCTATGTTTTATAAGTATGTATTTACAAAAAAAAAATGTATTTACGTATGTTTATCAGTTGTCTGGGACCCAAAACGCAAGCTTTCGCTTACTTTGGGGCTAGATGGCGCTGTGTAATTTGTTCGACAATATTTATTTATTTATTATTTATAATGTGTGAGGATGAATTCCGTGAGCGGTGCGCTTGTAGTAGGAAGCGTCAGCATCATATCGATGAAATCCTCGAAACAAAACAATTTTACAATCGCTAGAACACACATAGGGAGGCAAAGGCTTTGTTCAAGAGCACAATGCAGAGCGTAAGCTTAAGATCATCGAAAATTCTCACAGTACGCCTCTAAACAGAATTACAACGTGGATACCCCGTGAACATGCACTTGTGTCTTGATGGGGTTAGGAGCGCATAAAAATATGCCCAGTAAAAATAACGTATCTCTGCACTAATGAACAATATTATCTCATAGAGCCATAATAAGCAACAACATAGCTGATGTATTTAAAGTATAATTAATATTACGTGAAGTTGAGACTCCTGAAAGAGCCAAGTTTATATGTAATTAAGGTCGGGGCCAAGGCTGCGTTGCCTCGCTGCATCTCTCTGCTATAGTGTAACTACTAATTGAATTTACTGTGCGATGTTCGAGTCACACCGGGTATTCGTTGTAACGTTAATCAAATGCCTTGACAGCTCTTTGAAAGGATTGAACACGTATTTTACTATAGTGCAGTAGGTACAACAACGTATTCTGCATCTTTCACATTTAAAAATATGTCGTTGTTTATAGTAGTAAATCACTATTTGAATTTGTTGACAATTTTATTTGAGTTTATTGTAATCAGTCAATAAATTAATAATGGAATTTTGTAATTTGAATGGAGTGTAAGAGTGTAATAATTCAACGTGTGTATGTATGTTCCCTATGGACTCCAAAACGGTGAAAATGATTGTGATGAAATTTCAGACAATCTTTAGATTAGCCTTGCTAATTTATGCTGTGTTACAACTTAAAAAAAATGTAACTGATGATTACATTAAGATTCCAAAAAATACACATACTAAACTGGGGCAGTGAAGGCTTTCCAGGATAAAAAGGTTCATAATTAAAAACAGTTTACGTATTTTGAAACTGTTCAGAAACTAACGTGACATAACTAACGTGGGTATATCCTTACTCAATAAAAAAACGCTAAAAAATGTTGTGTGTGTGTGTGTGTGTCAGCTTCGACGCACGACTGGAGTTTATTCCTTACGAACGATACTTACCACATATATCGAATAGAAAAAGAGGGTAAATGAACGCATCTTCTGAAATAATAAGAATAAAATTTACGAATTAACCGCATTCACGTGTTTTTCGGTTTCTTCTTCATTAACACTCGAATCAATTACTTCCATATTTATGATTTTTTTTTAACTTTAGTCACTTGATGATTTGTTTAATAGTACATAAAAATATAGGAAAATGTACCAAGCTTCGTAATACGCAGGCACGCACACACACATACTAACACGCGTACAACGCTCTGTCCCTGTCATGAACACTGTATAGTACCTATAATTTCAGATTATGATTGTATAATACATGGTAACCATAGAGTAAAAGAAATATCCCCAATAGGATCTTTCCTACTGTTAACAAATTAAATGTCATTTTGCACTTGTTTCATTTTTTATGCCATATTAAATTAATTTATGAAACGGTAAATAAGTTATTAAATTTTTAACATACTAAATATAACAACATGACTAGTGAACGTCATTACTTGTGGCTGTATTTTCAAATATATTCAGACATTATTATGGAAAAGTCAATTTTACATGCAATTTGTGTGTGCTTCCACACACTAAGCAGGTTAGATCAAATTGCATGCTATTATTATATTTTCTATTAAATTCCTGAAGCACATAATTCAATTACTTAGTTCACGTGGCGGCGTCTACTGGCTTTACATAAGAAAATTCTTATTAAATATTAATAATTTATTATTTTGTTGTATTCTTTTATAATAGCGATAGTGTATTATAATACAAGTGATCTTATTCTATAATATATTAATGGCCAAAAAAAATCTTCACAATCCTTCACTGCTTTGGTTGCTTTTGTTCATACAGTCGCTAATGCACCTAAATATCTCCGGTGCAATCACCCACTTTTTTCCCTTGATTAACTATCTACAATTAATAACAAATTTTGCAAGTTTTAATTAACAGCATTGAACCCTTTAATGTATTAAGCACAGAAACACACATAGCACAACCAAATAATGAGATTCTTTAGAGAATGGCGCTAAAACTACTACATGCCACACCACACCCACGATATAAATATTTGGAAGTCGCAGCAAATATTTGTATCGGCGCGGGAAAACAATTTACAAAATTGGACCGTCGATTTACTTATGTTATTCGTTCTTTTTGAAATGGGTCATGGAGTTAAGGTTGCGAATAAAAGAATTTGAAGCGTATGGGAATTCGCATATAGTAGTCTAGTAGGAAATAAGTTATAGTTTAGGCACTTCTGATTCACCATTAACGTTGGCGAAGTGCTGATAGATAATTAAAACGTTACGATTACAGGGGAACTAACAGCCGAAGTAGCTAACATGATAACAGTCTGTTAGTCACATCGATACAGGACATAGAAACACATAACATTAGACATAGATATTTTCGATCAGCTCAACACTTCGAGTATTTTATCCCTGTCTTTGTTAGCAGGACGGCAACGAGGTAAACAAATCTTTCTTCAGTCTTTCATTTTTATCTAAATCAAATAAACAAATCAAACATTTTATTTGCAGAGAATATGGTTAACATACAGTTATTTTAATTTGGTATAATGGATATATTTGCGCACATCAATAACTGTAAATGGCATAAAAACCTAGCAATCTAGAACTCAAAACGAAAAAAGTGGAAATCGTTAAATACATAACAGACTGTAGATTTCAAATTGCATGGCGTGATGCAGTAAGACCTACAACAAACGTGCGACAGCAATCCGACATCAGCATTTGAAAGCATAATTTCCTGTCTCGAGGAAATGGTATGATTATGTTTTTCACTCAATTCTTTGAACGCTCTCGTCAATACACAATATTAATTTTAACTAAAAATCACAAGCGAAATGAATAATAAACATTAAAAACAGTAGGTACCAATCTCATTTCTCTAGATCTTCATAATTTTACAAGGGTATCGATCTCGTGGCATATTTTGCTTTAAAGCCCCTATTCAGGTGTTTGTCGAATGTGTGAGTTAGCAGCGCGCTGTATTTCTAACGAACGAGTTATTTCGAGGCTGCTTGTAATCGAATATGCGTGGTTCTCGTGAACACCAGTGAACAGAACCAGGGCGATCTAGTCACGTACCACAAACACTAGCGGCCTCGCAAATGGAGCCTCGTTTGAAAGGCTCGCTAATGCGGAATAAATTGCGTAAACATGCAATATCGTTTTTAGTAAAAAAGTAGCTTTATAGTTGGACTTGACTGTTCCGAGTTTAGTGGGATAGTAGATTGCGATTCTAAATACGAGTATGTTTTCCTCAGAGAGAGAACCATACAGTCCACGTGATGTTAAGCTAGTGAAGCCAATAGACGCTTTGCAGCACAAGAGTACACAGCTCGCGCGTACCTTACTCTGCTCCCTCGCTGAGCGTCCCTCACATTAGAAGCCTTACCATGGAATTAAGAATGTATGCACGATAATGGAATAAATGTTGGCTAAGTGTCATAAAATACTTTATTGCCTTTTTTATACCTTTGAAGCTCTAAAAGGAAACAGGCACACGGATAACCTAATGGTATGTAGTTACGGTAGACACTTCCAACACCAGATTAGAAACTGGCAGTCAATTATTATTTCGTCAGTGACACTTTAGAATGTTACGGGACCTTAACTGATTCAGGGTCCCTACCGTCTAAAGAGAAGATGATTCAGATATTTTTTTTGACTACGACTATCGCGCTTCCGTTTAGATTAGTTGTAATCTTCTTCTGTTCAGTCGGTGAAGCTCCTAGCGCCTTATTTGAAGGTAATCGCCATTAACCTAAGCTCCATTAAAATTTAATAATTACGTTTTCAAAAATATCGATCTGAATCGTTCTTACCTTAGGTGGTAGGGTAATTTTTTTAATATATCAATTGTTGACACACATTTATTGTCTTATCTTTATTGATGATTTGAAAAGAGACCTTTCCGTTTCTTTCGGAATGCCTTCTTTACGGTCAAACGAAGTTCTAGTAGAAAGAAAAACGGTAACTAAGAGATTTTAATAAGAAAAAAATTGTAATACGCGCCTAATTGGAAGCGAGGGCCCAACGGCAAATAAAGAGTTTATCTTTTATTAGATCCTAGAACAAATTGTTTCTAAAACCGTGGAAACTTAATACATGGAAATATTACCTGTACAAAGCGTTATCAAGAGTACTCAGATAATATTTTATTACTCCTTGGTACACGACGAACCACGCAGACAATATGAACCGGTTTCTAAAAATAAACTCCTATAATACATCCTATGCTGCACGTGCAAAAGGAAATTTATAGCTTTTGTGATTCTGTAACAAAATTGTGTCAACGAGATCCTAACTAAACCTACGCTGTCCATCCGGCGGTCTATGGCTGTATCTTTTGTACCCTTTCAAGTGGCCGGTTGACCACAGGTGCATAAGCAGTCTTTTTACAGCTCAATTACTCTTCAAGAGCTATTTAATCGCTCTACTAATATCCTTTAGCCGTACAGCCGTATCCATAATGTAATAGAGCGTTCATTAATTTTGAACACAGGAGTAACATTCGATTAAAAACTGTATTGACTTCGATACGATTAAAAGTTGGAAAAGTTTTACAACGAGCCTCACGGTATAAGGTCATGGCTCCGAATACGATGGGGGACATATGCTATTTTTAGAATTTCGTATTGGAAGGAAAAAACATTGATTGAACTCAGTTTTCAGTCTGTTAACCAATTACTTATCACAGAATGTAGTCAAAGTCAAAGTCAAAATCTTTTTATTCCGTAAAAATGGCTACATTTGTTTGGAATCGTCACAATTTTTTCCCCTACCGTGCAGTTTATGACTAGGTGAGCACTGATAAAAATACTGCCAAAAAACTCAGGCATCCCTCTTTTGGTATCCAAACACATTTACATAATTTATTAATTACATTATAATTGGATCGACTCACTCCCAGGCATTTTTATCATTAATATAGTCAGATACTTTATAATATGCCCTGCTACACAATTTGGCTTTAATAGTAGTTTTAAATTTATATATTGCTGGGAAGTTTGTTATAGAACCGTATACATGGCCTCATAAAAGAATTACTTATTTTGTGTAACACAAGATTATGCTTTATATCTAGTATTTATGCTATGAGTATCACTCTTTTTACAAAATGAGTCTATGTTTTTATGGACATACAAAAGATTTGTAATTGTACACATAATTATATACACAAAAGTGAAATTAGGCACACAATATGCTTACGAGTATCTTCATATATATTAAATGAATGTAAATTAAACATAAGCAGTTTATAGGTATTCTGGATCAATCGTTTATTGTTCTTTTAATTTTCCATAGTTCTTTTCATGAGCTTTGAATGTGAAAGAAGGGAGTGAAGTGTGTAAGGACCGCATCTTATGGCGCTCGGTTCTCTCTACCTACTCCGCAAGGGACCTGGTGTGAAGATATACATACATAATTTTCCATTTTTTGGAGTACACATAAGTGTATGATTTTATTATTAAACACGTTTTTTAATATATTATTTTGAATATATAGTTCATACTCAAAGAAGCGAGTTTGGCGCTAGTGTAGGCACAACTGTCAAGTAAGTCACGTCATGTTTTATTAGTCGACACGATTCGTGTCTTCGGTGTTAGGGATTAACGATACAACGGTAATCAATCAATGTGTGCGATATACGATGAAAAAATAACAAGCAATGTCAAGATTTTTGCGCATAACAATGCCCGTTGTGAAAGACCCCCTTCATACCAGATGACTTTCAAAGTTTAAGGCAATTGATAATGCCAGATAACCTCTATCTATCAATAATTTTAAGAGTGGTAAACCTCAACGAAGTATTTCGATTGGTGAAGTGGATTGGCAAAAACCTGCAACTAAATAACTAACTCGAGAGTTGTTGTGTTTCTGTGAGTGGGGTTACCGGTCAGCTCTAAAGGAGTGCTGTTTTAGCAGTAGGGGCAGTAGCTCTCGAGAAATATTTTTTGTATTACAAGCAGTCGACCATAACTACTTTACATCAGGAGGGTTATGTGCATATATGCCACCCGATGTTGTATAAAGGAAAAGTAAGCCGAATTCCAGGGCACCTTTATTCATTTATTGTTACTAAGTATTTTATAGAGTATTAGCTGCTGCCCGCGGCTCCACCCACGTGGTGTCAAATAACATAGCCTATGTGTTAATCCAGATCATAATCTATCTACGTGCCAAATTTCATTCAAATCCGTTCAGCCGTTTAAGCGTGAAAGAGAAACAAACATCCATACATACAAACTTTCACATTTATAATATTAGTAGGATTATTCTGCCAGTGTCCTGCAAGGAGGTAGCTCCTTACGGGGGACCGACGGGACAAAAGTACAGCATAAGGTCTACTAAATACTCTTTAATATAGCAAGTAAGTGTATGCTACGAGTATTGATAATAGATTCACAAGTCAAGTACCCTTGCAGAAAATATCGAATTATTTAGTTAATAGATTCAGGCGTTATTTCGCGAAAGTCAAATTTACATGCAATTTGATCTAACATGCTTTGTGTGCTTCCGCCACCATTTAGTTCATGTGGCCTAGCGCCGGCCGGCACCCACCCACTACTGTTAGTTGATGCAACATGCCTCTGCCTCGGCTACTGCGGTCGTCCAGATGGCGGTCGACCGCAGCAGCCGAGGCACAGACTACCGGCCATGGCAGCGTCGGCATGTTGCACGTACTAACAGTAGTGGGTGGGTGTCGGCCGGCGCTAGGCCGCATAAACTAATTGGTGACGGAAGCACACAAAGCAGGTTAGATCAAATTGCATCGAATTAATTGTCTGTCGATTTGTTGGGTTGTGAGTGACATTATTTAGAACCTAGAGTTACAGCATTCGCAGGTGGGCGGCAACGAGCAAATGACACATTTTAGGCGTACGCATGCTAAGCCACTTCAAAATCATATCACGCGGATTGAACCCTACTTGGTATAAAAAAATATATTCTGTGTATATGTAACAATTTAACCTATCCGTAGTATGAGCAATAAGTAAGTAGCTCGATGACATCGTTACATGTGATTGAACACTTAGGTTAAGGAACGTCTAACACAGCCTGTAGATCGGTAGGTTTAGAAGCTTCGGAGGTCTTGAGTCTTGGCTCTTCTTAGTAGATGACCGATGTTAAGCTCAATCAGAGGCCTTTGGGCGGCTTGAAAGCACTAGCCTCCGGTGTTGAGCAGCGTGGCGGAATATGTTCTCCCTTGAAGGCAGACCCGAATCCGTGCAGTGAGATGAGTGAGAGTGAGTGTGGTGGTATTGTAATCTCCTCCGTATAAATCGGGGCTCATGATTGTCTGGTCTGGCCTTTGTAAACGCGACGGCAGTCACAGGCTAGCCACTAACACAAAACACTCACTCGAGCCTAACCTCACTTTCGCTTTGTGGCCCGCTGACCTTCGGGTAGGTGCAAACTCAGGAACAATAGCGCCATTACAATGTAACCGCTGTCGACTGTTGAAATATTGTAATATTTTTCAACTGTATTAATTAGGTATCTATTAAAATTTATTAACATATTCAAATTAACATTTCCTTTCCTCCACTATAACGCAAATCGTAGGTGGATTATCGCCAGTTGTATAATAATAAAATAAACAAAAATAAAATCGCATGCATGAGCTCACCCGTCGGGCAGTGATAGCTTAATGAACAAATAACCGGCCTATTAAGCGACAAGGTCCTGGTTCAAATCCTGGTGTAGGCATGAACTACTAAATTCATGTTTTCACATACACTTTCATAATTATCGCTTGCTCAGCGGTGAAGGACGTTGTAATGTTTAAAATACTCGTATCTAATGTAATAACTTTTTTGAATAATATATTTTGTAAAACCTTTTTAGAGATATACACTACATTGTCTCTGTGAACCGAATGATGTTTGTCAAAAATATTTTATTGGTAAATTAATTTTTTTTAAATTATAGCTGTTTTGGACGTAATCCGAAAAACCAGTCAGTCTGCAACTAGTTTTGAAGAAGTAAAGATTGAGGGCACCGCGTCGGAGACCTCCAGCCTCCTGCTGTGGGCTACGTGATGAACCGTCGGGAATTTATTCACTTTTCCAAACCCGTTAAACACCGGACGTCTAACTAATCCCAATTATAAAACCTACAGCCTCTGTTGTGGACCACGGCGGCTGACGGAGTTACCGCTGCGGTGTTGGTCCGTAAGGCGGTCCCACGAACAACTTCTACGTCTGGATCTGCGTGCTGGCTAGCACGCTAACCAGCTGTCTACAGTCGTCGGCCACTATAGCCGACGGCCACTCAGTGCACACTCCAGTGAACCAAACAGTGATATTCCGGTTAGACGAAGATAACCCGAGTTCAAGACCCTTATTAGCCGAACTTTAAGTCACTTTTATTTTTTTTATATAGTTTACTGTATAAATAGCCCTAATAAATTTGTAACCCTTTTTGTACACTCTTTTCCTCAAGAAGTAATATAACAACATCGTGAGGAAATTTCGTGGATCCACGAAGTTATATTTCGATAGACGTGTGACCTAACCAAGAGATGTCTGGTTATACCTCTGGGTTATGGAAGTCTGACGGCAGTGGCTCTATGTTAAAATCAGTATCATAGTGAATTCCTTTGGTTTAGGTAGCTGGCCCCGGCCGCTGGATAGGAAACGAGATAACGCTAAGAAGAATAAGGAGAATGAGCTCAGTTGTTGGAAAATTATAATTTGCTAAGCTGGGATTTATAAGATACAATTGAAGACGCTACTTTTAATTCGAATAGAACTGGACTGCACAGTGTTGCAGCTTTTTGAATGATTAGCTGCAGTTTATTTTTCGCGATTTCATAGTTACTCCTATGTAAAAAAAAAACGGGTTACACTCCGGGAGTGCCGGCAGAAGTGAAAACTTGAATATGCGGACCAAACAGCGATGTTGATAAACTACGTTGAACGAAACGCATAAGCGCCAAGAATTTCATGGCGCTTACAACGTTTTGGTCACGAGAAAATAATGTCCCCAAGAACGATCTAGCGCTTCATGTTTTAATTGTTTAATTAGAGGTAACTAATATTTTAGCACTGCAGCGAACTTAAGTTCTAATAAAAATCTTACGGTCAGGGTCACGTGTCATGACGCCAGTTTAACATTTTTTACTCATCCCAAAAAGTGCACAACGCCGCTCAAGAAGTTTTCACTTCAAAAATATTTCCGTTTCATGACGATGTTTAGTAAAAAGATATTTCCACCTTCAAATATTATTCAGTTCAACAGATTCTGCTCATACCTATTTCCGCCTTCTTGTGCATTATATTGCAGTTGCAGTTACTCTGAAAAGGCGCAGTTAACGCGTCTTGCACGCAATTTGCCGCCGCAATATGACTCGTGAGCTATTTGGGCCATTTTGCACTTTCCAATTTATAGTACCCAGTTCGTATATGATTCAGGTAAGTGTATCTTTAGAACCAAACTAATGTGCGCGAGGCAAACCGCTAACAAACAAACTAGGCTCTGACAAAATAGAGGTAGAACATAGTGAAATTTAATCAGTGGCCTTAATGTACCTTTAACCTACAGAAGACTATAGAGAAATAAAAATACTCTAGAGAATTGTTGCGTCAGCAAGGCTGCAAGTGTGTATGCGTTAGAGCGTAGTTACTCCTTGTATCCAAGAGTTCATAGCCTACAGTAATCGGTTTACATCAGGCCGTACATATGCTTCATTGCCTCCCAACGTATGCGCTATAAACTAGCTACAATCCGCGACTTCATCCGCTCATATCCCGGTATCCCGTGGGAATCACGGCGTCGTGATGTTGAATAGCCTATATAACCGTCATCAAGTAGTGGGCTATCAAATGCAAAAATAATATTTCAAATCCGGTTGGCAGTTCCAGAGATTTCTCTTTATACATTAGTAACCAGGCATTTTGCCTATGGACAAGTTACACTACACACAAATACTTGAAAATTGATCGAAGGCCCTGATTTTGGTATGAAGCAACCGCGCCGTCAGACTCTACAACCCAGACGGACAACCAGACCTTTCTTGATTAGGTCGTTCGACTTTCGAAATATAAATTCTTGGACGTTCGGGTTTCCTGATGTTTTCCTTCATCGCCAAGTAAGTAATAATTACAAACATGTACCGAAATTCGAAAACTCGTATTCAGTATACCAGACCAGCACCAGTCGTTGTTGATATAGACTCTTACTCTTCTTAGCGTTAGTCCGTTTACTAATCCATTGCGATCGGCGGGATCCGCTGCCTAAGTATAAGGATTTGGCGAAGATATTGATTTATTTTTATATAGAGTGACTACCGTCAGACATCCACAACCCAGAGGGAAAATCAGACCTTTCGTAGGTAAGGTCAAACGTCTTTCGATATATAATTTCCTGAATATTTCCTTTCATAATTTTTGGTGGTACATGCCAGGATTCGAACCATAGAGCAGTTGATCAATAAGGTGGTTCTTTCACTACTAGGCTATCACTGCTCATCGTTGTTGACCTAGACAACTTTATTATTATTATAACTTCACGCCAAATCCCTTGCGGGTTAGGCCGAAAGAATCAAGCGCCACGTGATCGATCCTTACATATCTCACTCGCTTCTTTAACATTCATTGATCTTCTCATGCACGCTCGCCGGTTTCTAGTTACCTAGACATTTCATGTTAAATAAACAACCGCGTGCCTCAACATAACCTGACTGGGTTTTAAATCGACATTATAGCCCTGGGGAACGACTTTACAAAATATAATGACATTAAATTCTAACCTTGGAGCCACTGGGAACTAGATCGTGAAGCGGAAGGGAAC
The DNA here is from genome assembly GCA_947507595.1 of Pyralis farinalis. Classification (NCBI taxonomy): domain Eukaryota; kingdom Metazoa; phylum Arthropoda; class Insecta; order Lepidoptera; family Pyralidae; genus Pyralis; species Pyralis farinalis. Next base: position 7,886,385 of record OX382265.1, on the reverse strand, counting down.
AGCGCGTAACAACTAACAAGCTTATACGGCAGCAATTAAAGTCAATTCAGTTACGAACTAGAGCTACCATCGAGAAATTCCCTATCGCCCTACGTGCATGCTTTTAGACCAAGTAATATGATTTCTAGAATGTTCGGTGACCTGAACACGTACACAACGTATGAAGCCCACGCCGCAAGTTGTACGACGTTTTTTTTATACAACTGCATACGGTCCACCTGATGGAAAGCGGTTACCGTAGCCTGCGAACGATTGCAATACATTAGTGTAACTAGCACGATGCCACCTCTGCTGCTAACACAGCAACTCCTTATGAACTTACTAGTGACCTCACTCACATGCACGAACACAACATCTCTCCAGGGAGTTGTTATATTGCTGCGGTTCTCTGTGAGATGGAGGAGGAGGTGAGCTCCAAGGTGCTTTGATGTGCCCAACCTCTCTTAAATACACCCAGACCAAGACAAACATACATATGTCCATGCACACAAATGTTTGCCCTGTGTGGGAATCGAACCCACGAAGTGTCAAATTAACGTACCTGTGCGCCACCGCGCTCGTTTAAAGACGTTTGAACGCGGTAGTCCATAAACAAATTCGATTTTTGGCATGTTGCAGATTGCTAAACTAAATTACAGTTACCCATGTAAGGGAAGCAGAGATGTCCATTATTAGGCTTACGGGTTTAATTACTGGATATAATTGTTACCACTAGCCCGGTGGTGGAGCGGATAACAAAGTTACTTCAATACCAATTGGTGGGTTCGATTCCCATACAGGTAAACATTTAAGTACATGTCTGTTTGTGTTAGTCTGAGTATTTTTACAAACTTCCATTATTATTATTTAACTTGCAATATTTGTATGTTCGGGTCAAATCTTGCAACTGAATTTTCCAGCAGTTATCCTTAACCGATTGAGATGAAATTTTGCATATACGTTTAGTTTGGATGACAATGTATGTTTAGCTAAGTGATGTCATTTTCAATTCAATATGACGGCTCAAGATGGCGGACTAATTATTTTTTGTGCACTTCCCTGATATGGGTATCAAATGTAAGGGTCTGCTGAGAAGAATACGAAAAAAAGACTTGACACTAAATCCAATGTGGCGCACCGTCCAAGATGGCGGACTAGTTATTTTTTGTGCACTCCAATGATATGAGTATCAAATGAAAGAGTTTGCTGAGAAGAATACGAAAAAAATGACTTTACTCTAAAACACCCAAAATTGTGCATCCACCCATCCCATGTGCCCATTAAGGAATATAATGGAGAACCGATGCGACAGATAGTAACTCAATTCACCGCTCCGGGGGGAGGGGTAAAGTAGAACGCCCAGCTCTTATCGGAAATCGCTTATTATTGGTTAAAATATTCTCCCATTGGTCAGAACATTCGCATCGCCGAGATATGTAGGCGCCAAAACACAACACTTTTGTGAGTGCCTTCATGCGAAGAGGTTTACTGGTTTGTGATTAGCACCTGCAATGTGCCAATCACAAACCAGTAAACCGTCGTAACGAGTAGATCGTCGATCTATCAGGTCGCGGACCGTCCCTCGTAGCGTATTCCGTTTCCTAGTCGCCATTCGAGAACGGCCATCATCGGTTCTTTATGCTATCTAACTTGCCCACTATCACTCCAATACACTGATTCTTACAGTAGCATCGATTCTACTATAGAGGTACTCATTCCTAAATCTAGAATACGTACAAACTCTGTCTCAAATCACACGTCGTACACTGGTTATTTATTGATTTGTGGCCGTAAGTCATCTAAATCTCACCTGACTTAGACTGACCCAAACATTAAACCAAACGTAGTACAAACGAAGCCAAACGTAATCCGGTTGTATCCCAAACAATATAGAGCACGAACCTCGTTCAAACTAAGCCCAAATGTAGCCTGGAATCACCTACATCTACTAATCCAAACCGCATCACATTGTAGTTCTTTCTATAGATATAATGAATATTAAACATTCTTCTCTTTTGAAGTAGATTGAAAGAAAACCCTTAGCACGTATTGTACAATCAAAGCTGAATAAAATAGAGATAGAATGATCAAGATTTACTAGTAGGCACTATAGTTTTTGGACTTTGAACTCATCCAGTCTTCTGTAAAAGCACAAGGGCGAGAAAAGCGGGAAAACTGCTGCGATCCAGGATATGATTTTTTATAACATTCGTATTGGAATGTCACTCGTCAAAAGCGCGGGAAGAACCCGCGCTTTTGACGACTGACATTGTTGCTATACTTGAAATTTTTACAATTCAGTATAAAATTAGTTTTGTGTGACAATTTTGATAGTATTTTGTAACATAAGTGCTAGTGAAATTATACAGTAATGAAAAAACTCAAATATAACAACGTTTATGTACTTTTTGGAAGACATGAATAAGTTCATCAAGAACACCTTGTAAAAATCACTATCGTTTTACGGGTGGTATTTAAACTGGGTTGATTGGGTCTAGGTACCCTTCCCAAATATTTTTTTTAGGCACAGTTCCTGAAGCTGGAACATAGAATTAAGATTTTCAAATGGTCCTATACTGAAGACTTTGACACTGGCATAAAGTAGCAACACTATTGCCATATATATTAAAAAAAAAAAACATTCGTATTTGTATGCTAAATCCCATCCAGAAAGCCGCATTCCCGCTTTTCTCGTCCCTGTGGGTTTTAGGTTTAATAGTATCTGTTCCAGTCAGATCTCACGTCGATAACTCACTTAAATGGGCACGAGATCTGTCAGTTATCTATCTCTCTGCAGTTTCATAATAATCTGCGCCTTAAACATTATTGGAATGCATTCAGTTACTTATTGTTAACCGCGCCATTTTTTTTGCAAGTATATTTAATGTATGTATGGACACGGGTAACTTGTATTATATATGTCGATGAATGATGACGATGATGATGTATTTGTATAATTTCCAATGAGAAGGTGCCTCACAAAAAATATTCCAATTGATTATCACTTTTGTCCTTACAATTATATGTTTTTACCATCAACTTGGTAGTTACGAAGTACTTATATGCAATGCCTTGGTCCGGCCTATCAGTCCATATTTCTATTCACCTCTCTCTGGTGTTCGATATACGGCTAACGGTGACCGATTGTTCCAAACACAAAAACCTATACACGGAGACGCGTGCCCTACTTGGTCGAGCAACGCGAGTCATGAGATGTAGCGGATTTATCCCTACTTAAATCAAAGGTATAAATACTATGGTTTTTTAATTATCGTCAAATAAAGAAGTGAAAGTTTGCGTGAATAATAATATCCACTATCAGTCCAACTCAATAAATAAAGTAAACTATATGAAGCTCAATCTAATTTTGTATGAAAAACCTATGCTTTTCGTCATTTCAAAGTTGATTTAGTAATAAAGGTTGTTAATATTCCCGATGATTATAATTTATTGACATCTTTCTGTGAGAGTAGTAAAAAAAGCGATAACTACTTTAATTCTACATCAAAACCCCACTGAAATGTAGAATTTTTCTCATTAGGTAAGGATATCGAAGAGATTATTTTCCCTAATATAAAAAAAACTCAAAATGCATGGCGATGGTTTTACGTCTCGGAGTTGCTATAGCATATTAAATATATGTTTTAGCGGACCCCGCCAATATTAATGGATTAGGAAACGGGATAACGCTAGAAGAACATGGAATATATGCTTAGATTAACAAGAAATAAAAAAGTAAGTGATTGATGACAGTTTCAGTGAAGTACATTTCGTCACTATATTCATGACGTACCTACTGTTACGTTACGTTAAGAGCCATAGGTCGACCAAACTTACGGCGGTTTACCTATAACACATAACTCGCTACCTCTTATGATTTGCATGAGCATTTAGCGGTCAAGAATGTACTTATCGCTTTGTTGAGGCTAGTAAACCACGAGTTCCACTAACAGTGTCATCCGTAGGGTCTGCTTCGACTCGCCAATTAAGACGACCTACCTAGACACGTATTTATTTGAACAATGACGTCAACTACTTATTACGCAGACATAGGCTTTTGTCATTACCGAGTTTCTATGACCACTTCTAACCTATCTTGAATGGATTATATATAACCTTTAAAAAAGTGGTCATATGAGCGAAATGTCTCTGGAATATAGCTTATCTAAATTTTTCTAATAGAGTATATAAGAATCATGAAGGAATTAACCTATGGACTCAAATGACAGGATTAACTTAGAAAAAAACTCACAAAAACATATTGGTTAAAATATTCTCCTATAGGTCAGTAGACTCGAATTGCTGATATATTTAGGCGCTATAATACAATGATTTGGTGAGTCAAGCCATTTTGGTGAGTCATTTGGCGTCAAAATGTTTATTGTTTAGTGATGAGAATAAAGAACAGAGCAAAGACTCTCTTAAAGCTAGTTAAAAAATTAATCTCTGTATGACAGATTCGTTTAATTGTGGTATTTTGTACATGCCAAATTCGAAAACAATACTTCTAAATTAACTATTCTTTGTTCTGAAAATATGACTAAGACCATATAAATATTTCTTATGATGATTAAACGGTGTATAATTATTAAATTTACGTATAATGGACGCTTGGCATTGCGCAACATGATTATGGCGTAATAACAGCGTAATTGTTTCGAATAAGCTTAACACAGCTTCCTAAATTATTTAAAATAATTATTGTGTACTTAACAAGAAAACAATAAGTATATTCGTTAACAATTACTAACATACTAATAGTGGTTGATTGTGGGAAAAATATACAATGGAGGTTGCGCCATTGAGATGTTGTTACTAGTTACCCTTGAGCTCAGTCCTCGTTCTACTCAAATAACTGTCTAACATTGAAGAGGGACCCTGCAATACTGGTCAAGAAGGACCGTCGGGTTGTGGTGATCTGATTATGGAACTGAAAGGGGTCACTACACTACTACACTATCCACTAAACACTGTTCAGTAGCTTCCAGTAGCTACTCGTAGTTCAGTATATTCACATGAATATGACAAACAACAATTTTTCCGAATGCTTGAATGGATAACTAAAATAATTTATGAAGAATTTTGGATGATTTACAATAAAAATCGTCATATATGATACTTAAAGCTATAGGACAATGTCAAGTGACATATACATGAATATGACATATATATGACGTGAACAGTTTCCAGTTTCCTCTTTAGAACAGCACTTCAAATACAAGCTTCGTTGTCAAAGTCAAAGTAGATTGACAGCTTGTGTACCTCGTATCGTGTTGAGCACTTGAGTTTTAGATTCAACTGTTTGACACAGTCTGTGTAGTCCGGGGCCTTTAGTGTGGCAATTCAATTTAGCTATACGAAAGCGTTGGTCTTTATTAGGATGTTAACAGGCTTTGGAGGTCTGCAAGACCACTATTCAATTATCATAATCTCATCATAGATATATGAGGACAGGTGTATCATTTCAGGTTCATATTTGTGTTCTTTATTATGTTTAAATTGTATTATGCGACCCTAGAAACTTCATTAATACTCGAAACTGACCTGGACCTGAAGGAAGACAGAACTCCAGATATTGTTCTTGACTATTCAAGTAGTTAATGAAGAGTTTACATTTTGTTAACATTTTCTTCAGAGATTTCGCGATGTCTGCAAATATCAGCTAATTTGCTGATTATTGCAGACATCGCGATAGCACTGTTATATGAACAACCTTTTTTGTAGAAATTAGAAATAAATTTTCTTTAGCAATGTATCAAACTATGAACAAATAATTTACATAATCTTGGGAAATATGAATAACGCAAGTAGCATTAAAATATATTTTAGATTTTGCAAAGTTTATTTTTTAAGTCTAAATTGGGAAACAGTTTACACGACAAAAGACACAGATAAAAAATCTTTGTCGTGTGACAGACATTTCGCAGATGTTTATATTGTTAGCGTTAACATATTTTTAAATAAAATATTATTGGAATTCATTCGTTAATTAAACGTATAACTATGTTTAAATAGTCTAAACGTTTGTCTGATTTTACAGGGGTAGTTACGATATATCCACGAAATACATATGTTTTGACAAAATGTCAAAGCAAGCTATCTAGTCAATGTAGAATAAGGATAAAGAACAATTTGAATCATATATTGCTGTTACCATAAACCTAACAAATTTCTCATACTCGTATATACAAGTAGGACTTCACTTGATAACCAAATAGTACCTCAAGGTATATCATATCGATTCTGGCACAACCTTCTTATAACACAAGTTCAATTTGGCCGCGGTAGGTGAGTATTGGCCTTCCCTGGCTTTTACAGTTTCGTCATTCTTTCTTTCTCCATTATTTCTACATGTCAGAACCAGCAAAGCCAGACTTTTCTTATCTTAACACAGACAATCTCTTTCAGAGCAACTCTCTCTCCTACATTATGGTTGCGAACGCGGTCAGCAAGGGTGTAGTGTTAGTGAATCGCTATTATCTTTAAGTACCTAACACCAACCTCCTTGTCAATCTCCTGCGAGTAAGTAACTTCCTGAAGAGAGCAGTGGGAGTAATGCTTAAACGACTTTCCTAAAAAAAAATATTTTTATTTATAACTTCACGCCAAATCCCTTGCGGGGTAGGCAGTGAGAACCGAGCGCCACCAAATTTCCTAAAATTGCTCATTAAATATCGACGAATCCTACTTACCTTTCGCATGAACATCGTTAGTTGACAGGTTTCACCATGTGCAAGCGAGGTTTTCCTCTGCTCTTAACCTGGCAGTCACTTACATGCCAAAGTGGTGTTTCGTGACTTACATTCCATGCATGTAGTTTGATTATAATTTTGCATGCTTCACTTGAGCTGTTGACTGCACCTGATCAAAGTGAATGCTAACCCGAGTCTATGTAATAGATAATCGGAGCCTATGTCATTATAATATATGGTTTATATATACTACAGAAGTTACAAACAAACGGGGTGTGGCCGTGTCATGGGCACGGCCGTGAGTTTTACGTGAACACATCGTCGGAACGGGTAAACAGAAGTAAGTTATATTAAAAGGTAATTAATTACTTAAAAGGTATTGATTCTAAAAAGGAGGCGATTTCCCTCCCACCGCGCGCGATACATCAAAGTCCCCAACTAATGTAACTAATTCTTCGATTGTTTAGCTATCAAGTGGTGTATTTAAATTTTGGATGTAAACAATAGACATGTAGCTACAATACCAAATTGTATCCGCCGATTTTACAGTTTCGCATTCCACCATGGAAGCAAATTTTAAGACGTATTAACGTCAAAACGTACTGCCTAGCCTGCCTGATGGTAAACAGTTATCATAGCTCGGCACTCCACTAGTGTCCTTACATGTAAACTGCCATTTCTGACAGAGGTCATGCTTATTTTTATACAATGAGCAGGCTGTACCAGGCGCAGGCTTTGCCCTGTTAATTACAAACGAGGTTTTGTTGAAAGAGAGGAACAATCACACTCACAGAAGACTGCTAAATTTACTCACTACATATTGAAGAGTTGTTATGTTCCGGTGAGTGAATGAGGTTGCGAGTAAGTTTCTGAGCATTTGCTATATTAACAGCGTGGGTGGCAACGCGCGACCGTTTATCTCATATAGAAAGGTTTACCTTTCGATAATATATCTAGCTGTAATGTCACACCCATAGATAACAGGCCAATTTACTTGCGAGGTAGGCAGAACCGAGCGCCTTACACAGCTGACTCCCTTCCTTAAAATTCATAGCTCATCATGCACAGGTTCCTACGTTATATAAAAAATAACAACACAACTTAATTTAAAACATTTCACATACAATCGAGACGTAATTACGCAATTCACGAAGCTGCCAGCTAATACAAAAGCTACCCTATTGATTACGGGAAATGCCAGACGCCCTCTCCAAACACATAACAGTTTAGCGAGGGTGTCTGGAACATAGTATTTAGCTGTTTGATGCACGAGAGCCGCGGGCACTCGACCAGGGGCGGCTGGGTTTTACAAGGGTGACCGCGATAACTGCGTTTAGGTGTTGTGTAATTTGTATCTGTTTTAGGTGACGCAAAAAAGAGGAGAGATTTTGACGTAGTTCAAACTTACTAGGCCTGGCGAGGAGACAAACCAATGACGTTTGATTTAAAAATGCTTTAATTTTACCCATTTAAATGTTAAACTTTTAAAATTATTTTATTTGAAGGTGTTATCAGGACCTAGAGACTCCACGAGTATGCTCGAAGAGAACTCGGAATATTAAAGGTATATAAATACTGCGTTTTTTTTATACAACGTCAGAAGGCACGCAAGCATATGATCACCTGATGTAAAGCGGTTACCGTTACCTATTCACGCTTGTAATATATTAAATATCACTCGCGCGATGCCTCGTCTGCTGCTTACACAGCAACTCCTTAGGAGCTTACTGGAGACCTCACTCACACTCACACGGAACACAACAACCCTCTAGGGAGTTGTTATTTGGCTGCGGTTTTGTGTGAGGTGGAGATACTTCCCCAGACGGGCTGCTTTGGTGCGCTATATCTCTCTTGAATAAAAAATAACAAAAACCTGGGTCTTGTTGCGTTTTGTTCGCTCTGCCTAACCCGCAAGGATGTGGAAGAGGTATAGATAGATTGAGTTTTAACATTTTTTTTTATCTACCTATACTTAATTATTCGTGTATTAAAAGTGTTTGAGATGGTTTACAAGTTTTCTTTTCAGGAACACCGTTCCTATATGAAATCTATATGTTTGTCTGTGTATCTGTCGTTTTTTTCGAATATTCAAATTTTTACTTCAGATTCGGATTCAGCATAAAAAAGTAGAATAGGTACGTCTGAAAAACCAACCTCCTATCTCTTAAAGAACATGGTCAAAATGACCGACAAATTAAAAACAAAATTGAATTTTTATTTCAGATTCGAAAAGTAAATTATAAAGTAGAATAGGAATGTCTTAAAAACCAATATCCTATTTCTTAAGGAGCATGGTCAAAATGGCCGACAAAGTTTAAAAAAAAAAATAATTGTTATATAATTGACGAGCCAGGTGTTCTTCTGGCAATGCAAGCTTACGCATTCTCAACTGGTTAATTATAATGTTGTTATTTAAAAATTGGGAAGACGTATCTATGTGTTTGTGAGGGCCCAATGGCAAATAAAGAAACTCATCTTTATCTTTTCTCGCGAGACATATTAAAAACCTTGACTGCTCTCGGTTTTTAAAGGCGTGCTCTTGATTATGATGATGTTGTATTATAAACTCTAATACCATTGTAACGTAACAGTAATTTTTAATTAGCGTCCTTGTGTAACTATACTGACGAAGGGAGAAATGAGATTGCTTTGGAATCGAGTTATAACAAGGACAATAAGATCTACATGTAAATTGCATGCATCCCGATGCAGTGTACCGTTATTACTTAAGTAATGTGGCCTCAGTGTATGAAACATTATCACTTTATGCGGCTTTAGAATTCTATATACTTTTTTTTATTAGGGCTATATTGTAGACTATCTATTAATATTTTTCCACCAATTTCTTTGCGGGCTAGGCCCTCACATGTTTCTTTAGCATTTATAACCCTGTTCATGCACGTTCGTTTCGGATTAATTGGGATCCTTCACTACATACCTTCTAATAAGACAAGTTCTATTTGGTCGTGTTAGGCGAGTCTTGGCCTTCTTTGACTTCTACTGCTTCGTCATTCTTTCGTCCGTTATTGCCTTTTCTAATAATAAAAGATAAACACTCTCTTTCAGATTAACTTATCTCTCTCATATCATTGTTCGAACGCGGTCAATAAACGTTACGTAATAATAAGCATGAAATGAGGACCTCTTCGTTTTTCGATTCCGTAAAGATAATCAAATTAAGACCTCTCTGATGTTAGAGCGGCCATATTGCCATGCTGTATTAGACTTTCAATTAGTACCACATAATTATTCATTAGTGCTATCAATTCCAGTCATATGCAACAGTTCACACAAACTGGGTTTAGTAATAGCAATGCAGATTAATTCTGTTTGAGCTAAATTAGTAATTAACTACCCTATTGTCTATGATATTGCCCCTTTGTCGATGTTCTAGAATATCTCACATATTAATGGTAACATAATTGTATGGTCATAAAATATAAAGTAATTTCTTTGACGTTGGCTAAATGTCGGCATAAAAGGATAAAGTCGATTTCAAACTCCAGTAAAAATCTAAGAAGCGGGAATTAGTTGCATATTCTGGTAGGATATTGTCTTTTGTCAATTGTATTTGATTGCGTAAATTGCTCAATTGTCAAACCTCAAATGGTTCTTCAATTCAGTATCTTCGCGACAATACCTTCTAAAGACGTATCAAAAATACGCTTTGTATAAAAGCTTAGGTATAGGGTTTATAATCTATGTGACAAAATATCTGAAAAAGTGGTACAAAGCAGAGTAAATATATAGTTGCCTATATACCCTGATTTTTGCATGAACATGTCTGTTTGTCTCGGTCTGGATGTTTTCTATGTATCATAAGTATGTTATTACAAAAAAATATATATTCGTATGTTTATCAGTTGTCTAGTACGCATAACACAAATTTCGCTTTACTTTGGGGCTAGAGGGCGCTGTGTAATTTGTCCGACAATATTTTTTTTTATTGTTACAGTATTGACATATCAATAACGTCATACTGACGGCGCTTGATTAAATTCTATACGCGACAATAGTCGGAGAAATAAACACACATAGACCATACACCAATAACCCACACGTCCTTCATACTCGTAGTATACACCGAAATACAGCATAAACTCATTTCGTTTTTTCCAAGGAAATTTAGCTCTCACAAAAGCCTACCTTATTTTGATAAATTAAAATTCTTCTATAAATCGAGAATATGTATAATTTTTTTGTTTAGGTTAAAACTTTTAACCTAAACAAAAAAATTATCTTTTAACTTAAAAGATAGATAGGTAATTAAAATTTTAAAAATTAAAAACAATATACAAACCTGATTTACTCAAACTTTCCAAGGAGATGCAAGCACATTGTTTGCATTAATAAATATTTATTAAGTATGAAATTTAGTTTTATTTAGTGTACTACTTATTTAGTGTAATAAAAGTTTACTAAACAACCAGATTTGGCTCCCAATTTTTTTTTTATTGTTGTAATGTTCATATTTGGCTCTTTGGCTAATAAGTTTGCCGACCACTGGTCTATGCTAACAATATGGACATACAAGTAAAGACTGGTACAGACACAGTAGACAATATACACCGTAGGATAAATTAAAAACGTCGGAAATTGTTGTCTTATACAGAAACCCGCGTAAATGGGCTGTAGAGGCTGTTCTAACGCGAGCGCTGGTAATTAAGTTGAAAAAGGCACTAGTCGGTCTACTCTCTGTGTAAAGTGGAAGTCATGAGGTTTCATAAAGATGTCAGTTCTTCAGGTAATTTCAGTTTCACAATTTACGTTTTCATACCGGATACTGTAACACTGTAACAAGTTACAAAAAGTTCAAGCGGGTTGTTAAGCTTAAGGTTTTAATAAACAATAAATTGTTTTTAAACTCGTTAGAATTTAGGTTTTAATGTTTACCGGTTACAGGTATATAACCTTAGTAACGAGCTACATTTAAATGTAAGCTAGTCTATGTCCATTTCTATTACTGCACAGTTTGTTTAAAATCAAAATCTACTTCTTAGTGTTATCCCGATTCCTAATCCATTAGGATTGGCGGGGTCCGCTACCTAAGCCTAAGGATTTGGCGAAGATATTGATTTTTACATGGAGCGACTGCCGTCAGACGTCAGTTACACGTACTACGAAATATATTTTTTTGGACGTGCGGGTTTCTCACAATGTTTTCCTTCATTGCCCAGCAAGTTATAATGACAAATATGTACATAAATCCGAAAATATTAATTTTGGTGGTGCCACTGTTCGAACCGGTGACCAATTTGTCGATACGCCGGTTCTTTATGGGCCATCACTACTCCTGTTGTAAAGACCATCATCAACACTAATATTGAAGAGGTATATTGTGTGTTTTGGTACAAGTGTTATGATTCTCTACAATTATTTCACTAATGTGATGTTACGTTCTTCTTGAAAGGCTACTTTTATTTAAGTTTCTTGTGTAAAGTTTGAAAAGCTATAATAATTATATAAGAGAGAATAGAAGTTAGTAGTTTGTAAATTAGTATGTAAATAAAATCTGTAAAATACATATATTTAATTTTTTTGTGTGTATGTGTCATTTTCTATGGGTACTAATAACCTGAAATAAATTAATTTTAATATAATTTAATTTTTAAAAATATACATAAAAAGCCCTAGAAACCGGAAAGCGTGCATGAGAAGAACTGTGAATGTTAAAAAAGCCGTCAAGTGCGAGTCCGACTCACGCATCGAGGGTTCCGTAAAAAAATATTTTCTCAAATTAATTTTCCCAAATATTTTTTGTGATGTTAACATTGGTGTTGTTGGCGGAGGCAATATTTCCAACCCGTCGAAGACCTGCACCAATAGAAAACTGCTGGGCTTTAATGGCTTAACGTGTTCTCGTGGAGAAGCTCGAGATAAATAAATCAATCCTTAGACAGGCAGTGGTTGATGTTTAACTTGCGTTCATGATCAGACTTTTTACAATGACACTCCTGTTAGGCATTACAAATCATTATTAAGTGAAAAATATTCGTGACATTAATTCCAGGACAGGAATCAGAAACGTACACTACTATAATGCTAAATTGGTTGGCTTACCTAATTGTATCTAAGAAGTGGATCGTATTAAGACGCTGACCTATTTGGACCCAAACACAGCAACTAGGCCATTTGTCAGAGTACTATGACCTCATCACCCTTCTAACATGAAGTCCCAATTTTCATCTCTTGCGCATTTAGGGCGACCATGACAGGCAAAAAGTTTAAATTTTGAAGCCTGTAACGACTATAAACATTATTTGTGTATTTTATTAACTTTCTTGTATTTAAACCACTTACGTAACGGAGTTTCGGCTAGCTATGAAAAAGATATTTTTTCTGTGTATAATAGGCCACCTAAGTCAATAAAACAGTTTAGTACAATGAAACTAAAATCTAATTATTTGTTTTGTATATATTATTAAAACTAATCGTCATTTAGTATGACTTCTGTTACCTTAAAATTCACGTTGCATTTTTGATATGCTTTCTCTGTATAATAAATTTAAATCAATAAAACTTTGATAAGCTTTAATTTAAGAACTATATCCGAAATTGGGTCGCTATTTAGCTACTTGTGTTAAGTTAACCCACTCTTTCGCAAGCATTTCATGTTATATCATATGGTTATATTAAGCCGATCCCGCAAGGGCACTGGCGTCAACATATATTATATATATTCTCATTCTACTACCAAAATTTAATCGAATTTCTTATAATACCACATTATATAGACACCAAGGTGAGGTGTGTAAGGACCGAATCGTGTTGCGCTCAATTTCCTCTGTCTACCCCGCAAGGGATTTGGTGCGAAGATCTATGTATGCATATATTAGATATAAAACCTTGCAGAAGGTTTATTGCCTGTTTATTTAACTTAACTAAAGGTCATATGCAATTTAAAATACACGCTAACAGACTGAATAATGTAACAACGCCGGTCGTTTACACTGCACTGATTATATTACATTTCTGGGAATTTGTTAACGAATAAAACTTTTTTGAAACTGAAATGAAGCTACTTTACCTGCGACATACAAGCATGGCCGGTAAAATTTTATTATATAAAAGCCGGTAGAACCGGTAGTGTATTAAATTACAATTAATTCAACACCTAAACTAAACTAAAAAGTAAGTAGATACTCGCATGGTACTACCAGCACCTCAATGTTACGGAAGAAAGGAGTTTCCTAACACGAGTTAAACTTAATACTTAAAAATACACCTTACCACGCCTTGTAGGTCACATTACCTATGGTACCAAAATAAAGATTTTAGTATTTTAGACAGGACATGTTTACAATAAACAAATGATTTTACAGAGGTACAGGCTGGCATATCTCGCTAATACGCTTTATACATACATATAAGTAACGAGCATGCCATAGGTATATAACCTGCAGAGGAGTTGACCATACTCCACTTTGATGATCAGCTACGGGTTGATAGTATTTTAGCCTCCCGAAAGGCACGGACTTTGCATAAAACATGTCATGAAGCACAGCTATAAGTAACTGCATTCTGTGTACTCAGAACTTCGGAGGTACTCGTGTTAAATAAATCCATCGATGGGCAGACTATGGTTAACTTGGTTACTTAATTTGCGTGTTGGAGTAATTAGGCCGACAAGCGGAGCGACGCCATCGAACTTCTCAAACACTAAAACAGGGTTCATTACAGAAGCCCATATAATACAGTAATGGTAAAGTCGAGGCCACATTCACAAATACGACGTTTTAACACAATAAAGTTTAAAACAATTCATACAATTTCACAACGAGCTCGATGGCGCCGCGGTTAATAACGTGACTCTGTCCCCGACGCTCGTGTTCGATTCCCACACAGGACTAACATTTGCGTGCATAAACATATCTGTTTCTCTTGGTCTCTGTGTTTTTAAGAGAGGTAGGGCGCATCAAAGCAACCCGTCTGGGGAAGTACCACCACCTCACACAAAACCGCAGCCAAATAACAACTCCCTTGAGGGTTGTTGTGTGCGTGTGAGTGTGGTCACCAGTAACCACCTAAGGAGTTGCTGTGTTTGCAGCAGAGGTGGCAACGCCCGAGTGATACTTAATGTATTACAAGCGTTCATAGGCTATGGTAACCGCTTTAAATCAGGTGGATCGTATACTTGCATGCCCCCCGACGTTGCATAAAAAAACATCACCTACTGTATCGGTGCAAGACATTTCGTATGCGAATGTGAGCAGTATTGTTAAAAGCTTTTCAGTTATTAAAACAGGTTTATAGGTAAATTATATTACCAGTAAGCTACTAAGGAGTTGCTAACTTCACATTGCAAGCATTCGTTGGCTACAATAACCGCTCCACAGCAGCCGTATGCTCGTTTGTCGCCAGGCGTTGTATTATAAATATATTGAAATTTCACCCACTTTTATATAAAAAGTCTTTTAATTTATTGAGAGATCTAAAATAAACAAATCGAGACAACCTTCAACTAAGAACGTCGACGAACACTTTCAAATACTTTATTTCAAACACTTTTGTTGTTTACTCCATTTTTGTCTAAGAGCCACCCCATTGTTTGATGTTTATCTGGAAGCCCGACGCGTGGTCTCCCTACCATGCGACTGGTCTACAGATGTCGTCAAAGATCATTCGCCGACTGATTTATTGGTACTTGTGGTATGTGGCCCAAGGTTTTTGTGGCGTATTTTACGACAGGAAGGATTCTGGGATGATGTGTGGTCTATTTGTCAAGTGGACTTTATAAATATTTTTTTTATTAACGTCGGTTTCATTTTCAATTAATTTTAAATTAAAAAAAACCGGAACATTTAAAATGAAGCCGGAACTACATCATTACATAATAAATAATGCGCATAAATGGATAAAAAAAAGTTTATGTAGACTATAAACTTTTATATATAACAAAGTATAGTTTATTAGACCATCGTATTGGTTGGCAAATTATTGAAGATTTGGTTAGTTGAAAAATATATTCGGTAAGTAAATATTTCAACTTAGGGAACTCAAGACAACTCTAACCTATCCGAAAAAATCTAACCTATTGTTAAACCCTTTATTTAATAGGGGAGATGTGTCCCGTTTAATGGGGAGACCTGCGGAGGCATTCCCGTTGACTTGGGAATATGGAAAATGGTCTTTTCAATCCTGAATTTTCCTATTTTTTAATCTAGAATTTCGGTGGCAGTGCGTTCCTTCGTGAACGCACACACTCTGGCTTGAGCTTTATATTCCAGTTGACGAAAGTATGGTTAAAACGATATTAAATAAATAATGTGAAGCAATTCAAGCAAAGCTAGCTGGCGTTTAGTTGCCATATTTAAATTATACCACTTTGAAACAGCAATGAAATGTCACTTGAGACTTTCTACTACTTACATATTTTCATCTTTGGATTCGGAACTAAGTATTCCATCAGATCCTAGATGACCTAACCTACTGGAAGCTACTTTATGTAAAGACTTGGTCTCCTTAATAAGTTTCTCACTATTTGTATAATTTTTAGATGCATGTACGTGCGGCAATTGGATCCGGTAGGTGGCACTGCAATCGGGTTTTAGGATATTTTTATTTATTTTCGGACGGGACATTATATGTTACTACAATTACATAGAGTAAAGATTAGCCAAAAAGGATGTTATGTATGTTATAATGCCCATTTAGTATAGTATATATTATGTCCTATTTACGATTTCATGAATGTAGGATATTATATATACATAGAAGTCTTTGATAAAACTTGAGGTGTGTCGATTGACGATCTGGTTACACGCAAGAATCCTATTATCAGTATAAACACAACATGTAATGGATATTATATTCAAGATTGTAAATTATATAAAAGGCAATCTTCAAAGGCGGCTCTTTAAACGACAATGAAATGATAAATGAGCAAATAGATTTGGTATTGCACATTGATATAAGGTGGCTAAATGTAAGCAAGTTTTTGCAAAGATTTAGAGATCTATCGGACGAAATAATAAAGTTTCTTGAAGAGACGGACGATGATGATTAACTGCGTGATTATTAATGTAATCATTAATTAGTTAGACTTCATCTAGTCAGTAAATAGTAGATTTTGGGTCTTATAAGGTTGGCCACCCCTGTTGCAGGGAATGTGCATGTCGGAGACAGCACTATAAGTGCATGTTGCACTCGCTCCCCTTGTGTAATTTCTCAGGAAGTGCATAATTATGGTTGTAGTACACGGTTACATAAACACTTGCATATGGCCAGTGTGCCATTACGGTTAAGTAACGAGAAGGCTCTATTGATTGCCTTGTGACCTGGATATATCTATCTCTATCTATAACTTCACGCCAAATCCGTTGCGAGGTGGGCAGAGAGAATCGCTTCTTTAACATTCATTGCTCTTCTCGACCTGGATATAGCTGCTAGGAAATGTCTCAGTCAGTGTCTGTTTGTTTACTATTGAACAGAGGTGTCTATAGCCTGATTGATTTATGATATGTAGTAAATGGATGTATCCATTGTATATAATTGGATATATATATATTGGTTAGCTGAATGGTTAACAATGCTACTTAAACATGAAGTGGTTTCGATTCTCACGCGGGATAAACATTTGTGTGCATGAACAGCCCGACTAAGGTACCTAACTAAGGTAACTGCAGCCAAATAGCAATTCCCTAGAGGATAGTTTTGATCCTGCGAGTAGGTGGGGTTATTAGTAAGCTCCTAAGTAGTTAGCTACCGTGTTAGCAAAAGGGATGGTAACTTCCTGTAATGCAAGCGTTTATAGTCTCTGGTAGCCATGTTACATCATGACTGATGTGGGCCTAATGCTTGTAGGGCTCTCGACGTCGTATAAAAAATATCGCATAGGTGATTCGCAACTCGTCACAATTTGATATTTCAATATATTATTCTAATGTTATTTATTGAAATGGTGCCTATATTGTCAACTCAAATAGGCTGTAAATTCAGATAACATTGGTATTATTGAAATGTCTATTTCAATAATACCACGAAAATACGCTTTTGATATTTCATAATAACTCAATAAAATTATTTCACTACGTCGCATAACAGAAGGTACTTGGTCCGTTACAAAGGACGCGATGTAGTCGCCGAAAGTATTTATTTCCCAACGAAACAAATCGTTTCGTTCTACCAATATTATTGTTAACACCCAATTGTTTTAATTGCGAATTGTTTGTTGGAATTGCGAAAGGGGTCCTTATGGCGGACTAGAATTACAAAATAGGCATAATTACAAAGACTTCTATGTAGAAGTCTTTGCATAATTACAATGCTTTTATAACGATATACATTCACAATAAGATTTCTAAGCTCAAGCCGAGCGTTACTTTGGTGTCAGTTCACTATTATTGTGCTACCGCTGAGTTAATAAGGTTAGTAAGTATAAAATTTACTTTCTAAGTTCTCTCTTAGAATAATAAGATTTGTGACATTTAAATCTTAGACATATTTAAGTGTATTACGAGGGATATTACATAATAAGTTCACAAAAAAAAAGTCAGCGTCCATTGCAAGTCTTTGTAAATTCACCCAAAACTGTCTCGTATTGTTTTAGGTCAACAAAAAGCTTACCACATGTGCGTTGGCCATGGGCCGCAAAAACACATGGCGAAACTTCGGCGTGGAACTTCTGAGAAAGACTTTTTTCGAAGGTCCAACGAAAATAATAGCATTTTAAAGTGTAAGAAATTCTGTACACTTATGAGGGTAAGCTAAGACAAGCCTGTCGTGCATACAAAGCAGAGTGGTAAACAAGAGCGCGATCTGCCTGATGTGAATCAGACATCGTAGTTTGCCAACAAACTCGTGCAATAATTCCCGCTGCTGATCTATCTAAACCTCACTTTTCGCATGAACATAACAACCTATCGAGGAGTTAGTGTTATTTGCGTTATTCTGTAAGTTTCTTACTCACTCTGCCTAATACATATGGCTATGTCCCATCTCTCTTTTGCGTAAGCCTTGCTAAGCTAAGTGGCTGGGTAAAACACGTTTTGACGAGTTTCAGTCGTGAATGACGCGACTTTGACACCAACGCTCATGGGTTCGATTTCCACACAAGGCAAACATTTCTGTGCACGAACATGTCTGTTTCTCTTGGTCTGGATGCTTTAAGAGAGGTAGGGCGCATCAAAACAGCCCGTCTGGTGTAGTATCTCCACCTCACAGAAAACCGCAGCCGAATAACAACTCCCTAGAGGGTTATTGTGTTCCTACGTGTGAGTGAGGTCACCAGTAAGCTCCAAAGGAGTTGCTGTGTAAGCAGCAGAGGAGGCATCGCGCGAGTGATACTTAATATGTAAAGCGTTAATGGCTACGGTACTCGCTATAGGTGAGCCGTATGCTTGTATGCTCCCGTCGTAGTATATAAAAAAATACGTATAAGTGGAGTTCACCATGATTCTAAAGGCGATAGTGAACTGCAGACATATGTCACACTCTAGTAGTCTATACTAGGGTGTGACATAGCTCTAACGATCAGAACAGAGGTGGTGACAGTGGTGACATAGCCTGTAACATCGAATGAATGTCGGGACAGAATCGTTCTGGACTGGAACCGCGAATAGCAAAACGGGCGTCGTTTACATGCTAGAAGGAACGACTAACAATCTAGACGGCAGGAAGCCGATTAATATTTATATATATAATTATTCTGTACGTGTGGGCGTACTGTACACCTACACAGCAGGACCAATTTAAATGAAACTTTGTGTTTGTGTTTGAGTGGATCAATGATCCACTGTTGTGGTGGTTTAGATTAACGATTAGACTCTGTAGGTAGCCCAGCGATCAGCTTCTCCAATTTTTTATTACTTTTATGGCCAGGACGGATTTTTTATGTAAAACGTCTGGAGGCATACAAGCATAGGGCCTATCTGATGTAAAGTGGTTTCCGTAGTCTATGAACGCTTGTAATACATTAGGTATCAATCGCGCGATGCTACCTCTGCTTCTAACACAGCAACTCCTAGTGCTTGCAGCTTACTAGTGGCCTCTGGTGGCCTCACTATTTGATTTTACTTCGAACTTCGCTTAGAATAGTATAGAGGTGCGCGTCTAAGTTATTGATACAATGCGTAAAGTATGTATATTATATCCAATGGCTGCAAACAACACAAAGTAGGTCGCTACCGAAGTATGTGAGGAAGGCGCAAATTTCGCAGATTACGTTCTTCGCCAGAAATAATGATGATGCGGAATAATGCATAAGTAGATGTCATTATTCAAGATGACCCTATGAGGAGTTTGATGCATTGACGGCGATACTGCGCATGTCGGTATAATTGAACACGCATGTTGTACAACGTCCACCAGCTGCTTTGTTCACATTCCAGAGCTACTGCGATAGTAAATGTTGCTATTAACACGTTCACCATCTTCCTTATTGTCTACAATTAAATGGTCATCCAATATGCAAGTAATATATATACATATATATATGTATATATATCCATCTATCTATCTATACAGATAAATAAAATGGGAGTGTCTGTTTGTAATATTAAAATAACCACTTTTTACTAAATGCATATGGATGTATACTCGGTACATATACCAAAATGAATATTTTAACAATTTTTGTCTGTCTGTCTGTCTGTTTGTTCCGGCTAATCTCTGAAACGGCTTCACTGGCAGATAGCTCATGTAATAAGGAGTAACTTAGGCTACTTTTATTTTAGAAAATTTTATTAATATAAATAAATAATAAAAAAATACTATTCCGCGCGGACGAAGTACATAATACATATCTATTATTATTTTGCTGTTCGCTATTTACTCTGTACTTATAATCAAATCAAATAAATAAAATTATAATTGAACAATAACATTTTCGTTAGATCCCGCGCGGACGAAGTCGCGGGCGCAACTAGTATTAAATAAAATTAGTGTAGCTAAGATTGTTTCGACAAAACCAATAAACCACATGAATCACCCCGGGCTCACAAAATCACAGGGATTCGAGCCTGACTGGCCAATGGGGTGATATTTTAACCAATAAGTACCGCGATGTTGAGCCGAGAATTAGCCAATAAGAGCTGCA
Source organism: Pyralis farinalis (assembly GCA_947507595.1). Taxonomy (NCBI): domain Eukaryota; kingdom Metazoa; phylum Arthropoda; class Insecta; order Lepidoptera; family Pyralidae; genus Pyralis; species Pyralis farinalis. The sequence continues at coordinate 7,865,679 of OX382265.1, read as the reverse complement.
CGTTCCACATCACTTCACGACCCGTAGCGGCGCATTGAGTTACTACGTAATATCCGTCTCATAGGCTCTCCATAAATTATATTCTTCTTGATTTTAGGGAACGGGACAAAATATTTTTCATTACAATGATCTCCTAATAAGTGAGTGACTGTACTGAAGAACTAAAAGTCGGAAAGCGAACTCCAGGCTCCGAAGCGAAAGCTTAGGACATCACGCTGGGATGATGATGGTGAAACATATATATATATATATATACTACTACTACTATAACTTCACGCCAAATCCCTTACGGGGTAGGCAGAGAGAACCGAGCGCCACGCGACTCGATCCTTACATACCTCACTCGCTTCTTTAACATTCATTGCTCTTTTCATGCACGCTCGCCGGTTTCTAGGGCTCCTGACATCACCTTCTGATAGAACACGACCAATTTGATCATGATAGGGAAGTCTTGGCCTTTATCGGCTCCTACATTATTCCACTTTTGCATTGTATATCTGCTTCGACATTCTTTCATCCTGCATTCTTTCTACATGTCCGAACCAACGGAGCATGCCTATTCTATATATATACATATATTACAAAATATAAATAATAGGGGTAATGTCAGCTACTCAATTTTTATGTGCATAATATTTTTCAGTAGCATTTATAAAGTAAAAGGGATCGAAACTAAAAACGGGCGAGCGTGTATGAAAAGAGTTATGAATGTCAAAGAAGCGAGTGAGATGTGTAAGGGCTGCGTGCTATTGCGCTCGGTTCTGTCTGCCTACCCCACAAGAGACCTGGCGAGATATACATACATTTATAAAGCAACGTTCAGGAACAGAAACACTATGAACAGTATAACAAAACTTAGGCTTCTTTGTTATAATTACCAACATCTGACGTAATGAACGCAAAAAGTGCTGACGCGTTGTCTCGCTTAAGCAACATGCTACATAACATAAAAATTGACCAGTTACATCAAAGAACCACGCGCGTCTGATTTCTTTGCTCCGATTTGACTGTAGTTGAGAGTGTTACGGCGTAGGCGAACAATTACGAACATTGCACCGCGGTATCCTTGACTTTTCTATCAAAAATGTCATATTTAGAAGGGGACCGCATTCATACGCATGTATTACGTCATGCATACCTAAACAAAAAAAAAATATTTACATAACGTCACACTTACCTGTTCTTTTTAATTTTTTGGACCCGAATTTGTATTTAGGTAAGCTTGTACATTTAACGAGCTCGGTGGCGCAGTGGTGAAACGTTGTTACTCTACTTTGACACCAACGCTCGTGGGTTCGATTCCCACACAGTACAAACATTTGTGTGCATGAACATGTCTGTTTGTCTTGGTCTGGGTATTATCTATGTATAATAAGTATGTATTTACAAAAAAATATGTATTTACGTATGTTTATCAGTTGTCTAGTACCCATAACACAAGCTTCGCTTACTTTGGGGCTAGATGGCGCTGTGTAATTTGTCCGACAATATTTATTTATTTATTTTATTTATTTAACTATAATTTATTCTGAAAAAAAAAACCTAATAAATCGATCGATTGCCCAGTTTTTTTTTTATACAACGTCGGGAGCCAAGTAAGCGTACGGGTCACCTGATGTTAAGCTATACCGTAGCCTATAAATGTTTGCAACACATTAAGTATCACGCGCGATGCCGCCTCTACTGAAAACTCCTTAGGAGCTTGCTGGTGACCTCACTCACACGCAGGAACACAACAACGCCCCAGTGAGTTGTTATTTGGCTGCGGTTTTCTGTGAGGTAGAGGTACTTTCCCAGACGGGTTGCTTTTATGCGCCCAACCTCTCATAAAAACACACAAACCAAGACAAATAGACATGTTCATGCACACAAATGTTTGCTCTATGTGGGAATCGAACACTCGAGTGTTGTTAAAAGTAGCTTATTAGCCACTGCGCCACCGAGCTCGTCAAAACCAGGTAATTCGAATATTACAGTACCTAATTAATGATCTCATTAATTAGGTAATTATACTATTTAAACTAAGGTATTCACGCGTATTAATTTCTACAAAGCGTTCCAAGGATATACATAGTATCTACAGCTAAGAGCAGATCATGCATGTAACTCAAAGTGCAATTGAAACTCTAATTACGTACGGATTAGGAATGGTATAAATGTCAAAGTGTTAAGATTGATTAAGAGTTAGCTGTCCGAAATCAAATTACACTAACAATCACTATGTCACATACCTATTTCCTAACTATATGCCTTTACGTTTCAGAAAATATGAGAATACATTTACAATCCTCTCAAAAGGGAATGGCAAGGTTCCAGGTTCCAGCTAAGTTTCCTAACGTGATCTCGTAATTGAATGAATTCCCTGCCGAGGTATTCTCAAGGGTTTGCAGTTCGTGCTCTTCAAAAGGAGCGTTCAGAGGTTTATATAGCCTCGGCAACCAGTAACGACGCCCCTGGTGTTGTTAGTGTTCATAGGCTACGGTAACTGCCTAACGTCAGGTAGGCTAACGCTAGTTTGCCAGCTTGGTGATATAAAAAATCATCACATTGAGAACAATGGCGTAAAAGAGATAGGGCTAGGCTATATATATTAAGTAGCTCAACTGAAGATGCGCCTCCTTACAAAATACTGTATTCAAATAAAGGTTCCCTGAAAGGTTGTTGTTTCCCTGCCGTGAGTAAGGTTTATTAAGTGTTCCTCTAAGCGGTTGCTGCGTAAGCGGGGGTGGCGCGCGACCAACGATTTTTGTAATGCAAACGTTCATAAGCTTCAGTAACCGCTTCACTTTAGATGACCATATGCTTATTGAGGTCCCGACGTATTTAAATAATATAAGAACAAGCATCGTTCAGTGAAACTTATGATTTTTGAAAAACAATGTAATAAGTGAGATTTTTCGTTTCCAGTCAATGAATAGATGAAGAGAAAGAGAATAAAAGATCCACCCCATGGACGCACGGGGCCTCGTGGTGTGAGCATCTTGACTTGACCGATCTATGTACCCGTATACTCCTCACCGGAAAAATCCTGAACCAAGGAGACTGAGTGTCATCACTCGAATTTTCAAAGGAAAGGGATTAGATAAATAGAGATGCAAAGACCGCGGGAAATAGAGATGCAAAAGTCGGAAAGCGGACCCTGAGCCTGAGCGTAGGATGCGACCGGGATTAACACTCTGATGATGTTACTACGTAATCATCATTCCACATTGTTCTCGTTTCGTGCTATTTTATTTTATTAATAATCCTAATTCCACACATACTTTTCAGCGCTTTCTACATAATTCACCTTACTTTCATGCCATATCCACCATGTTTCACTACCATACATCAATGTTTGCGTTATTACTCTTAGAATTATAGAAAGGCGTATCTTCAGGTAGTTTACAAGCGAAGCCGCAGGTATGGCTATTATACTATGTATTTTACCTTGTTTTTAAGATCAAAAATATATTATCATTCTAACAGAATTTAAATTAAAGAATCAAATTGAATGAAATTGACACAAATTGCGGTCGAGTTTACGGTTAGTTAATAGTTTCGCGATGCTCTATTTGTCGGTGGCTAAGACACGGAAGTCGATCGGTCACAGCGGACACGAATTTTCAACAAAGGCATGATCGACGACACAAAAAAAAAACACACGAAAACTACACACTTCTGTAAGTGTGACACAAGGGCAGTCTTTATTGTGACCATACTTTAATTGTATGTGTGAATATGCTCAAGTAATTCTATTTCGAAAGACATGTGATTTATTCTAAAAAAGATCTGGTTTTCTCTCTGGGTTCTAGAGGTCTGAGGATAGTCGCTCCATGTCAAAATCAGTATCTTCGCCAAGCCTTAGGCACCGGATCCCACGAATCATTAGATTAGAAACCAGTATAATGCTAGGAAGATGATTTTTATTGAATTGAGTATGCGAGTTTTGGGTAAGTATATATTTTTTATTTGAATTGAAAAAGAAAGTTTAATACCACGGCGGCGGTATAATGCGTTAGATATAATATTTTCATAAACAGTATAAAATACGGAGTACATTACAGTGATCCTCTTTCTGAGAAAAGTTATTACGACTGCATGTTCTACTATTGTATAGAGATATAAAAGTCTAGGCAGCACAAGCTGCAACTTACAAGTTACGACAATTTTATTTTTCTCAGGAGGGCAGAACTTTTTAACTTGTTTATTTTCCTGTATTTTAATATTCTGCACATACAAGTTTGCTTATTTTTCTATTTTTCACTACAGACTAGCCTCTGCTCGCGGTTTTATATACGGTATTTAGTTATTAAAATAGATGACTATTGATACTATTTGCCTATTTATTTCCCCGATCCTAAACTATCTTTTTAGTATCTTTATAGAAACTCTTTACGACCCGTGCAGGAAAGTCACATTATTTATTACCTTTCACGATTATTCATTTTTTTTAAAGTAAGTAATATTTGATCTGACCGATACGATTCTGACATAGACACGTCGTGGGTTTCAAACATTAAAAAAGATGTTTGTTGAGCATGAATTGATTAAAGTATTAATATTTTTTAATGCTATTAATACTTCAATCATTTTGAAAAAGTAACGAAACAGTTTTTATAAATAAAAATTATTAAAAACTGAGTAAAACATTTGTCCTAATCCCAATGGTCTAAAAACTTGAATAGAATAATCAGAAAATGTTTTGTCAATGTATTACGAGTATGAGTACTTTTATTTTTATTACATTGTTCAGGAAACTATACAAACCTTGTGAAAGATTGGTGTTAAAATTAATTAAGCATAAACCGACTAATGGCTAGATCGATTAAGTTATTAATTTCGCTATTAGACAGACTTCAATTATTCTCATTTCCAAGTAGGATGAAATACTGAAGGGCGAATGGATCGATAAAACCGTTAAATTTCTGTTTATATGTATTAGAGTGGTGTAATTAGCTTTATTTTTTAGTTAGTAGGAAAAGCTTTCATACAAGAGCCACAAAAAGAATACAAATAAAGATACTTGTGAAATGTAATCGCAGGAGTAATATAAACGAAAATAAAACTATGTAGCAGAAAATCTCAAATACAGACACATCAAAAACTTGAACATGTACACATTCAAAATGGTACTAATTCCAGTTAACTCGGATTAAATCTGACTTTAGTCGGACTGACACATTTTGAAGTCGAAATGAAAAGTCCTCCAACGATTGGGTACATGTTTAGAAACAGTAAATAATGTTCATTAGTAATAACTAATTTCAGCGGGAAATTGTTTGGCGGTTATGATATTATAGTCGGACACATATATACAGATATTTTTGGATTGGGATACAAATATAATAAAAATCAGTAAGGACCGAGTCTCATTCACACAATAGTCTTATACTATGTGCTACACCGCTATCTATCTATCTATAACTTCACGCCAGGCCAGCTCTTTGCGACGTACGATTTATTAATATAAAATTTCAAGTGCCTGTGTTACTTAGCAATATTTAGTCAATGAGTTGCATGTATGATGACTTCAATATTATAAGGAAATTATTAAAGGAAACCATTCATTAACAGACGGAGATTATGTACGAAATCATATAACACATGCAATGTAAGCGACATACAAGGAAACATTTACGTATCCTAAACCGATGAATGGTCCTACCTAGAATCCTTGGGCCACAATTTGTAGCCATTGTACTCATAGAGATATGAAAATCTTTTTTTTCCGAGCGGCAAGTAAGAAAGATTAGTATTGGCCTGGTGAATAAACAATTACGCGGTATACAAATAACACAAAAACGTTTGCATTCACCTGGCGAAATCAGCGCAACAAACATAAAAGCATTTTAGGTATGCGCGTGGGCAACGCTAATGGTTGTTCATTGACACAAGAGAACGTCACACCATGCCGGTAGTTCGTAAGCCTTGTTTGTATTAGAATACACGATTTTCATTTCTCAGTTAGCCAGGTTGATGGCAGTTTAGCCTGATAAATGACAACAGATTATATCATGGATTCCACTTGCATTTTTTTTTTAATAACTAACGATGGATACTTGCTTTGTTAAAGCATACTTTGAACTTTATTTGGCTCTTGTCAATGAAAACGTATTAACGCTGCTGCCCACTCACATACCAATCGTGGTTTATTTTATTGTCAAATATTTCTAGTTTTACTGTTTATTGCTTCATCGATATCAACATGTGACTGCATTGTCACTTGGAGCACGATGAAGAAATCTTTCATCCTCGGTAGTTGTGCAATATAGGGTTAGCCGCACGCCAGCGCACTGTTATTTCCTTTGGCTGCCTTCAGGTTACAAATTAAAATGTTCTAGCAATGTACCTACTTCTACGAGTATACTTTTCTAGGACTATATTATTACTGTATTTTTACGTTTTCGTAATGCTCCGATCGTGCCAAATTGTCGTATTTCCGAAGATTCTATCGTTTACATAAAAATCAACCTCAGGCTTAAGTGTTGCTTTGTTACTATTACAAATGTATATATTTTCATACCAAAATGAAATTCAATGCAATTAGTACGTTGATCCAGCATAAAAATAGAATACCTATGGCATAACAATAAATATAAGGAGGATATCCCGGATGGGATATGTGCGCCTATGTACAGAAACAAGATTTTACAAACGCAACACTTGAAATAACGTATCAATCGTGAAATCTAACAGAAAAAGGATTGTTAACCAATGTATACGGTTCTATAACAAACTTCCCAGCAATATAAGAGAATTGTCAATAAACAAATTTAAAACTACTATTAAAGCCAAATTGTGTAGCAGGGCATATTATAAAGTATCTGACTATATTAATGATAAAAATGCCTGGGAGTGAGTCGATCCAATTATAATGTAATTAATAAAATATGTAAATTTGTTTGGACACCAAAAGAGGGATGCCTGAGTTTTTTGGCAGTATTTTTATCAGTGCTCACCTAGTCATAAACTGCACGGTAGGGAAAAAAATTGTGACGATTCCAAACAAATGTAGCCATTTTTACGGAATAAAAAGATTTTGACTTGACTTTGACTTTGACTAACCGAGTTCGACGGATTTACGAGAAAAAGGCAAATGAATATCTTCGCACAAGGTTAATTATTATGACTATCTGATTAATTTGGTGCTGTTATATTACGACACGTGAACTGAAAAATAACAACTTCCATTCATTCTTCCTTCTCATTTCCATTTCAATGTGTTTTAAACGAATCCATTAGTGAGCATTATTTTTTCGGTATATTTCTTCTGTTACACACTAACCCTTTTATTCATCCCACTGCAGGGCGTAGCCCTTGATTATTATTATATTATTGATTACCCTTTGATTATTTACCTGTCATAATCAAAGGGGTTAGCCTTTATCCGAAGGGATTTAGAACATACTCCGCCAACTCATCTGCGAATTGGCGGAGGCCAGTCTTTCCAAGCTTTAGGCTTAAAAAAAAAGGGTGAAATAAAGCTGTTAGCTTTTTGTGCCCTCCGAAGCCGGAGGAGCTCGAAATAGATAAACCCATCCATAGACACGTTGCGATTGATGTTGCTTTACCTGCGTGTTTATTTAGAGTAAGACACGCAACGATTTAACGCTGTCCTACACGTTGATGTATAAGTCGGTCGTATCTCGACTTCAATCTTTGTTTTTGTACATACAGTAAATCTATAGCACGTTGATCTTTTGAATTCGTTTTGACATTGCGATAGGCGTAGCAAATGCGGCAGTCACGTTTTAGCAATTGTAGGACTAAAATATGGCCTGAAGCTTATTTGGTAAAATATTATTTATCTCGATCTAAAATGGATGGAGAATTTAAATTTGTTAGTTATTAGTGATATTCGTTGGTAATGACTAAAGATCTTTACTCCTTTCTATTCCTCTAAAATTTGCCTAAACATAACATTAACTTCTATATTTATTCTGCTAAATTTGCTCTAGAAACTAAATTTTACATTAAACAACAATACAAATAAAAGGTCTATAAGGTAAACAATACAAAAAAATACAAATCAAATTTAAATTTGAATATCTATATGTATTTGAAAGAGAGATAATCGCTGATGTGGAGAGACGAGTGAGTGCAGGGACGCTGTGCTGACAATGGAGCGTTGGGTAACTTCTAGGCAGCCGAAATCTAAGCCAGAAGGCACAGCAAGATAACTAACTTATGGAAATGAAAGCTGGGTACGGCAGAGAGAGCATGAAAGTAGAATAAATCGGTCGAGATGCGAGCAATGCGCAATTTGTAGCATAACGATTCACCGCGTTTGCGAACGCGATGACGTAAGGAAGACAGTTGATTTAAAAGAAAGTGTCGGTGTTAAAATAAGAAAGGCATGCTCCGTTGGTTCGGACATGTAGAAAGAATGCAGGATGAAAGAATGGTGAAACAATGATATGCGACAGGGAAGGATGTAGGAGCCGAGGAAGATCAAGACTCACCTACCATGACCGAATTGGCCGTATTTTATCAGAAGGCGATGTCAGGAGCCCTTGGAACCGGCGAGCGTGCATGAGCTACGAATGTTAAAGAAGAAGGTGAGGTGTGTAACCCTGTCAACTCCGCAAGATGTAATGGTATATATATACCTATATACATCTATATGTATGAGACGAATTCAAATTAAGTTTAAATTTGGAAACTCATCCGTTAAGCGTTCATGAATCTCTCAAACTATTTTCAACTATGAGGCACGTCTATCATTATAAAAAAATATTAGCTACCTAATTGTGACAATGACTAAACAAACAGAAGTCAGATGTCCTTAATTTACAAAGCTGGGAACTAGGAAAATGAGATCATTGTTGTAACGAACTGTACAAAGCTTAGAACTAATGTCAGGACAAACAATGAATATTATATATATCTTCGCCAATCCGCATTTGAGCAACGTGGTGGAGTATGCTCTATGCCCTAAATACCTTCGGTTGAAGAGAGACCCGCATCCCTGTAGTGGGATGAGTAAGGTTTGATGTGGATATATATATATATATATATATATATATATATATATATATATATATATATATATATATATATATATATATATATATATATATATATACATAATAAAATTATTGAAAGCAGTGATAGCTCAGTGGATAAGGAAAGGTAAGTCGCAGGTTCAAATCCTGGCATATACCACTAAAGTCGTGTTTTCGGATTTACGTACATATTTGTAAGATAATTACACACTTGCTCGGCGGTGAAGGATAGTATGATTAAACCTGTACATCCAAGAAATTATGTTTCGAAAGACGTGTGGCCTAACCTAACAAAGGTCTGGTTTTCCCTCCGGGTTATGGAGGTGGTGGAGTGGAGGCGGAGGTACTAGTCGCTCCATGTCAAGATAGGTCCCAATCCTAATTGTAAGAACGTGTTCCGTTCTATCCATTACGCGAAGAAGAAGATAACATAAAGTTGAACGAATATTTATTGCTGCTTTTAATCTCGTTTTTCTTTTAGAAATCTATAGTGATGATATTTTTTTTATAAGAAAGTGCAAAAACGTCTAAACTTAGAGTGATAAAAAGTTATTAAGAAAAAAATTTCCGACTGACATTAAACCTTTTCGCGTTTATTTTAATTGTTTCCTCGCAAATGTGTTCAAAATGTAACGCGGGCGGCACAGAAATCACAAATTCGAATAATTAAAACTTTCAGTTCGTAATTGCCATTCTATGGCCTTAAAACTCATCGCTATGCCATCTATAGAAATACTGCGCAAGGTGGTAAATGTTTTATTATTGTCATATTCGATGGTAAATAGTCGAGTTACCTAACAAAACAATACGTAATACATGCAGCTTTAGTAACGTAAGTTTTATTTTAGAACAATGAATAAAATGTTTTGTTTGCTAAATTTTTTTTACTGATGGCAAGAGCAGATCATACTTAATATTAAAAGTGCGATTGTAAATCTTATGACATACGGAATAAGTACGGTATGAAGGTCTAAGTATTAAGTTTGACGTGCATTTAACAGTACGTGAAATTTATAAATGTGTACCGTTGAACTTAAGGTGGTAAAATCGACCCTAAATCTAGGTTAGGGGCGATTTTACCACCTTAAGTTTATCCTCTCACCTCAACTTCAATAAATTATATACTTTTATTGTTGTTTGAGGAAATAATAGTCCGTTATTTGATTAATTATTCACATTCATTTGATATTAGTAAAAAGATTCGTCATTACATGTATGTGTTACAAGAGGAATGAATGACGAAACATATACAATGCAAAAGTAGAAGGATGTAGGAGCCGAGGAAGGACAAGACCTACCATGGCCAAATTGTTCGTGTGTTATCAAAAGGCAGTGTTAAGAAACAATGAGTGTATATGAAATGATCCAAGAATGTCAAGGGAGAGATGGTGTATGAGTATAATTTCTCCGTGCCTATCCCTAAGGGACTTGGAGTGAAGACACATTGGCAAAAAGTTAACCTCATTCCTCAGGAATAAGCGTAAGTTTACCCGTGTACCTATAAATATGATATGTATAAATGTGATATATCGTTTGGCCTTAGTCACCTTTAACCTTTTACAACCCTCCCAACGCTGGCTGGATAAAGTTTTTGTACTGCATGTCTGTTCGGAAATCGACATGGCTTCGTTTTGTTAAAGCTATCCACATTTTCCGATATTGAAGCGGTACTGATATTTTCCACACGAAGCAACTGCAGTAATACTTAGGATTAATAATAGGGAAAACCAGACTTACCTTAGGTTAGGTAACGCACGTCTTTTGAAATACAATTTCTTAGATTTGCAGGTTTGCGGGCGATGAAGGAATACATCGTGAGGAAACTCGCAAGCAAGTAATAATTACAACTAAGTACATACATAAATCTGAAACAACGAATTTAGTTCTGAAAACACGAATCGAACCGGGGACCAGTTGATCAATACGCCTGTTCATTACTAGGCTATCAGTGCCTACAAAAGGAACCTATCGCTGCAATATTGGAATTTGTAAATGGATGTATAGTTAGGGACGTATCAATGCATGGTTATCAGCGCACGCTTTGTAAACTGGAGACGAGATGTGAGAGCCCTTAACGATCCTAAGCTTACATACGGTATTGAGCCCGTAAGTGTAACGAGAGATTACCTTCCTTGGTGTATCCCACCGATTGTGTATGTACAATAGGCTGTCTTCAGAGAACGTAATGCCAACAGCCTCAATCTATAATCACACAACCTGCCATAGACAGGGTAATAATCTGCTTCGGACATTGGAACAAACAGCTTCAAAGGAGTTTCCTTCCGAGCAACTGTTGTTTAGGTTGGAGATTGGTTGATCGAACGGTAGTGCTTACTATCCAATAAGGTGACTCATTTGTTTGCCATCTGATATAAGAAAAAGATGTCTCGTCCATTAACACATTATACAAAAGCTATCAAGCCATTTAAGTTAGAAAACAACCAATCAACGCGTAAATAAAGAATAAAAATATTTTTCTTGTCGTTGGTATTTTATCCAACAACTACAATCGTGGGTTGACTGGGCAAATTGAGTATACCCATTTATACCATCCAATATCTACAAACATGCTCGTAATATCTGCATACAACGTGTAGTAGGTAGGTAGGGATATAAGAGTGAGTCCATCCTAGTACAGGTTTATATAATGACCTTACAGAAGGATATTGGGTTTATGTAAACAGTATTGAAAGGACTTGTCACTTTCAGTCTTGAATCTCAGTGTTATCTTTACATTATATAAAAGATACGTCTCGTAAACATATTGCCATTATTTACAGTACTTTACAAAATGATCATTTTTATTTATGTTATGTTTCAGAAGAGGACGTGTATTGAAGGATAAGTGAAAATGACTTTGATTAGTTCAGACTACAATAAACCTCATACTTACGATAACTATTGCAGTTTTTAAGTTTTCGTGTAATATTAGTATTATGTGACAATTTTAAGTTATACAGTAATGATAAAACTGACACATATAATGTACTTACATTTTGGAAGATGTGAAAAAGTATATGAAGATCTATCTGTCTATAACATCACGCCTTATCCCTTACGAGGTAGGCAGAGACATAAAGGTAAAATTTAAAACCTTATAATTACGTTTAAACTTCAGGATTGCGTTTGGAAACCCTCCCCGAGTAATTTTTCATTAAAATTTCAAAGTGCGAGCAGTCAATAATGTCTATCGTAGAATTTAAAATGAAATAGAAACATAACATCTGACACTTTTTAAATATTTTAAAGTATACCTTATACCGTATTCCATTCTCGTAACGTATTACGAGAATGGCTTCGAGAAGAATTGCAGAACATATTCTGTTCAGCAACGTACCTGAAAAAGACAATAAAACCGTTATTTCTTTGTAATTTCAGCAATGATATTGATTTTAACCAATAACTAAATTCAAAGAAGGTATAATTTTAAATCAAAATCGTCTAAGAATCATTTATAAATTATATGTCGGTGGGAAAGTCGGTCGTACTTTGTGGCTTGGGTTAGGTTAGAGTTACATTTAATCTACGTTTGGGTAAAATTCTTAGAATCCATCATCAAATAATCTCACATATTGCTTATCATCATCAATTATCACCTATCTCTGTAAATTTAATAAACGAGTCAGTACAAAGATGGTGCATGACAAGTGATCGGATTTTGATGGAATTTTACAAGATGATATAGCCTGAATTAACATTCAGACTACATTTATAATATACTAGCTGCCTAGCCCGCGGCTCCGCCCGCATGGAGTCAAATAACATAGCCTATGTGTTAATCCAGGTCATAATCTATCTACGTGCCAAATTTCATTCAAATCCGTTTAAGCGTGAAAGAGCAACAAGCATCCATACATACAAATTTTCGCATTTATAATATTAGTAGGATTTGGGGTTGTTGCATAAAACTTAAATCTTAGCAACACGCTGGTGGAGCAGCTACTACTTCTAGAAATAAATGATCTTTCTATATGTATATTTTCACATCCGGCCCATTGAGGGGTAGGCAGAGAGAATCAAGCGCCACAATACGCAGTCCTTACACGTCGCTAGCTACCCTTAAAAAACTAATTTTAAAATATTCGTTAAAAACAATGCCAAATCATTTTATACTGCGCCGTATCCGCTTTCTGACGTAACAATTATGTTCTATATTGTATTACAATTCCGACCATCCAGCGTCCGATGACCCATCATTCTTGGTTTCAAAAAGGTTACCAAGCCCTGGTAATTTGGTCGATGAATATCTGCAAAATTAATCTAACATGGCATACAATGCAAAGTTGTTTTAAATGGTTGACTCATACGCAATTAGATTCGTGTTAAAGTACTCAGACATGGTGGATGGCTAAAAGCATATTGTTAACTAGATTATAATTACTTACTGGTGGATTGAATAACTTTATTGTTACGGAGTATATGGTTGGACAGTCCCCAGTTCGAAACTTGGCGACGGCATGTACCATTAAATTAATATTTTTGGATTTATATACATTATAAATAACATCGATAAATAACATTTACTCGACGGTAAAGGTTATACACCGTGAGGAAACCCGCACGTTCAAGAAATTATATTTCGAAAGACGTATGATCTACCCTAAGAAAGACCTGATTTTCCCTCTTGGTTGTGGAGGTCTGACAACACTCGTTCCTTGTCAAAATCAGTATCTTCGCCATATCTTTAGACTTAGGCAGTGAACCCCGACCATTCTAATGGATTAGGAAATAGCATAACGCTAAGATAAATAATCTTAAATAATCTGAAGACGATAGCTTCAGAGTGAAAGTCTCACCTGTGCATGTTGCACCATGCGAATTAAAAAACTGGCGATAGAGAGGTCTGGCGAAGGATCTCCACTTCACAAACACGGGCAACCGCAGCCAAAACTCCCTGGTGGGCTCCTAAGGAGTTACAGCATTAGCCGCAGGGACGGCAATGCGTTGTATGCGTACCGACATTGTACAAAAAACACTGGCATATGGGGTATTGTTGCCTCTTTGGGTAACTTTATTCAGAACTAATGAATTTTACTGATGATTGTCAATTTGGCCTTCAAAAAGGACACTTTTATGGATTGGTTTCTTTTGAACAGCGAGAACGGAACGAAAAGGTGTTTTTGGTCTTGTTATTTGCGATGGATGAATGGATTCGAAAATATAAATATACAATTTACAAGTCTTTGATTGTTGATGTGTTAAATGAATACAGCATAATTGAAAATTCTCAAAACCTAACAATGTTTACCAACGTAAGAAATACCAACCTACAAACAATCTGTTCCGCTCATCTTCCTCCAACGCACGAGATGCCATTTGTTGAACGTTACGTGTTTATGTCAGTCACACAGAGTTGAAAATCCCGCGATTGTTATAGTCATTTAAAATCTTCAACTTGAACTTGAGTATACAGTTGTTATATTGATTAATTTGTTTGTTAGTACTTGTCAAAATAGATATACCTACGCCTTAACATTATAAACATTCCGCAAAGTATGGCGCGCTTTATTATCTTATAAAAGAATACGGCACAGATCTTCACCGATGGTGTGGTCATAGAATAAAATGCTCATTCAGATATACTCAGGGAAAGAAACTTAACGAAGGAGGTTGTATTAACTTCATTAAAGAGACAGACAGATGCATTCGAATGGATAGAGCAGCACTTAAGAGCTTCAGGCACGTCCGTAAAACGCAAGTTCATTAATTATTGAAGACCAAGGTTGAAACAGCAATAGCAGCAGCATCTTCCCTTGTATGACTTTAGTTAGAAAGGACTTGAAGCCTGACCGTTCTTCTGGTCCACGGGTTAAGAATCAGTTAGAGACTGAGAGAGTTGTGTTCGGAGTTACTTTAAGGGACGAAATCAATAAGAACAAAATGTCAGAGTAGAGAACAGAAGTTGTCGACATAGCCCTCAAAACCAGCAGACAGAAGTGGCAGTGGGCCGGTCATATTTGCCGACTGAGAAATTGAGAGATGTTAGGTGGGAGAAGAAAGTTGTAGAGTATGTGACGTCAAAGCAGGCACGCACGGTAGGAGTAGGCCTGTGTCGGCGACATCTTAGTGA
Organism: Pyralis farinalis; assembly: GCA_947507595.1. Classification (NCBI taxonomy): domain Eukaryota; kingdom Metazoa; phylum Arthropoda; class Insecta; order Lepidoptera; family Pyralidae; genus Pyralis; species Pyralis farinalis. The sequence continues at coordinate 7,850,622 of OX382265.1, read as the reverse complement.
TGAATCTGGTTTTGCAAGACACTTAACCAGGCTATGGTAGGCAGCCACGATTATGCAGGTTTTAGTAGTATAAAAGACAAATTGAGAGCTTGATGGCGTCGTTGCGCGTGTCATTCTAACTGAACACGGAGGTTAAGCAACTTGGACCGCAGCCTGTCTATGAATGGGTTTATCTATATCGAGTTTCTCCGTACTTCGGAGGACACGTTAAGCCGTCGCCGCGTCGGTCCCGGCTGTTGTCGCTAGATGAAAGTCGTTAGGCTAAGTCAGTGGCCCTCGGGCGGCTTGAAAACACTGGCCTCTGCCAATCCGCATTTCAGCAGCGTGGCGGAGTATGCTCTAAACCCCTTCGGTTGACGGGAGACCCGTATTCCTGCATTAGGATGAGTGAGAGTTGATGTGGATAAAAATAAATTGACGTGAATGGTGAAAACCAATGTTCAAGGAGGCTCTTTCTTTGCCCAATAATTACGTACAATTAATATTAGTATGTAGATTAAAAAAAGCTACGATATCCAAAATGTTACCATGAGGGACATCGTAGAAAATAGGTAAAGTACGTGTCTCGTATTCATTGATTTTAATAATTTGTAGCCGGTTAGGGAGATAGTTTCGGAACAATTCTTTCGCCTCTAACTCCAAGTCTCATCGTTTTATTTTGAGAAGTTACTATTCCGATTCCAGAGATGAACTGGTGTGATGACTGCTGAACCCAACTCACCTTTAATAGAGAATAACTAATCCGATTCCAGAGATAATGGTGAACCCAACTCACCTTTAAAATTTATTTTCCGTTCAAAAACATCTTAGCTATATTGGGGTCGAACGGAAAAAACAATCATTAAATTACATGTAAATAAATTATTACCCTGAACTACTCAAATTAAAACGCTACCCACCATTTATGCTAAATACTTCGACGGCATTAAAATCAAACTAGTTTCGTCTATACGACAACCTTAACATTTTGCCAGCGCAGTTTCACTTTAACAAAAAGTTCGCTTACAAAAACCTTTAAAATTTAATTTGATAAAGTCGGTTGCGACAGTGGTTGCAGAATCAAATGTTAGCCGAATATTTTAATCAGAGATTTACAGACACGATCATATTTATGAAAAGCATTCATGCGGTCTCATATTTCTAGTCATCCTCGCGCGTTCTAATTGCCTAGTACTCTCAATGGATTTAAGCTTAATCATTGTTTGTTTGTCGGTTTGTTTCAACGCGCTATTCTCTGAAACTACCGGGCGAATTTGAAAAAAAAAATCTCCTTTGATAGCCCAATTCGATAAGTTCGGTAGTGCAGTAGTTAAAACGCTACTTTGACACCTACGCTCGTCAGTTCGATTTCAACACAGGACGAATATTTGTGTGCATGAACATGTCTGTTTGTCTTGCTCTGGGTGTTGTCTATGTACCATTAGAATGTATTTAGTATTTTCTAAAATCGTAGATGGGCCGAGATAATTTTTAAAGTTGTGATGCAGTTGTTTTTTTACTATCGATACAGAAATCAATATAATATTATGAAGTTCTTATCTATCTGTTTTGCGGGTCGCATGCTTGTATGCCAATCTAGTTGTATAAAAAAAACCTGCTCATTGATATTAGTGAAAGCTTAATCGAGTCATCATTTGGAAAATCTCGAAAATAATTAAGTTCTTGCGTAAAATTCACTTGATTTCATAATAAACCTGTTGCAAAAACCGATACCTAGTGAGAAATTGTTGATGGATTTAACTATACTATTAATTTATATAGTCGCATATCATTACATTTTACTTGTCTTTGTCACATTTTCAATTATTGAATCAATCACAATCAAAATTCTCATATTGTGAATGAGCATAAAATCTTGGCGTTAATAGCTACAGCCTGTATAAATCTAAGCAATCAAATTTTATTATAATAGTGTCTACAACTTTTACAAAACATAAAAATATTTATTCCCGTCCGTGACTTGTAGGAAATATATGTAATCCGAAATTTGTATGAAAATGGTTGGAGAAAATCATTACAGCTCGTTTCTTGTGCAAGTAAAGTGAGACTCTTGTACACTGAACTTGTAAAGCGAAATATCTGAAGTAGGTATTTACTTTAGTATACGTAAATTAATATTCAATTATAAAATATATTGACATTTGTAAATGTTTGTGTGCAATGTCGAGAGACATACTAGCAGATGACGCAAGCTAGTTACAGTAGTCTATGAACGCTTGCAACATAGGAAGAATTCCTCCTCTTGCTGCTGAAACAGCAAGTTCTTTGGAACTTATTGACAACTCCTCTCATTTGCAGGAATACAAGAAACCCCCCGGGGAGATGTTGGCTCCTTAAGTACTTAAGTTGCTGTGAGTGAATGAGTGAAATACAAGTAAGTTTCTAAGGAGTTGCTGTGTTAGCAGTAGGGGTGGCAACGTGCGCGATACTTCTTGTATTGCAAGCGTTCACATGCTATAGTAACCGCTTTACAAAGGACATACTCCATTTTCCGCAAAACTTCATCCAAATTTTCTCAGCGGTTTTTCCTAGAAAGAGACTAACCGTTCATACATTTTTTCATTTATTCAGAACAGAAACTTTATCATTTATAAATAACAGGATAAACGACCGACTTACTTAATCTTATTTGTTCTGGCAACACCGTTTTCTGTGATCAAATTTTGAATATTCATTGTATGTCAAGATTTTTATAAATATGGTTCATTAAACTTCGCCTACTACCAATAGTTTAAACGTTGATAAACTAAAATGCATATGGTTCACCTGATGTGAAGTTTCCACTTAGTAGTTTTCGTATCCTATCTATTATCTTTATATTCACGCCAGGTCCCTTTCGGGGCAGAGAGAACCGAGCGCCTTGTTCATAGCCTATATAGTATGTCTAGCGTGACGCGTACGCAGGAACGCTATGACCCTCAAGAGAGGTGTTATGTGATGATCTTCTGATCAAGGTACTTCCCCTACCTCTTTGTCTATAGAGCCTCGTTTGTTATGTAGCATGGTGCACCCAAACTCACCTGCAATTATGTGAGTTTAGGTTTGACTCAGAAGATAATAATGAGTATATTTGTATATATGCATATATACATACCCATAAGTACATGTTGCGAAGTAATAACTTCAAAATAAAATAAAAAAGTGATATTAACATATTTGCAATGGATACCGTTTGTAATACGAGGAGTATGAACGCTTATTCACATTGCTGATACGATTTTTTGACGGAGAATAAACCAAATAGCCTTAAATATTGTTATGACCTACACATAAGTGTTACCATGTTTCGATTCTAAAATAACTAAAATGCTAAATTTCGATATTGGTTATAAATTATGAACAATCAAAGTCATTACTATAAGTGCATAATTATGCATATCAATTTGCAACGTCGCGTAGAAACCAATGTGAAGACTTTCACAGTACCTACAAATGGTCTATGTTTTGTTTTTATTTTCATAAGAACCTAAAATATCATTTAAATGTGTTCGCAAAAGTCATTAGCATACTAATAACTGTGCTGCGTAACTACTTATATATTTTCGTCATACGACAACTTTACTTGCCTTTTTTGTACAGTAAACGTGGGTGAAAGTTGCCGGACTCTTAAAAGGATTTGCGTTTGATGTCTGAATAGTGTTACGTAATGCATTATATATTTTTAAACATACAGCACACGATTTGCTGTAAACCTAGACATGAGAATAAATATAATTTCCTTTGTTTTAAAAAGTCGAAGAAAATATTCAATATTGTAAAGGTTTACTATTTATTTTATGAACGTGGCAGACAAGTTGTGGAGACCCTGGTTACCACTTAGAAACTTGGAACGTCTTAATAATAAGTGAAGCGTATAACGTCTATAAAAAGTCAGTTTTTGCATACATAAATGCGTAAACTATTGACCTTTTATTAGATGAGGATACTGAAACAATGAATTTGTGTTTTGCGTGGCTTTCACTGCTATCCAGTGTAACGTAACGATCATAAAGGAAAAATCCAATGGCGACCCGATACACAATTATCCGTAGTAAATAAACTCACCGCTACGGATCCGGGAGTTAAGTAGAACGCACAGCTCTTATTGGAACAACATCGTGTCACTTATCCTCTTATTGGTTGAATATCCCCCATTAGTGAGTAAGCTCGAATAGCTGAGATATTCAGGCGCTAAAACACTACGTTTTAGTAAATGATGGAAACCTTCATGCGCTATCCAGAGGTTAATTGATTTGCGGTAACGACATATATTCAGATAAACAGTAGCAAAAATGGTAAGAACTATGACGGCTTCCAATTTAATTAGTTTTGAATATAAAATATAATAAAACTAATTGAGAATACGCAAGCTTGCATTGCCAGAGGAACACCTGGCTCGTCAATGATATAACAATTCAATTTTTTTTTTAATTTGTCGGCCATTTTGACCATATTACTTAAGAGATAGGAACGGTGTTCCTGAACATGCCTATTCTACTTTTTTATGCTGAATCCGAATCTGAAGTCAAAATTCGAATATTCGAAAAAAACGCACACAGACAAACATAGATTTCATATAGGAACGGTGTTCCTGAATATATGTGGTGTAAATGTATGTATGTACGGTATGTATTTCGTTTACGACATAGGCCGTATTACATTCTTATGGTTCCGTTTTGCCTTCCGTCATTCTAATAGTGATAATGCAAAATATCTGATATGTTCGCACTAATTGATTGACAACCCTAGGCGTCCACTGACTTGTTTATTTAGGTAAAAGAACATGATGTCAGGTAATGCCAATGAATCGATATTGATAACTATATTAGTCGCTATGACAATGTTAGTGAATCCCTTATGAAAGATGAAACTCAAGGTTGTTTGCCACTGGAATGGCATAAAATAACATGTTAGGAGTGGCCGTTAATTAGATATAACCTACAATCGTAGCGTGTCATATTGACACAAGACTCTGGCTTGACTACAAATAAGTATACCGAAAAACGGTATTTAGTTTTGTATGTAAATACGTGTCTGAGAATGTTTTTACAAACAATGACCTCATTGAGGAATTCTCCAAAGGCGTTGAATAATTTCTATTTTATTATTTATCATTCGGTTTAAGTATTTTATTTTGGTTTATGACTTCTGCTCTAAAGTATCATGATAAAAAAAAAGGAAAAGTAAAAGTAGAGTTTTTTAGTAGTAAAAGAATAAGAAATAGAAAAATGGACGGAACTTTGACGTCAAGAGCATATATCTCTTAAGTTTTAAGTTCATGATGTTCCAATAGAGTAATTCAATAGCCTTATTAAAATTAAATCACAAACAACGAGGCTGTGCCCTAACAAACGCATTAAGATAGTAGTGAAAGTTTAACAAAAATACTAGATGCCCCCCGCGACTTCACCCGAGCGTATCCCGGTATCCCGCGGGAACAGCTTTTTCTGATTTTTTTATTTTTCCTCGACTTCTAAGGATCATATCGTGATGTTGAGTAGCCTACTTTCCTCAAGAATTCCTCAAAAAAGTTTTTTTCAAATACAATTGGTAGTATTAGAGATTGGCGCGTCCCAACAAACGAACAAACAAATAAACTGCTTAATATTATTACAAGATTTCTTTTGGGTAAGTAGGTAGTAATGAAATCTTCATCAAAGCATCACTTCTTCATTTACCTTAACATAATCTTAGAATATAATAACGTTTTGAGAAATATGTGAACAATGCATAAAAGACAAATACATACCTAAGTTAAACATTTGGATGTCGCACACAGCTTATGTTTTCAAAGTTTCATCCAGATATTGTGACTACTTCGGAAACCAAGAAAATAATTGGGATCCTTTCCTTTACATTAATAGGTATATACTTTAGAATATCCCTATATGTGTTCAAGAATTCGGTGCGAATACCTAAATGTTAACAACTGCTTAATTCAATATACTCAACGGCGTATTTTTAACAATTACGTCCAACATATCATTTTTATTTAAATGCCCACTTCGCGGATTAATTACGTATTTAATGACACTATCATCAAAATCGGCTATGCTGTCTACAAGACAAGAGGTGATAATTAAATAGACATACATACTAACTTTTTAGTTAGTCGTGTACATACGCTTCGAACAAACTCCCTTTCTAAATCATTAATTTTGATATCGCTTATAATAGTATATTCAGTTACTCATGACCAATCAAAACATATAGATATGTTCATCGACTCACGCCGGCGTTAATAGTGTAAAATAGTGTTATACCGTTATATAGCATCAATCGAAGCCGTCCACCAAATTCTTGACCAAATTAGTGGTTATTTTAGCGTTCCTTTGGCAAATAAACAAAGAGTTTTGTACCCAGTTCAACATGGCGAGTGATTTTGTATTTTTGAGCGTATGTCTGTTCAGCCATGCAATTCTCTAAGCGACTCGTTATGGCTGTGTGCGTCGCTGTGATCACAGATGTCACAGCTTTGACATCGTCTACTGCGATCACGGCTAAATTATTTGGTATTCTATAAGGCTGTAAGCGTACGCGAGGCTGTTTGCCTTGTAGAATTCCAATTCCAAACGCAGCCTTGCGGCGCTAGTGTCGCACAACCATGAAAAGCGACACCAAAGAATTGCAATTTTGTGTTCAAGGCTGTAACAGCCGATGTTTCCGAGGATGTAAGAATGTTTGCTCTTACAGAATTGCATGGCTGTTGTGATCTTCCGTAACCTGAAAAGCTTGACCGATTAAGTGTGAACATTACATCAATTTTCCCGAAGTACCAAGGGCTGTACGGGTATCGAAATAAAGTTGATATTGTGGATATAAAAATCCAAATTATGCAGTTGGGTATTTTATGTAATTCTTAACATTTATGTACTTATGTCCTCCGAATGAATTCGTAGCGATATTCTATTAAGGTAAAGGCATAATACCATTTTTTTGTAGATGTTTTTTTTTATACTACGTCAGGAGACATACAAGCATACGGCCACCTGATGTAAAGCGGGTACCGTAGCCTATTAACGCTTGCGATATATTAATTATCACTTGCGCTATGCCACCTGTGCTGCTTACACAGCAACTCCTAGGGAGCTTACTGGTGACCTCACTCACACGCAGGAACACAACAACCCTCTAGGGAGTTGTTATTTGGCTGCGGTTTTCTGTGAGGTGGAGGTACCCAGACGGTCTGCTTTGATGCGTCCTACCTCTCTTAAAACATCCAGACCAAGACAAACAGACATGTTTATGCACACAAATGTTTGCATGTGTGGGAATCGAACCCACGGGTGAGGCGACTGAGCCACCGAGCTCGTCAAATTACTGTTAGTAGTGACCATAAAAAAATTTGACAAAACTTTCACTGACAGAACTTGCAATCATAGGATACACGACTACCGTGAAGTCTAATATGGCAGACGTAAAAGTGAATCGGATATATCATTTTTGATTTATCGGTCTAGTCGGACTGCTTTGATTCGCTTTACCTCTCTTAATTCAGTTAGCAGCTATTTAATACATTAATTAAACACCATCACTTTGCTAATGTCACAATATACTCGTAAATAAATAATAAATATTGTCGGACAAATTACACAGCGCCAATTAGCCCCCAAGTAAGTAAAGCTTGTGTTATGGGTACTAGACAACTGATAAACATACGTAAATATATATATATATTTGTAAATACATACTTATTATACATAGAAAATACCCAGACCAAGACAAACAGACATGTTCATGCACACAAATGTTTGTACTGTGTGGGAATCGAACCCGCGAGCACCGGCGTCAAAGTAGCGTAACAGCGCTTTTCACCACTGCGCCACCGAGCTCGTCAATATAAATGTGAGAAAGAGAGTATCTATCGGTGTTAAGATAAGAAGAAGCATGCTCCGTTGGTTCGGACATGCATACAGACTGCAAGAGGAAAGAATAACTAATCGGATATGAGTCTAACCTACCACGATTAAATTGGTTGTGTGTATCAGAAGATGATGTTAAGAGCCCTAGGAACCAACGTGCAGAAAAGTTCATGAATGTGCTATGTGTTGACCGGTTCTCTCTGACTACCCCGCATGGGACTCGGCGTGAAGTTATTGAACTGTGATAAGTAAGCATATTGGTACGGAATACTTTATGCGCGAGGCTAGGTTCGAACAGGACCGTTCCATTTTTAAGGTTTCGTACCCAAAGGGTAAAACGGAACCCTATTACTGAGACTCCGCTTTCCGTCCGTCCGTCCGTCTGTCACCAGGCTGTATCTCATGAACCGTGATAGTTAGACAGTTGAAATTTACACAGATGATGTATTTCTGTTGTCGCTATAACAACGAATACTAAAAAATAGAATAAAATAAATATTTAAGGGGGCTCCCATACAACAAACGTGATTTTTTTGCTCGTTTTTGCTCGATATTGATAACGGCAACAGGTAGACGCTTGAAATATTCACAGAATGTTTAGTTATTTTTTACTACTTTAAGAATAAATAATTAAATTAAAATAAAACATATATTTAAGGGGGGCTCCCATACAACAAACGTGATGTTTTTGCCGTTTTTATAGATAATGGTACGGAACCCTTAGTGCGCGAGTCCGACTCGCACTTGGCCGGTTTTTCAATAATGGGAAAGATGTATACGGGACCTCGGCATAGTTTTCATTACAATATTGTCTTGCGGTTATACACCACTATGATTGAATTTCAACTGTACTGTTATAATGATAGGTGTGAATATGATTGTCTCGTACCTACAAAATTATTGAATTGTGGTAAGAGAGGTAGGGCGCATCAAAGCAATCCGTCTGGGGAAGTACCTCCACCTCACAGAAAACCGCAGCCAAATAACAACTCCCAAGAGGGTTGTTGTGTTCCTGCGTGTGAGTGAGGTCACCAGTAACCTCCCAAGGAGTTGCTGTGTAAGCAGCAGAGGAGGCGTCGCGCGAGTGATGTATATTACAAGCGTTAATAGGCTACGGTAACGGCTTTACATCAGGTGGACCGTATGCTTGTATGCCTCCCGACCGAAAAAAAAACTCTTATTGGTTAATTCGTGGATCAACACCGCGTCACTTATCGTCTTATTGGTTAAAATAGCCTTCCATTGGTCGGTATGCTCGTATCGCTGAGATATTTAGTCAATGGAACACCACGTTTTTGTGAGCGAGAAGTGTGGCTCACCCTGATATAAAGCGGTTACCGTAGCCTGTAAACACTTGCAATACATCAAGTATCACACACCTTAAGAGATTACCGGTGACCTCACTCGCATGCAGGAATCAACAAACAACAACTCTTCAGGGCGTTGTTATTTGGCTGCTTTGATGCATTCTAACTCTCTTTTAAACACTCAGATTAGACGAACAGACATGTTCTCGCACACAAACATTTATCCTCTGTGGAAATCGAACGTACTGTGTCAAATTAGCGTTACTGACCACTACGCCACATCGATCGGAGAGTTTTGAGAGAGTCAAATAAAGAGTTTTACTTTGCCAAGTAAAAATATTAATCTACCTACCACCCACCTAGGAACGGACCGCGGTTCCGTCACGGTAAATTGGTTTTGCACATTTTAACCAAGTTCACTAAACATCCAAGAGACAAAAATTGCTAAAATGACTTGACTTGAATGACACACAAATGTTTGTCTTGTGCGGGAATCGAACCCACCCAGGTGTCAAAGTCGCGTCTTGCAAGACTGAGCCACCGAGCTCGTCAAGCTGACCTGTAGCGGCGAGTTTATTTATATATATCTATAACTTCACGGCAAATCCCTTGTACGCAAGGTAGAGAGAACCGAGCGCCGCGTGACTCGATCCTTACGTACCTCACTCGCTTCATTAACATTCATTGCTCTTCTCATGCATGCTCGCCGGTTTCTAGGGCTCGGTCTCTAGATTTTATTTACTACGTGTTATTTGCTTCATGGCATATATTGAAGCTAACTTATCAAAGTTTAGCTGCTGCTTGATTATTATACATTATTCTTGACACCGGCACGACCGCGGTGAACGGTCGAAGGCCGACCGGTCGCCATTTTCCGTCATGTGCGAGGGGTGACCCCAACCGCTTTCGAAACTGTTTTTACTTTTTGCACTCGGGTTCGAGACTTACCTGGTTTTAACATTTAACAATTGTATTTTATATTACGTACTTATTAATATGCGACGTAATCGTTTGTAACGTAATGTTTATTTTATTTTCACTTTACATTCACAAAATATATCGCGGACATTAACATATGATTAAGTCGAATTGAAATATTATGATATTATCTGCTTTACATAAATACTTACGTAAGACTTAGGAAATTTTATCTTATCTGATTTGATCCGTCTGATCCGATCACTACCAAGCTTCACAGGATCACCCCCTGGCCTAATCAGAAAAATGTCTGAAAACATGAACTCATTCCAGCCGTTTTGAAGTCCACAGGGAATATACATCGATTAATATATTGGTTTAATTTAGTGTACTCTATTTGAAATAATACAAATTGTACACAAGTGTAACAAATTCCTAAATCAAGGCCAACCAGAAACAATAATACATCATCTTTTACTTAGCGGTACATAAATTATTCGTATATTTTGGTGAGCTTAACAAAATTTCGAACGATTACGCCTAAAAGCATAAAGTTAGAATTCCGCTGATAACCGAAGCGATTAAGACGAAGTTGGCAAAGGTTATATTGTACAAAGTGCTTCGTTAATATTTATCATGAATATTAACACTTTTATATAAAATAATATAAAGAAATTTACAAACATTCAACCTAGGTCCATCTGACAATTAAGACTCTATTAGACTTCAGCAAGGCTTTCAATACACTCGATTTTGAATTACTGTTGGAGCAATAAGTGGTTTCGTATTCACTTGAACGGGTATCGGCAGCATCCGCATAGAGTATTCTTAATCTTCTTGGCATTCCATAGCAGTTCCATTTTGATATAAGCCTTTTTATTATATTATACAAAGAAATACATGTAGGCATAATCTAATACGTACATATTAGATTACGTTTTAATGTATTGCTTTGGATATATGTTTATATATCTACAATTTCGGTACATGTATTTATGTAAGAGTATATACCTATTGGTGTGTGTATTTATATATATATATATATATATATATATATATACGTAGTAATCTATACTTATACGGATAGATTACTACGTATACGAATACGTCGTTGTTGAAGCTCCAAATTCTGATCAGCCCAGGCGAATGAATTCATCGATCTGATTGTTGAAGTTACCCAGGCAAAGTTGTATTACAAAATTAGGTATACATAATTGCTACGTTCTCTACTATAACCGGTTTAGGGGAGATGAAATCATCATTCCTATGACAGCATTTCTTCCATTTCTATCGAAATTAGACGTGTACGCCTAAAATCTACTTCCCGAAGTTCCTGCCAGTTAGACTTAGGTCAAAGTAAAAGAAAGCAGGACAAGACTGAGTTGAGAGTCCTAGGAACCGACTTGAAAAGAGCTATAAACTTTAAAGAAGCGAAGCGTAAGGACAGAGTCAACTGACTTACCTCGCAATAGGTAAAAAAAAAACCATAATATATTCTTTCATAGTAAAAATATGTTTGCTTGCCTTCAAACATAAATAAAATCATATCTCGATACACCGCTATATCCGAGCGGCAGGATGGATTTAAATCATTGAGATATACAATGATTTAAATCCATCCTGCCGCTCGGATTCATGGCGGATTCGCACATACAATAATAAATAAGCGGAAAACATAACCCTGCTTTTTTGTTGCGTAGTTATTTTAAGAACACAATTTGCTATCGTGACACAGTTTAATCTGTATTGTATGCAACTTAACACGCGTTTAATTAAGTTTTTATTTTATTGTTTGCATGTTGCTTCATATAGCAGATTAAGAACGTACAATTTGTTACGTTGACATCTGTAAATGATTGAATCGTAAACTTGTTGATGGCTTACATAGCTGACTGGGATATATAACTTAAAACCAACTGAGTATGATACATCGTAGGTTTTACCAAGCGGATATGAAAAAATATTTTTACATTTAATAGCGCAATTCATAAGGAAGGTTATAAATAGGCTATCAACATCTCGATAAAACCCTTTGAAGCTGAGAATAAAAAAAATAAAAAGAATTGGTTCCCTTAGGATACCGGGATACGCGCCGACAAAGTCGCGATCTGCAGCTAGTAGTAAATATAATGATCATTAGGATTTTGCTTACAAGTTCAAAGCAAGTCATATCGTTGTGGGTGGACGTGTTCCTCGGACCAGCGGCCCTCGGCCGTAATGACGGCATAGATTTGTATCAGTATTGTATTCTTAGTATGGTATATACCCTTTAAAGCCTCAGACCCTTTTTCAGGTGTGTATACTGTACACGGTATTTCTACTTCGGTATGGTCAGTATTTCTACACTTCTTCTTAACGTCATCCCGTTTCGTAATCCATTAGGATTGACGGGGCCCGCTACCTAAGACTAGAATTTGGCGTAGATAACAATTTTTTATATAGAGCGACTGCCGTCAGACCTGTACGACCCAAAGGCTGATTCTACTAAAAAACTGCAACTGCACAGTCAGCGCGGCGTGTGTCAAAATGCGTACATTTTGACGTTTCGTTAAAAGAACGATGACGAAACGTCAAAATGTATGCATTTTGACGTCGTTGCTGTCAGATCGCTTGACGAAACGTCAAAATGTATGCATTTTGACACACGCCGCGCTGCAGTGCAGTTACAGTTTTTTAGTAGAATCAGCCTTTGGGTCGTACAGGTCTGACGGCAGTCGCTCTATATAAAAAAAACTGCAACTGCACTGTCAGCGTGGCGTGTGTCAAAATACGTACATTTTGACGTTTCGTTAAACGTCGCTGCTGTCAGATCGCTTGACGAAACGTCAAAATGTATGCATTTTGACACACGCCGCGCTGCAGTGCAGTTACGGTTTTTAATAGAATCGCCCTACAGATCCTTATTAGGTTAGAACACACGCCTTTTGAAATATATTTTTTTAGTCGTGCAGGTTTTCTCGCAATGTTTTCCATCCGCCGAGCAACTGTAAAAATATGTACTTATATAAATCCGAAAACACGAATTTAGTGGTACATGTTAGGAGTCCAACCAGAGATCAGTTGGTCAACAGGCCGCTTCTTTATTCACAAGGCTATCACTATTCAGTATTTCTATAGTATTCAATAACATACACGGGTTTTACAATATTTAATGTAGTAATATCAATTCTACTTAATTTTATTGAAAATATTTCAATGAAAATTTTACCGGTGCGCCGTGTTGTACCGAGAGTTAATGTGGCGGAAATAACTCCGCCATGCATAAAATGTATTTGCACGATTCAGTACGTGCTAGAAAAATGACGATATTATAAAATATTTCTCGCAATAGCATATTTTAAAGTACTTTATATTATGAATTGTTTATAAAGCTTTATTTATTACACTTACTAATGCGAATGTACGCGGTGAATGGACTTTCCTCCTTAAATGTATGTACTTATGTATAATTTCACACCAAATCTCTTGCGGTGTAGGCAGAGACAACCGAGCGCCACATAACTCGATCCTTACACACCTCACTCGCTTCCTTAACATTCAATGCTCTTCTCATGCACGCTCTCCGGTTTCTAAGGCTCCTGGCATATCACCTTCTGATAGAACACGATCAATTTGGTCAGTCTTGGACATCCTCGGCTCCTACATCCTTCCACTTTCATCCTTAAACCTTTCTATTAATGTGTTAATGTAAGAGTTGGACATGCTATACTCATACCACTTATGGGATACGGGTCTGCTTTCAACCAATGGTATTTATATCCACCACGCTGCACATTTTAAGAGAGCCCACAGCCCGTCTGGGCTACCTCCACCTAATAACATGTAAACTAATCAGCTAAACAACTTCTCGTTGGAGGGTTGTTGATATGAGTATCAAATGAAAGGGCGTATTGAGAAGAATACATAAAATAAAACGACGTCACTCTTTTAATTTAATATGGCGGACGCCCGAAGAATTCGACCAGGATTCCAACTAGGGACCTTCGGATAATAGGTCGGTTCTTTATCCACTGAGTAGCACGTTATATCCCGATGAACAAAGGCAGAGATATCACTAAGCTTAACCTATACGCAGCGAAGCAGCACGAGTTAGTTAATGTAATCATTGTGGTATATCAATCTTCATTATGATCAGCTGACTCCCATATCCCTATAATGTACTAGCTAGAATTGGACTATTAAATCATCATCATCATCCCAGCCCGTTTTCGTCCACTGCTGAATATAGGCCTCCCATCCAGGGTGCCATTCGTCTCGATCCTGTGCCACCTGCATCCATCGACTCCCTACAAACCTCTTGCGGTCGTCGCTCTATCTAGTGGGGGGTCGTCCCACATTGCGTGCACTAGTACGGGGACGCCATTTGAGAACCTTTCTTCCCCCACACTATTTGTAACCTTGCTCTTCAGTTGTTGAGCTATTTTGGACGAGATGTGTTGTAGTTTCCCGAACGCTGCCCATCCGAGTTAGGTCCGTCTGTTGACTTACCTAATTGAATAACCTGCCCTAGGTGGACATATTTGGCAACAACTTCGAGCTTAGTCCTTCCAACCGTGACAGGCATAAGTGTAACATGGACATTCGACATGATCTTAGTCTAGCCCATGTTTACTTGAGACCTATCTGATTGGAAACACCATTGAGGTCATTGAGCATGGCGCTAAGTTCATACAGCGACTTCAAATCGCAAATCGAAGGTGAGTGATGTATTCGCAATTGACCGTATACTTTCCAATCCAAGAGCTTGAAGACGTCTTCCAATCCCGCGGTGAAGAATTTCGGGGAATATAATACCGCCCTGTACTACACCTTTTTGCACTTGGAGCGGTTTCGTACCTGTTCCTGTACTCGGATAAACTTCGTTGCCTTACTGTACAGGCACTTCAACTCAACAACAACTCGATGGCGCATCGGTTTAAAACATGACTTTGCCCCCGACGCTCGTGGAGGGCTGCAATCCCCACACAAACTTTTGTGTCCATGAGCATGGCTGTTTGTCTTGGTCCAGGATGTTTTAAGAGACGTAGATCGCAGCAAAGCAGCTGTCTGGCGAAGTACCTCATAGAACATCACAGCCAAATAACAACTCTCTGCAGGATTGTCGTGTTCCTGGGTGCGAGTGAGGCGGTATCGCTCGAGTGATACTGGATGTATTACAAATGTTCATAGGCTACGGTAACCGCTTTACAACAGGTGGGTTGTAAGCTTGCATACCTTCGGACGTTGTATATTTTGAAATCAAGTATACTAAACTTGATTTAAAAAATAAATATCCAAGTATAACTATATATCCAAATCTCACCTTGAAACGTCGCCTATAACATGCTATGGCAATAAGTACCATCAGGCAATTCCGATATTAGTCAATTTAAACGGTGTTTGATTGCAACATACATACGCTGTATTGTTTTAGTTCTCATGCCCATAAAATAATCGTGGGATAATGGGAAATATCTCAATTGAATTTTTTACACTATATTTAAAGTTGAATTTATCTCATGTTGGTAGTTTTTGTTGCTATTGGTTTATGAAGATCAAATCTCGTCGAAATTTGAGAACTTTATTATTGTCTACATTTGCTATGATACGAGCATTTGATTTTAGCAATTTTCCTATGAATACGACCCTAATTCATCCCACTGCAGGGAAACGGGTCTCCCTTCAACCGAGTTTAGAGCGGATAGATGGATTGGCGGAGGCTAATGTTTTCAATTCGCCAGAAGGAAGTCTTAATGTCTGTCTGTCATCTATCGGTAACAGCCCGGCGTGCCCTCCGATTCATTTTAACCGAAGGCGCAGGTTGAGCAACGTCAATCGCAGTCTGTCTATGGACGAGCTTATCTATTTCTAGTTCTCCGCGCTTCCCACGAATAACATGATTTAATTGAATATCCCACCAAAAACATTTTGTAAAAAACTAGCCAAGTCTCGATGGAGCTGCTTGTTTATCTCTAAAAAGTAATGAAATCTAGACAAAGTCGTGCCAAGTCTAAGGTTCCTTACTGCGATTTCTTTATTATTATAGTTAATGTTGTGTGACTTGGCCGTTGAACATTCTTTATACGTTAGTGGGTACAAGTCAATTTTGTTTACACGTAATGTTATATCTGTTGTAACTACCTATGTTTGTTAAGCGAGATAATAGCCCATACTGGTGTTGGTAATTGGACGCTAGTGTCTCATTTTAGGCTGTTGTTGATTGCGCAACACATGCATTCAGCATTGACAATGCTGACTTCTGCTCTCTTCTTTTTAGAGCGTCAAATTGACCACCGATCTAACATAAAATAGACGTACAGAAGGACTTCTATCAATGATTAGAAGTCCGTCTGTAGGTACTGGAATTTTTTTTTATACTGTTTGTTTCAGGCTCGCCTATACATAAGTATTATTGAAATCAGCAAGTCTCAGGTTGTCGATCTTCTCAATTAGTATCTCCTATCATCACTCTTTGACCATTCTCCACTATACGAGATAGATATAATTAGACCACATGCTGTACTTAATATCTTACTACAATCACCGCGAGCTGAATTATTTCGATTTAGCTTGTCAGCGAATCACCACTACACCAAATTACAAGCAGCGCTATCTCGACATCTTATTTATCAGAATTTGGAGACGACACTGATTTTGATATGGCACTATTAAAAGCGAGTGAAATGTGCAAGGCAAGTCATGTGGCGCTCGGTTCCCTCTGCGTACCCCGTAAGGGATTTGGTGTTAAGTTATAGGCAGTTAACATTATATAGACGGGTGTAATTTCTTTTTAAACTATAGGTAGTACAAACAACAATTGTTGTTGACTTAAAACTAGAAGTAGGATATTCCAATTAATTTTCACTTTCAGATCTCCATAACCCAGGGAGAAAAATCAAGACCTTTCTTAGGTTGGGTCACATCTTTATAAATGTCTTAGACATTCGGGTTTCCCCACGATGGTGTGATAATTACAAATATGTAAATCATGTACACACAGGGACACCTCAAGTTATATTGTTTGCCCTTTGTACCGTTTTCATGGCGCACGCAATACTATATTGGTGCTCTTAAAATGGTAGGCTCTACCTGTGCTGCATGTGTCTAACATGACATGTCTCTGTGTATACATCCGATTCGAATTTATTGGTAAATGCAACAACAGGATTCGAACCAGAACCAACGCTTCATAGGCTGGTTTTTTATTAAACAACGTCGGGAGGCATACAACCGTTACCGTACCTAGCTAGTTACCGTAGCCTATGAACGGTCGTAATACATTACGTATCACTCGCGCAATGCCACATTTACTACTAGCGCTGCAGTTAGGGGTTTACAGGTGACCTCACTCACACGCAGGAACACAACAATTCTCCAGGAAATTGTTATTTGGCTCCGGTTTTCTGTGAGGTGGAGGTACTTCCCCAGACGGGCTTTAATGCGCCCTACCTCTCTTATAACCTTTCCTTTCGTTCTTCCACTAGACTAGACGTCACTGGTCTAGTAACAGGCTTACCTTTATAAACAAATACCCTTTTTATTGCCAAGTCAAAAATAAGTTAAAAGGTAATGGATGAATGAGAAATCTTATGAATAAACTTTCTCCATTCGAAAATTTAATTTATATGGTTTTGTTTTCGCGAAACATTTTCGCAATTATACTAACACTTCAAAGCCGAGATCACTTCAAAGCTACAGTGTATAGCGTTACGTAATGGAGTAATTAAATTTGAACTCTATCCAGTTTGAACAAGGTATAGTTTGTTTATATCGAGTACATCAAGTTGGACTGGTATTAAATTGGAAACACGGCTGGACGAGGTGTCCCCAAACCGGTTCGTTGGTGACGTCAGGATGTGGGTTGCCGCCATTTTCCAGCAAGATATTCCAATTAAGGCACTGACAATATTCTCTTGATTAGCTCTGTGTCTATGCATTTTGTAGCAGTACCTACTTATATATCTATGCTAAGACGAACGATCATTCTTTAAATAGTAAATATTACGCTTAAAAATTTTCTGATAATACTTATTTATTTCTTCATGTTAACATATACTAGTCTTATCCCGTTTCCTAATCGATTAGGAATGGCGGTCTCCCCTACATACGTTTAAGGATTCGGCGAAGATACTGATTTTTACATGATGATGACTGCCGTCAGACTTCCATAACCCCGTGGGAAATCCAGACCTTTTTAGGTTAGGTCACATGTCCTTCGAAATACAACTTCTCGGACGTGCGGATTTCACGATGTTTTCCTTCACCGTCCAGCAAGTGATAATTACAAATATGCACATAAATGCAATAAGACGGATTTCGTGATACATGCCAGGATTCGAACCGAGGACTAGTTAGTCAATAGGCCGGTTCTTTATCCACTGGGCTAACACTGCTTCCTGTTGACATGTACTAGTATATAATACTCGTATATTTGTACCTACTTCTAGTTTTAAGTCAACAACAATCGTTGTTTGTACTATAGTTTAGAAAATTATACCCGTCTATATAAATGTTATCTATTTACCTATAACTTGATACCAAATCCCTTGAAGGGTAAGCAGAGGGAACCGAGTGCCATATGATTTGGGCCTTGCACATTTCACTCGCTTTATAACTAATTTCATAGATTTCATAGCTCATTTCATACACGCTAACCGTTTTCTACAGCTCCTGACGTCTGATAAACACGATCAATTGTTCATTGTAGTTTCTCGGGTTCTACATCCTTCCCCTTTCGCGTTGTATATTTATCTAGATAATGCTGTATTACAGATTTTTCAGTCGCCGATAATCGAATAACAAACAAGCCTATCGCCCACCTAATTTACATTGTAACATGTTAAGACCTGCAAAAACAAGTTGTATCACTACATCAATGACGTGTATAGTACGGAATCGCAAGTGAACGCACGGTGCATTTGAACACATTCGTTCTGTAAATTTTAGTCTCAATTCTTTTTCTTCTTAGCGCTAACCCGTTTCCTAATGCACTAGTGGGGTGGGGTCCGCTACCTAAGCTTAAGTATTTGGCAAAGATACTGATTTTTACATGGAGTGACTGCCGTCTGACCTCTGTAACCCAGAAGGAAAATCAAACCTTTCTTTGGTTAGGTCACACGTTTTTCGAAATATAATTCTCACTGTTGAGCACAGAATTTCAAAAACGAATGTTCCGACCTTAGGCAAAACTCGATAATGATCAGTTGAAAGCGATAGTGTTAGCAGATTCATCTCAAACCACGTCGGAATTAATAGCAGCCTTTAACGTAGGTGATAATGCGATACTCAGTCATTTACGTCGAAACATAAAAAGTTTTGGATAGTAAGTAGTATATGAACTAGTATATGAATAGTAGTATATGAAGTTCATAACTCGCTGAACAGCAACAATAAAACCGCATCGCATCTTGTTGAATAGGCACATGAATGAGTGAATTCTGAATTGGATTGTCAGGATCACCGTTCCTATATGAAATCTATATTTTTGTCTGTGTGTGTGTCTCTCTCTCTCTCTCTCTGTCGCTTTTTTTCGAATATTCGAATTTTGACTTCAGATTCGGATTCAGCATAAAAAAGTAGAATAGGAATGTCTGAAAAACCAACCTCCTATCTCAAGGAACATGGTCAAAATGGCCGACAGAGTTTAAAAAAAAAAAAAAATTGTTATATAATTGACGAGCCAGGTGTTCCTCTGGCAATGCAAGCTTGTGCATTCTCAACTGGTTGAAAAGTGAATTCTATATGACAGACAAAAACGTCTGGACATTTTTGATACGATAATCCTATTCCACTCTCCGTTACGCCTGGAAACCGTCCGTATCTAGGCATACTTAATATACTTAGCTCCAATTCTAGTTTATTTCAGAATTTTGACAACTACTTACTGGGGGGAAAAATTAAATTAAATGTGAGGAAAAAAGGCTTTAAATTTTAGAGAGATCGTTGGTTTCCATCCTTACAATTTGTAGCAGAGGCACTAACAACATTAAGTGGCATAAATGCTTAGACAATAATACGCAATATTTCGGCTAATGAAATACTTTTCGTAAGAAAAAAAGTTTAGTTTTTGCAATATTGCCAAATTCATTGGGAAAGTAATACAATAAATTAATAAACTTATATTTTGTTGGAATATTAAAGTTCATCATTCATTTCATCCATACGAATATCTTTTCTCCCAAATTATAGCAACGTTTCTGTTTAATTTTTGTTTTAAGATCGTAGCCTCAATGTAAAAAATATGCCTTGTTAATACGTTTAATATTAACGTAATTCTATTACATTAAGGAAGAGCACTAATGTTATGTAGGTAACATTGCCTTGATGATGTCTTAATAATATCTACTTATCTAATGTACTGAATATGGGTTAGTGACTATACAAACGCATCATTCAAATGTTGGCATACGAAACATGTTCGTGTTTGATATAAAAGCCATCGAGGTGGTTCAAAAGTTGGTAGTTCACATTAATGTGGTAGAAAGAGGAGCCATTGCGCCTATACAGATAAACATCAGGACATCGCTGAGCTTCTCTGATGCACCTAGAAGTAGTTAAGTTTTTATGAAAGAAATATATAAAATTATCATATTCTTATAAAAATTAAGTAATAAATAAATATAGCGCCCTCGACTACGGAAAGATACGGAACATGATAAGACAAAAAACATCCGCATGTATAAATTTTATAAAGTTGTACAGTAGAGAATAAAAATAGTAGATATTTTACATTCTCATTTGACCAACAGAATGATTACTACTGTCAGTAATAGTTTATCTAATTGTAGTGATTACCAACAACAAAAGTTACGCAAATGAGGAAATAAACCCTTTATTTCTGTAAAGGAAAATTGTAAAGTGAATTGTGTTCGTGTTGCATAACAAATCTAAAATTGTTTATTTGTAGAAGTAAGTACATACGATAGGTGTTACAATGATCACTTCGCGCTACGAACAGAGCATGCAAATACGTTACGTTAAAAATATCACATACCACGTTCTACATATTAGAATGTTTAAACAATTTAATAATATTTAATTACTCTATACCAAGATATCCATTTATAATTGTTAATATCATAACATATTAAGACCTATTTTGATGACCGCAGTGGTTAATAACGCTGCTTTCAAACCTGGGCTTTCTCACACATGTTGGAGGTAGGGCACATCAAATCAGCCCGTCTGGGAAAGTACCGTCACCTCACAGAAAACCACAGCCAAATAACAACTCTCCGAGGGATGTGTGCCTGCGAGTGAGTGAAGTTATCAGTAAACTAAGGAGTTAGCAGTGGCAATGCATTGCAACTGTTCACAGGCTATGGTAACTACGTTACATCAGGTGGGTCGTATGCACGTCTTCTGATGTTGTATAAATATTAGGTACTGAAAAAATGCCTTTGTCATGTACATAATCTTTAATGTCATAATAGTTTTTGTTTCACTGTTATTTTGAATTCTACGTAGAGTTGTTTTTCATCGTTTTGTAGAGTAAATTGAGAACACGTGTTAGACAGAATGTCACGGGGAATCACTATTTTGGCTGTATCGACACGTCAAAGGTCTATTTGGGTCAATAACGAAAGTCCGGATTGAAATGCATGCAAAGGGAACTCGTTGTTTTGCAGCCGGTGACACTAAAGTGTGATGTGGAACAGTAAGTCAATTGTAACATTTATGTTGACTTTTATTTGTTACTTTTTATTTGTGACTTTTATAGAATGATGATTCTAACTAGCATATTTTATTTTAATTAAAAAAGAAAAACTTTTTTAAATGTAAAAAGATATAAAATTATTAGATATAAAATTATCGGCCGCTTTAAAGAAGGAGAAGGACGTTTGTAACTAGTGTAGTAGTCGACGAAACAAAATTTGTCTTTAGAAAACAACATTTGCTATTTCACAAGGAAATTTAATTTTGCGGTTATCGAAAAGTACGGAATTTCGCTCCTACTTCGGCTTAGTTTGGATTAGGTTTGAATCTAGTTTAGTTCAGATTTAAGTCAGTCGAGCAAATATAAAGATATCCTGCAGGTTACGTAAGGAACCCTCGGCGTGCGAGTCTAGCTCACTCTTGATCGCACTTATTTATTACACTTAATTACTCGTATCAATAACTTTATTATGCTTTCTTTCCGTTCGTGTTGTTGCATAATCAAATCTAATTAAGATTGATATGTGAAAGCTTAAACTTTTATAGTTTTAGTATAAATTTGTTATGAATGTGAATATATAAGTGTATGCTTTTGCTATAAATAAAATCAGGCTCTTCTTCTTAGTAGCGTTATCTCTTTTTATAATCAACTAGCTGTGCCCGCGACTTCGCCCGCGTGTAATATTATTTATTTATATTAATAAAAATAAATAAAATTTCTAAAATAATTGTAGCCTAAGTTACTCGTTATTACATCAGCTATCTGCCAGTGGAAGTCCTGTTAAAATAGGTCCAGCCGTTTCAGAGATTAGCCGGAACAAACAGACAGACAAAAATTGAAAAAATATTCATTTCATATGTACCGTGTATAGGTACATCCATATGCATTTAGTAAAAAGCGATTATTTTAATATTACAAACAGACACTCCAATTTTATTTACCTGTATAGATTACGATTTGGGGGCCCGTTACCGAAGCCGCCTAAAAAATTTGAAGAAGATACATGTTATGACATAAAGCGACTGCCCTCAAAAGGCCATGGCTACAAGCCAGAGGGAAAGCCAGACCGCTTTAGCACCGCTTTGAATATGATAATATACATATAAACCCGAAAACACGTACTTAATGGTACATACACTCACATGTAAATAAAATCAGGTATTTGTATCAAGTATACATACTATTCGAATCATTTCGCAAGGCCCGGCTCTGTTCTACTGTCAACTCCCGAAGCGTGCATCAATGCAAGTTAATTGCTTACATAATGAACGCCAGGAATGCCTTCAGTCTTTCAGAAGGAACCTGAACTCTAAGTTCAGACCGCTTGGGTTTACATTAGTTCATTCGTAGACCGTATTAACTTTATCATACAATGTCTCGTAGAAAGAGTGAAGGGAAAATTTCAAAAAAGGTTGTCTCGAAGACACATTAGAATACGCTTGATTAGTTTATTTTCCTGAAAAATTATTAGTAAAATGTCCCATTGTGAACTTATAAAGATTTTTAAAATTGAATACTTGAAGTTCGTAAGTGCGTAATGGTCTTCATTACGAACTTACGAACTTCAAGTATTCAATTTTAGAAAAAGAGTTGGTCTAAAAGAGAGTGTCGGTGTTAAGATAAGAAAGGGCATGCTCCGTTGGTTCGGACATGTAGAAAGAATGTGGGACGAAAGAATGACGAAACAGATATACAATGCAAAAGTGGAAGGATGTAGGAGCCGAGGAAGGCCGAGACTAACCTACCATGACCAAATTGGTCGTGTTTTATCAGAAGGTGATGTCACAAGCCCCAGGAACCGGCGAGCGTGCATGAAAAGAGCTATGAATGTCACAGAAGCGAGTGAAGTATGCAAGGACCGCGTCTTATGGCGCTCGGTTCTCTCTGCCTACCCCGCAAGGGACTTGGCGTGAAGATATACATACATACATACATACAATACTTGAAGTCATGAAACATAATACTTTTAAAAATACGCTCATTATTATTAATATTATTTATTTAATCATAATATAATTCTTAGCGTTATCTTGCTTTTGGCGAAGATATTGATTTTGACACGGAGCGACTGCCGTCATACCCCCACAACCCAGGTGGAAACCGGACTTTTCTTAGGTTATGTCTCACGTCTTTCGAAATATAAATCCTTGAAGGTACGATTTTCCTTACGTGTTTTCCGTCACTGCCCATCAAGTATGTACATAAATTAGAAAACACGAATTTAGTACACGCCAGGAATTAAACCGGCGACCTGTTTGTCAACAGGCCGGTTCCTTATCCACTGTGCTATCACTGTTCCATGTTAATATGTACTACTTGATGAGCTCGGTGGCTCAGTGGTGAAGCTCGCTCGTTTTACGTATGTTTATCAGTTGTCTAGTACCCATAACACAAGCTTCGCTTACTTTGGGGCTAGGTAGCGCTGTGTAATTTGTCCGGCAATATTTATACTAGTATATAATATATTTGTACTGATCATGTTTGTATGACACATATTTAACCTTAACCATTTGATCATTAATTTTATTGCAATTAAAAAAGATAATACATTTGAAATTAAAGTGGAAATATTTATTTGCTTTTATTAATTTAAGAACTCCATATTTCACATTTGTATGTCCAACATGCTCAGACATAAATGTATAATCATAGACTATCTATCTATTTGTTCCTTTGTTATATACAATCGCCTTTACAATCTATCTATGTTAAGAAATTTAAACCTGTACGTCCCCGATAGCCAATACGTGACGCTAAATAGTGATTTCACTGGAGTCATCCATAACCGAATATGTTTTGAACTGAGCTTTCAATCCAGTTGGGTCGAAAACTATTTTTATGCAAGTTGTATCGGGCCAGCTCTCATGCCCGCTGCTCTGATTTTGATGCAATTTAGTGACCGTGGTTAGAGTATTGCTAATAACTTAGCTGCTTTACAGCAGGGGGCATACAACCGTTTGCTTGTATGTCTCCCGACATTGTATAAAAAAAAAATCCTTCCCTGACAATATGTACACCAAAACTGCTCTTTGTAAAAATGCTTATTACAGAATTGAACGTATATTGGCAAATTTCTTTCGACGCTCGCCATTACTCATTGCGGAAATGCTGATAGAATAATAAAGTAAAATAAATATTATTTTAGTAAAAAAACAGAAGACAAGTCTAAGTGCCCTGCAAGGGCCCGATGCCAAATAAAGATTTTATGCCTTCTTCATCATTTTAATGCAATGCACACCACGGTCGTGCTAGAGGTTGATTCTGACTCTGAATACGGCAATCAGTTACTCCTCAAACAACATATGCAAGAATTGATATCTCTGTCGATATTGCAATCCTGGTACACTTCCTGTTCTATAGCTCATGTCAATTACGCAGTTATCGTTTACAGCAAAAGTAGATTACCGTGGCAGAACTTTCTCCCGTCGAGTGCCGGTTCGATGCCGGCAATTAAATTCTTTATCTGTTACAAACCGATTGCACGTAATTAAAAAGGTGTGCAATTATAATTGACACGGAATTTATAGAAATATTAGAGACTATTATCTTAAATTTAGTTTAGTTTTGTAGAATATCACCATCAAGAGGTACATACACAAAAATAAGTATTAGGGTTTATAATTGTATGTATCTTTACGCCAGGTCCGTTGCGGGGTAGACAGAGACAACCGAGCACCGTAAGACGCGGTGCTGACACACGTCGCTCGTTTCTTCAACATTCATAGCTCTTTTCTCGGACGTAAAGTAATTTTAGTATTGTCTTAGGTTTTCGCGATTGTTACACATTGAAATTAAACTCTAAACTCACAAACGTCAATATCATCAGTTGTCAACCTGTCAACACACACTATAGAATCCGCGGCCCTTCAGGCACTTGATAAAGGTTTAAATTTCGCACTTGCACCTAGGAAAGTGCCGTTTGAACAAATTATCTGCGAAGTCGAGTACTGTCTGTGGAAAAATAATATGAAAAAGGAAAATTTGGAAGCGATACGTCAAGACGTCTCTGCAGTCTTGCGTCAAAGCCGTCCGCCTAAACCGAATGTTCCTATGGACGAAATACTTGCTCTCAACAACCTACGCAAGAACCCAGACCTTACAATTCTTCGTGCAGATAAAGGAAACGCAACAGTAATCATGGACACGTCCGAATATATCAGTAAAATTCAACAACTTTTGTCGGATGATACTACTTATAAAAAGGTAAACAAAGACCCCACCGCAAAAATTCTTACTAAAACTAAAGAATTAATAAGGAAACACTCCGAAAAACTGAATCTAGACGTAAACATGCTTGTACCTTCTTGCGTTAAACCACCAAAACTGTATGGATTACCGAAAATACATAAAAACAGCATTCCTTTACGACCCATAGTTAGCCAGATTGACACACCAACCTACAAACTGGCTCGACATCTATCGAAGGTACTCTCACAACTTCGTGGACATACAAGTGCATATGTTAAGGATTCCTACCATTTCATTAGCCAAATAAAAGACCTAAAATTGACTAGTGATGAAACTATGGTCAGTTTTGATGTACAGTCACTATTCACCTGCCTACCTGTACAAGACTGCATAGAAACTGTGAAGAGAAAGCTGCGTGAAAATGACATGCCTGAGGAATATGGAGAACTTCTAGAACTTTGCTTAACATCTGGCTATTTTCTTTGGAATGACGAATTTTACACCCAAATCGATGGCGTAGCTATGGGCTCTCCCATTTCTCCTGTTGTCGCTGACATTTTCATGGAAGACCTTGAGGAGAAAGCGCTGTCGATGGCACCGGCTGTGCCGAAGATGTACAAACGGTACGTAGATGATACTTTTGTTGTCATACCCAAAGATAAAGTGTCTATATTCCTACACCACCTTAATTCCATCAACAATAAAATCAAATTCACCATGGAATTAGAGGCAAATAATTCACTAGCATTCCTTGATATATTAATCACCAGGAAACTTGACAACTCACTTACTCACACAGTGTATAGGAAACCCACCCATACAGACAAATATCTCAATGGTAACTCACACCACCATCCATGTCAGTTAGCTACCGTAGGCAAATCTTTGTTTCAGAGAGCACACGGCATCTGCGACGCTGAGCATCTAGAGGAGGAACTCCAACATGTCAAACAAGTACTGCGGAGCAATAGTCACACACTCCCTCGCATGCGTCACAGAAGCCGCCCGAAGCCACCTACAGTTGAACGTCAACCTGCCATCTTACCATACTTAAAGGGAGTCACAGACAAAATTGGCAACATCTTACGGCGAGCTTCAATTAAAACTTATTTCAAGCCCCATAAGAAGATCAGTCAATTTCTAAGACCTATCAAGTCTAATATCCCCCTACAAGATGCAGGAGTATACAAATTAGACTGCGAATGTGGTTTATCATACATAGGGCAAACAAAGAGAAGCGTAGGTACTCGTGTGAAAGAACACATTGCTGACATGAAGAATAGGCGCGATAAAAACTCTGCAGTATGTGAACATACACTGGACCAACCAAACCATTACATCCGGTTCGATAAACCACAAATCCTCGCCAAGGAAAATCGCTACATGCCGAGAATGTTGCGCGAGGCTATTGAAATAAGAAAACACCCCAATTTCAATAGAGAAGATGGTTGGCAAGTACCACCTGCTTGGGATCCAGTCCTAAAAATAATCAAGTCACAAATCCAAAGATCTACTAAAAAATGTTCGGACACTGTGAGCGATTTTTGTGTGAATCGGAACATATATAATTAATCCATCCATGTCGGTAGATGTAATAATTGAATAACAAATGTAAGACAAATACCACCTTAGTCTTTCCTGCGACCACGGACGCTGCAAAGCGTTCGAAACGTCAGGTTTCAACAAAATAAATAAAACACGCGATACTTCCGTTAAAAATAGTTTAATTTCAATGTAATTTTAGTAGTTAGTAAGATTCAAACAGTAAAATTGTTTATGGTTATAGTAATGTAGTTTTGTCTTAGGTTTTTGCGATTGTTACACATTGAATTAAACAATTTTTAACGGAAGTATCGCGTGTTTTATTTATTTTGTTGAACATGACGTTTCGAATGCTTTGCAGCATCCGTGGTCGAAGGAAGACAGTTGTCTTACATTGGTTATTCAATTATTACATCTACCGACAAGGATGGATTAATTATATACGTTCCGATTCACACAAAAATCGCTCACGGTGTCCGAATGTTTTTGAGTAGATCTCTGGGTTTGTGACTTGATTATTTTTAGAACTGGATCCCAAGCAGGTGGTACTTGCCAACCATCTTCTCTATTGAAATTGGGATGTTTTCTTATTGCAATGGCCTCGCGTAGCATTCTAGGCATGTAGCGATTCTCCTTGGCAAGGATTTGTGGTTTATCGAACCGTATGTAATTGTTAGGCTGGTCCAGTGTATGTTCACATACAGCAGAGCTTTTGTCACGCCTATTCTTCAGTGTATTGGTTTGTGCCATGAAGTACATAACCTATGGAGACGCAATAATATGATATTGCATAGTAAAAACTCAGCGCTACGGGTCTAGAGGAAAGTAGAACTCTTATTGGCTAGTTATCGAATCAACACGCGTCACTTATTGGTTTTAACTATCCTCCCATTGGAATCGCTGAGATATTTAGCTTTAATGACGAGCTCGGTGGCTCAGTCGTGAATGACGCGACTTTGACACCAACGCTCGTGGGTTCGATTCCCACGCAAGACAAACATTTGTGTGCATGAACATGACTGTTTGTCTTGGTCTGGGTGTTTTAAGAGAAGTAGGGCGCATCAAAGCCGGCCGCCTGGGGAAGTACCGCCACCTGACAGAAAACCGCAGCCAAATAATAACTCCCTAGAGGGTTGTTGTGTATTTGAGCAGCTGCATTGAGTCAGGTCACCAGTAAGCTCCCCAAGGAGTTGCTGTATAAGTAGCAGAGGAGGCATCGCGCGAGTGATACTTAATAAATCGCAAGCGGTAATAGGCTACGGTACCCTCTTTACATCAGGTGGGCCGTATGCTTGTATATATTCCGACGTAGTATAAAAAAAAATTTTGGTGCAAAAATACTACATTTTGTGAGTGATGGAGGCCTTTATGCGACGTCAAGTGATTTATCGGTTTGGGGCCTATAACAAACGGTCTGGACATATGGACTGACAGCCGGAGAGACAACGATGTCCTAAAAATCATCTATATATAAATAGAGGTAACTAGATATTTTGACGTCAATATATTTGAATTGTATATATTTTGTACATAGACAAGGAACTATAAATAAAAGAATTATGCCGGCGATGATACCTTTATAATTTGTCCAGAGCCCTTCAAGTTGATCAGCCAACTGTAACACTAGTTCAGTCGACTGTACTGAACAACTGAACTAGTGGTAATAAAGCGATTAAACTATACGTATACTATACTTCATATTGAATATCTCTATATAAAATCCGTTGCGTCGCGTAAAAAAACTAAGCGTACATACAGAAGGACAAGCGGCGCTGGAAGCGTCTGTTTTACACTATGCTGAGATTTTTAATTGCAGAAATATAGACAGCAAAATTAAATATGTGTTGTTGCTTTCACGTTTACCCTCGAATTCTCGTTACATATAACAATTGTTTCCTCGAAGCTCCCGATATTGCATCAGCTTCTTCCCTTCTTCATCATGAACACCGTTCCTACATGAAATCTATATGTTTGTCTGTGTGTGCGTGTTACTGTCGCTTTTTTTCGAATATTCGAATTATGACTTCAGATTCGGATTCAGCATAAAAAAGTAGAATAGGAATGTTCAGGAACACCGTTTCTATCTCTTAAGGAACATGGTAAAATAGCCGACAAATAAAAAAAAAAAAATTGTAACGAGTATATAATAGACGAGCAAGGTTTTCCTCTGGCAATGCAAGCTTGCGCATTCTCAACTGGTTATTTATGAAGATTCGTGTCTCTGAAACCCATTGAATCCAAGCATGACGTTTGAAGTGCCGCCATATTGGCACTTCGGAACATTATACGTAGGCGAATATTACTATAGCCTCACTCACTCACAGGAAGACAAAAACCCTAAAGAAAGCTATCTTGTTCCCCAGACGGGCTGATTTGATACCTCCAACCTCTTCTAAAAATACAAACTATCTGCTAATCTATTCGCTATTCTACGTTAGTACAGCTTGTGAGAACTATGTAGGTTGTATTAACATTATGACCTCTTCAAAAATAAATTATATATTGCAACATACTTCGAAATAATTCTAATATGTCATGATGACACACTACTCCAATATGTTCCGATGGCAAATCTGTTGTATTGCCATATTCATTATTAATATCGGCATTAAAAATGTTATCAGCAATGTCTATGATGAATTAATTCCGAAACTGTTCTTTGTGTAAAATCTTTTTACTGCGCGTAATGACTTTGAACATTGCCAAACATAATGTAGTGTCAAAAATAAGAAGGTAAGAGTGATTATTGCAAGTTGTCGTGAAGTTGCATTATATTGCACAATGGGGTCATATTCCCAATTTGCTATTGATGTTTCCAATTGAATTCAACTTGTATCGTAATGATTAGAGATTTATATATACGAAAGTCATTTAATGTACTTACTTTGAGTGCGTACTCGGTTAATTTTATTTAAATTTGAATCGAGGTGATCAAAGTGTAGTTAACATGGGTTGCCGTCACAAACCAATAAACTAGTTAACGGCGCATAAAGGCACTTCTCACTCACAAGAACATTGTATTTTATCACCTAAATATGTCAGCGATTCCAATGTGAGGATATTTTTACCAATAAGCTGATAAAGGACGTGACGTTGATCCGTGAACTAGATAATAAGAGCTGCCCGTTCTACTTTATCCTCCGACTCATAGCGTAGCGGTGAGTCGATTTACTACGCAAAATTATCTTATCGGTTCTCCATAGGTTATCTCTTATGGTTGTCACTGACTGGTCGTGGTGGTTCCGCCACTGTCTCGGTGGAGTTGTGGTTTCATTATGCTTTGCTACACCGCGGAGGCCAGTATTGTCAACTACTTGGACAACTTGGTCTATTAACAGCCAGAAAAGAACCTTGAAATATATCATTCAAAAATAGACCGCGGCCAACGTTGAACTACATGACATGCCAATAAAGGCTTTACTCGGTATGGTTAAGTTTAAAGGCGTAAAAAAATGTTATGCTTTTTATATCATGCTTTTAGAATATAGGGCAGATCATGATGACATATTGGCTCCGGTGCACATTTTCTGACTGACACTGAAAGGCCAAAAGGCTCACTAAGATGAGGCAACAGAGCACTAGTGAAATTGATTTAGGTACTGTTAACATTTGACGAATCCTGTCCACCTTGACCTTCACCAAGAGGTCAGTTTGAGGAAACCTAATGTTTTTTATACAACGTCAGACACACCTGATGTAAAGATGTTTGCCGATACCTACGAACACTTCAAATACAAGGGCTACCACTTGCACGTTGCCATCATTGATGCTTGCTATTACAGTAGCTCAGGAGGTTTCTGGCACTACGGTAACTTCTCAGAGAGTTGTTTCGCTGCGTTCTTTTGGGAGGTGGAGGTACTCCCTCCGTCGTGATATTTTGACGCGATCTCTACCTCTCTCTCACCAGGATCACGTTTGTTAATTAGCAGATTGCACCGGGTGCAGGCTTTAACTCTAAAGCTGATAGCAAGTCACCTTCACTAGTATGCAGTGAAGGTGACTTGCTATCAGCTTTAGATCATCGTCATCAGAACTACACTCATTTGCCAAGTTTCTTCATAATACAACATTAATGGGTCTTACCTATCTGTGCATTCACGCCTTGATAGTGAAGAAAACCCGCACGTACAAGAAATAATATTTCGAAAGACGCCTTACCTAACTTGAGAAAGATCTGATAGTCCCTCTGGGTTGTGGAGAATTGACGGTAGTCGCTCCATGTTAAATTCTGTATCTTCGCCAGATCCTTAAGGTTAGGTAGCCAATTCTAATGGATTAGGAAAAGAGATAACCCTAAGAAGCAGATTAATTATTAGAATTACGGTTTCATAAATCTTAATACATAGTTACATATAGGCCTATATGTAGCAGCGTGTTAAAGACATAATAATATAAGCTTTAATACATTTAAGTATGCATAAATGTATGATACAAATATGTATACAGATAGTTTGGATGCGGTACCTCTTAGCCGTGATTTCTATCCTATTGTATATTTCAATAACAAATTCACTTTTGATAGAAATAAGAATAAATGTCTAACTACAGTTCCATTACAGTAAATTTGTCATATTATAAATATGCGCCATAAAGTAACTCAATTTAAAACACATGGACGATTGACTTCGAAATATGTCTTAATTAACGAAATATTCAAATTTGAATATTTTTATTCAAATAGGCTAAAATTATAAAATCATCACTAATATACAAAATAACAATACAATATAAATGTCATTATCATTTTCATATATATTAATTTCAATCGTTCTTATAATCTTAAATAGTAATTTTTGTCATTAATGTTCTTTTGCAAGATTTTTAAATTTGATTGTTTAACGATTTAGAACATATTCAGGAATTTTATTATATAAAATAGCGCACTAGGACCCAAAAACGAATTCTGCACTTTATGCAACCATAGTGGAGTCACAATTTTATTTTATTGGTTGGATATAATTCACATACATTTCTGATATACAGGAAGTTTCCTTCCTGTATATCAAAAATGTATACAAGACATATCTAATTGCATCGTAACACTGTTTTCCGATCGATATAAGGGTTTCCACGGCACTTATCTAGCTTACTTACTGCATGGTAAATTTATTATGACGATAGACGTGACGGCTTGTGTTTTGCTTTCACTTATCAGTATCGATGTGTGCTGCGAGAAACCGGCTGGTGTGTTCCACTGAACGAATAGATCGTTAACCGGTTCGATACTAGCTAACCACGAGATTCTCTCTTCTGATGTAAATCACTCTATTTTCACTCAGAAGCATTTTGGATATCTCAGTACAACATAATTAAGTACTTTTTTATTTTATAAGGGACCGTAGGCATATAATAATTCTCTGAAGGGTCGCTCTGTTCCTGCGAGTGAATTCATTGTGAAACTCTTGCTTTAGTAGCGGGAAAACCACGCAAAAGCGATTCTTGTCATATTTCATGCGCTTATATTTTACGCTAACTTCTTCACAGCAGGTAAGTGATATGGTTTGAGTGCCACCTGCAAATTGATCTCGTCATTTTATGCTATAATGAGACCCTTAGCTTTCATAAAGGTGATAAGCTCAGAAAAAAATATTATTATGAAGCTAGTCGATGCACTTTTAAAGACGGAGCTAAGAAATATGAACATCCCAGACTCTCATCCCGTGACTAGTGATGTGATGGTCAGGAACATTACTATTAAGTAAATTACCAGTAAATTTTCGTACAGGAATATTCCCAGTAACTTACCTAGTTGCTGGGAATATTCCTGTAAGGAACATAAATTAAAAATAAAAAAAAACCGATTCAAAAACATCTACTATGAAAATAATGCACTAAAAGGTACAAAATAATTGCTACATTTCTTTAAATGACTATAAACAAACATTATAGTGTATTATATACTTAAACAGAAATTAGAAATATATTTTTAGACTACTTAGAAGAAATAGAAAATACATCGAAGTGAAATACATTGTCTTATCAAAATATTTATTGAGATGACATAATTTGAAATTGTAGATTTCTAAGGAGGTGAACCTGTAATATATCATAGGCCGAATACTATTAAGTGCTTATTACATGATTAGTAAGTTAAGGTTAAATTATTAAAATATTGCCATCTTCATTTTTACCTAAAATTAGTACATAATTTTAATTATTAGTTACTTGAATAAGTAACTGGTAACGTCCCATCTCTACCCGTAACCCGTAACCATGGCATCTGCAACGTCGCCGGAACATCGGGGAAATAGAAAAACAAACTGCGATAAGTCCCGTACCTACAATAGTGACATTAACGAGCGTGAAAGTTTAAAATTATACATTCAATGTGTCATAGTGCTTAGTATTTAACTCTCCAACAAAAATAAGTTTAGGTAAAAGTTTAATGCCGGTATGTGTCTCTGTAAAAGGCCTCTTTCACTAGCAGAGAGCGACGTGCGGGTCAGCAGTGGCGCGGCGTGCGTCGCACGAGTCCGCCCCGACTTCGCGAAAGGTTCAATACAAATCAATGCATTTGATCATGACGCACTCGCGCCGCCACTAGTGTCGCTATCATTGATTGATTTCGATATAATATAATATTGATTAAAAGGTAATTATTTCGAATGAATTGGATTAAATGGAGCGTTTTGGGGACGAATCTCCTCATTTTGATCAAAACTATGTACATTGATATTTTAAGTTATTCCGATTATTTGATCAAGTAAGATTCACCGTTGACGCAAGAGTATATCAGGATTCCATACATTTTTGTCATTATACTATCGATTTGTTTATCGTCAAAATTTATGGAGAACCGATGAGACCAATATTTATTTTGTTAAAATATTCTCCCATTAGTCAGTAACCTCGAATCGCTGAAATGTTAACGTGCTAACACACGACGTTTTTATGAGCGCGAGGTGCCTTTATGCGCATTCAAGTGGTTCACTGCTTTTTTTTGACACTGACTATGTACTTGGCAGTAACAGGCAGTTTGCCCCCTATGGGCTGTTACTGCGTCTGCGTGGGAGACGCGGGCATGAGGCGCCTCAGCCTGAAAACAAAGCAAAAGCAACTGCCTAAGAGTCCCCGAGAGGGGTCGAACCTAGTATTAGGCCGTAGTTCCCACTAAACAAAACATTCCTGAAGGGCCTAAGTGGAGAGGCGCCCAACTACCTGGGCTACTTGGTACCTGGAGTATCGCGCAGAAGTGGTTTATTCGTTTGTGCAACATCTATTTATAGCCTGGATTTGTAGAGAGCAACCGATTCACCTCATTCACCGTTCTTGAAGGTGACTCATTTCATACCATATACAATCTAGTTTACATTGATCAACACATTGACGATATCCTTCTCGTTCGAGAGTGAGATACACAGGTTAATTGGAACGTCAAACAATAGTGTG
Organism: Pyralis farinalis; assembly: GCA_947507595.1. Taxonomy (NCBI): domain Eukaryota; kingdom Metazoa; phylum Arthropoda; class Insecta; order Lepidoptera; family Pyralidae; genus Pyralis; species Pyralis farinalis. The sequence goes on along the minus strand of OX382265.1, from coordinate 7,815,802 downwards.
CGCGTGAATCTGGCCCTCTTTTTTATTCTATCTAGTTATATAGGCCATTAGCATACTCTTTGCAAAGAATGTACATCAATTTTGAAACGGACGAGGTCTAAGTAACCACTATTATCTTCAGGATCAAGCGTGCATGCTGATTATATTGCCGGTTAACAAACGATACTGTGAAAGAGTAATACTATGTATACTATAAGGGTTCCCTAACCATTTGCATACAATTTTAAGACAAAATATGGCATGGCAACTTTTGTTTATTCTAATGATATTTACGCATAACATTATTTAGTATAACAGCTTACGCATTTTTTTAAGCGTAACTTCTCTAAGCATAACATTTGAAAGCATAAATTTATTTACGCATAATGATATTACAACATATATTTTATAGGCATACGCATAATAATAATTTACTTAGAGAAAAGGTAAGTTTTGTAAATTTGTTATATGTATGTAAAAAATATTGGCGGCTTAGGGATGGCCCAAGTGCCTCCCTTGTCACACCTTAACCTATTGACACACTGCATTACACAAATAATATTAGGCTAATATTCATTATGCCTAGTACCATTATGCGAATTAAAATTATATGCCAGAACAAATTAATCTAAAAGATAATTATGTCAACATACAATCTATGCCAAAAAACAATTAGGTATAGTAAAGTATTATTATACCAAAAAATTGTACTAAAATATTTATACCAAAGTATATTAGAAAAATGCATTAAGCGAAAAGAAGGGATCCCGACTGTAAGATTACAAATTGAAGAAAAAAGTTATTTAATCGAAAATTACAGGTTTACGAGATAATGGACAGAGACGCAGGACTAGGAAATGTCCAGACTGACTGGCACTGAACTAACTAATAGAAGACGCAACAGATCCAGTGCTCAAACTGTGTAGTGCCTATAGACTCAGTTCAGCCATGAGTTACTTCAGCGTACCGTTCAGTATCTTTCCCTTGTATCACTTGTATAGCAACAGGCTAGGAAAGATGCACAATCAATAAAATCATATGTTCGTGTATATATTGTGTAATCTAATACTTAAAAATAAAATCTTAAGTAATTACATTATTTTCATACGGTTACAGACCTTACAATATATACACGATTATATATATTTATGTGTATTGCCTGAAAATGTGATTGTACTATAAAAAAGCGAAGCTTAGGTATTGAACGATTACCACGCCAGGCTAAAATTACAATTATAGTAAAAGGAATCATAATGAAGATATTTTCTTAAGTTATAAACTTCGAATATATGGATCGAAGATCAACAATCAATTAATATCATTTTTCCTGATAAATATAAATTACTTGAATCCTATCTGTCCGTGATTGAACCCAATTCAAATATTTATTTAACACATTAATTAAACGAACGCTTTGTTGAATGTTAATTAACTGTTTCTCAAATTAATGCTCTAAGGTTTCTTAGAAGCCCATTTTAATTAAGTAAATAATTATTTAATTTATAATTATAATTGTGTTTATTATGTCGGGATTTACGTGAAAGAACAAGCTCTTTGGCAATTTTAAGGGAGCCTATTAACTTGATCGGTGTTAAATGGTTAAGAAGCGTTAGGGTAATCTAACAAGTCATAACATTCACGGTATAGTTTCCACTGTTATAAATTACTTTATCACCCGGTCAGAATTCCTTCCTTTCGTATTTTATTACTATTTCGGGGTCCGCTACCTAAGCCTAAGGATTGGGCGAAGATACAGGTTTTGGAATTACGCTGATTTTCAGATGGAGCTATTGCTGTTAGACCTTCAGAACCTACAAAAGGTAAAACCAGACCTTTCATAGGTTAGGTCACAAGTCTTTTGATATATAATTTCTGGAAAGTGCGGATTTGCTAACGATGTTTATCATCACCGCCGAGTAAGTGATAATTACAAATATGTTCATAATCTTGATATAGAATAAGAATCTAAAAAACTGCATAGGAACCTTTAAAAAAGCGTGAACACGTTAGCAACTTCTTAAGAACCGGTAACCTCACTTACTCGCTGGAATTCTGCCACCCTCGTTGCTATTTATCCGCAGTTTTCTGTAGGTTCCCTTCCCCCGTCAGATTGCTTCGATGCACCCTACCCCTCTTAGAAACGTCCAGAACAAGACAAACAGACGTGTATGTTCATGCACACAAATGTTTGTGTGTGGGAATCAAACACGAAGCCTAGATGTTAAAGTAGCATTGTTAATCATTCCAGGATAGAAAGCTGTGCACTTGTTTGCCAACCATGTCAACAAAAAAGATTGTGCTGGCTATGTACTATTATATAAAGATTACTATTAGCTTGTATTAAAAATAAGAGATACTGTACATGGGTACACAGTTGCGAGTATATTTAAATATAGTTTTCTCTTTAAATTATAGAGCAAAGGTCAATTGGCTTCATATATAGTTATAGTGTTCTTAGCGGTATAATCGCTGAAGGCGAAGAAAGTATGCATTTCTTGCTAATTATATTGTTCGCAACACAGGTTATTTATGAACTTGCCCTTCTAAAAAAGTATCTGTTTATGAATCGCTTAATAATAATCTGTTTTTAAGCGGTTCCGTTTGTGAGAAAGTCTTTGTGTCTATCCATTTATCTATATGCTCCCACAAAGTCTACAGAAGTGTTATAGTGTCAGTCTATCATATAAAACTTTTTTCATGTTTGCTTGCCGAATTTTATGATTTGAAATCACTTTGTGATAAAACACGGCTAGTTTGCGGTTGGTAGATGATAAGTCTTGAATTTTCTCGTCGTTTTCTTTCCACTTACAAGTATTTTTTGCTTCAATATTCAATTTTATGGACTTATTCTATGCATTTTGTACATTATAATTACTAGCCTCGGCCAAAGGTTTCACCAACGTCGTGAAATCGTTATTGCGACTAACCAATCAGTAGCCTATGCCATTTTTGCTTTATTTATTTTTATTAAACAATAAATAAAGTTTCTTCATGGAAGAAAAATCCAAATATATCATCATTATGTAAAACAAGCCAAACCAAACCAAATTGATCGTATGTTATGAGAAGGAGTTGTCAGGACCACTAGGCATCGGCGAGCGTGTATGAAAAGAGCTACGAATGTTAAAGAAGCGTGTGAGGTATGCAAGGATGGTAGCATGTGGCGCTCACTTCTCTCTGTCTACCCTGCAAGATACTTAGCGTGAAGATAGATAAGTTAAAACAATCAAATTCGCTTATTATTATTTTTTAAATTTGGATTTACCTAACCTTAATAGGTTTACAGATCAATACCGTTTGAATTATCCAAATCCTATGAGCCGTATCCGATACTAACTGTACATGCAAAAAAGAGACACAACGTGAACTTCATTTTTTAAAGACTGTCATAAATCATTGGATAACCAAACTGATTTCGTGTCCCAATTCAACAGTAATTGTTTTACTACTGTAACAGGACAATGAAGATTTACCTCGATTTATATTAGATAGGCGCGAGATTGAAAGAGCAAATTGGCTCGCAATTATCAGATCTATTATAGAACAGTCAACTAATTAATATAAATTACTGAAACCTTTTGGTAATTGTATTGTTTCCTAGCCATCATTATTGGTAGAATGTAAGCTTCCACCCTTTTCTAAACTAAATTTGCTGTTCGATTTATCTTCTATGTAACAGAAGAGGCCTCGAGGTGCAGCAGTGATAGCTCAGTGTATAGGGAACCGACTCTTTATCCGACGGCGGGTTCGAATCCTGGTGTGAGTCCCATTAAATTCGTGTTTTCGAATTTATTACATACTTGTATTTATCACTTGCTCGGCGGACAAAACCCGCACATCCATGAAATTATTTTTGCAATGTGATCTAACCTAAGATAGGTCTGGTTTTCCCTCCAAGTTGTGGAGATCTAACGGCAGTTGCTTTATGTAAAAATCTGTATGTTCGCCAAAACAAAAGGATCCGCTACCTAAGGTTAGGTAGCGGATCCCCGTCAATCCTAATGGTTTGGGAAACGGGATAACGCTAACGGTAAAAGAAGAAGTAACAGAAGAGGTCTCCTATAACTCTTTTTCTTTCTAGCGTTATTGCTTTTTCTAATCTATTAGGATTGGTAGGATCGGCTATTAAGCCTAAGAATTTGGCGAACATACAGATTTTAACACGGAGACCGTCGTCAGACCTCCAACCCAACACCTATCGGGAAAACCAAAATTTCTTACTTTTGCGTTATAAATCAGTATCGTAATTCTTTCCTCTTGCATTCTTTCTACATGTCTCTTCTTATTTTAAATTATTCTTATCTCAAAGTGTACCGAAAGAAATAGAGAATATGAGACGTATTCACTAGAAATATTTTATATTTTAGAGAATAGATTGGTTCGTATTTCAATTTTTTTTTGTTTAACAAGTTTTGCATGATTTTTGTCTCAATACAAATTTATACCGAATAAAGTAATTCAAATATCACATTGATATTTCCATATTTAACCCAAAGGCACCCACCCACTGACTGCTTGATCTTGGCAGTCATTGTCACTTCACATCTGGTGTGGTAGTACAAAGAAAACGTTATTGGCATGTAACAATTTATGCTCAATTTAATTTATGTAGCATGTGGGTCCGAGACCTTGTGACAGACGGACAGGTCAGACAACTTACCAGAGAAATACTAAAATATTTATGATTCATTGTCCGACAGTCATTGATGTTTGATTTTCATTACAATCAAAATTGTTAGTCATGCTGGCATATCTATTGATTAAGGTATTCCTTTTTCATATTATAGGTGAGAAATCTTACAGCCCTTTTTATACAATGTCGGGACTAGGTCCGGGCGCATACAACCATACGGCTCACGTGATATAAAATGGTGTTGGATAGCACTATTAATACCTACAGGAGGAATTACTTCCCTTTCATAAACATTAGTTCTCCGGATGAAGGAAAGTATCGATTATATATTATATAAAGAATAGATTTAGAGGTTTGGGGTTGATTTAGATTTGTGTCAGTTTCGATCAGGTCTGGTTCTGACAGATGGGATGCATCACATATGCAGTCACTCGGTCGTTGTCACTCTCGTTGTTAAAACAGTAATTTCACTTGTTTACAGAGACGGAGCAAACCTCCAATTAATGGCTATTTGAGAACCGTTTTCTGTAAGGTGGATGTAATTTCTCAGTAGTGTTTCTTAATATCGCTATGACCTTTCCCTTTTTTGTCAGATTTCGAATGGTTTATCAAGTGTAAGTAACATAGACTTTGGTTCTAAAACTGGTGGGCACTTACTTTTCATAAATAATGTTTTTTTAATACCATTAAGGCGGCCTTTAGCTATACATCATATGCATGTCATGGACTACGTTTTAAGTTATCACCTTTAAAAATAATATTCAAACGGCAACGCTTGACGGAGTTGGTTTTTTATTTATCGCACCACTGATTTCCATCAGCATTATAAGTAGACAAAGAATATTAACAACTTAGGTGCATAACTAGGTACCTATCATGTAACACTGGTTCTTGTCTAACGTTTTATAACGAGCTCATTAAACAAATTAACTTAATAATGCTCATTAAATGACATTGAAATTATGTTTCATTGTTTTGCAATGCAATTTTAACGTTATCTATAAACCACATTTGAATTAAGTCTTTTGACTCAAAATTAATTTTTGATGAGTCAACGCAACGCATCCTTTCTGATTCACGTACTCGCTTTTGCCGTACAAGTATTTATTAAGTTAATGCAAACTCACATAAAACATGTTTAAAATTTGATACAATAATTCGTAAAATTCGACATTACTTTCCATGCTTGAGTTGAGTAACTAACGACGTTCTTTTGTCGCTCGCTTTTAAAGCTGCCGAAAAGCCAACCGTGGTAACGCGAAACGATTTTTCGCATAAAGACACACTTACCTTGGGCAAAAGCCGGCGCAAGAACGCTCCAGATAATGACAACGACACACAACAACATTTTGCAGTTCATCATTTCAACAACATCACACACAACACTGAGAACGGTTCAAAAAAATGCGCGTAAGTAAAAGTTGGCCATTGGTTGTACGTACGGCACAGCACGAAAGCTTTTCGGCGTGCGCGCACGTTGGTAGCACGAGATACACTCGCCTCGACGTGGTACCCCCACCGTCAGCCGCCTTTCACCGTTACAATTTGTAGCTAAGATTGTTGGACAAGGCTACATGTCGATTGACATTCAACAAAAACGGTCAGCTATACGGAAATAGCTGGTTCTGGTATAGTCAAATAAGGTCGTATTGTTTGGAAACTGTCTACTTTTAAACTGAGATAGACATTTCAAACTAAAACGGACGAGATCTTTTAGGATGAATCCGGTGGTGCAGTGACTGTAGCCGTAATGAAGCGTTGCAGGTTGGATTTCGATACAATACAAACACAATACACAATTTGTGTATATTGCCTACCCCGCAAGGGATTTGGCGTGAAGTTAAAGGTTCGTCAAAGATAGACACACATTTCTGTGCACGGTTCATCACATCGGTTTGTGTTAGTTACAATAATATATATGTATTTACTGTCGATATAACTTTTATGTGTTTTATCAGGTTATCAGGAGGTGATGTCAGGAACCCTAGAAACCGGCGAGTATGCATGAGAAAAGCTATGAATGTTAAAGAAACGAGTGAGGTTTGTAAGGACATACTCATGTGGCGCTCGGTGCTATGCCTAGCACGCCATTGATTTGGCGTAAATTGTGGATAGATAAATAATTACTTTCATACATTTTATATTCATTGTTTTTATTAGGTTCGCATTTTGGGACTGTAGACGTTAATTAATTCTATTATTATTATTATTTCTATCTTCATTTATTATTTTATGATAAACATGTTACGTAATTTTGTCTCCTTGAGGCAGGACAATAGCATAGACTATATATATATATATATATATATATAATATAAATTACGTACGCCCGCTGAGAACGCGCCAATTCCTTACGAGCTTACGAATCTTGCACACTTGCAGACGCATATAACTTTTCCAATGAGTTGTTATTTGATTGGGTGTAAGACTAGGCATACCGACTTTTATTTCTCCACTTAGTGCGATCTTTGGTATCCCTTATAGTGCGACTATTGGCGCATATGTCATCCCTCATTAGGTCAATTCAGCGCTTAGTGGATGTACTCGTTCAACGGCGGAGGTGGCATGGCTAGACATTTGTTCCCCACGTAACTTGCCGGTTTTCGTAAGACTATATCAATATATGCTACCACATTTAAAGCTTCGTTTATTATACTAATATAGAATTACTAGCAAGTGAAGTTAAATAAATGCTTGTAAAACCCAATGACGCACTGGCTTCATTTGCTGCCATGGTACCTAATTATTCCATTGGCGTTAAGATCCCAGTACCCAAATCCTGCTACTTCCCTGGATGAAAATAGAGTGATTCATGTGACATCATCAACGCGTACCATATCCATTTCTGGATATAAGCTTTCCCGAATGCTTTTACCTTAACCTGTAGGTACACTGATTTCCGCAAACTTTCGGCTTTTCGTTTGAGCTCATCGGTTCCTTTAGCCATTATGTCGTCCTACACGTGAGCTCCACTCTTGGACTTTCTTCCACCATCAGCCATCCTCATAGTCCGTATATGAATATACAGGTTATAACTTTCATAGAGCATCAAATATATTATAATACTTTGTGTATGACAGCGGTCGGGGTACAACTAAGTGCATGTCTTTTGATTTCCGTGGTAATAAATTTAAACTTATTCCTTGAAAGTTTTAATCGCTATAAAATTTATCCACTTAAAGTTATAAATTAAGTCACCAAAATTTACTGAAATTAATGGTGTCTCCAAAATAACATTTACAATTATTTGAACAAATTAAAACAGTGATGTGGAAAACTATAGGAAAAAATATTTAGAAACCTTTCTTTGAAAACTTACTTCAAGATTTGGTTACCAATCAACTTTCCCGGAGAAAATGAATTGGGTTACTTGTTATAAGGTAAAAAAATAAAATTCAATGAGACATGGAACACTTTTATTCACATCAAAGGGACAGGGTTCGGGTACATATAACAGATATCGGTTAAAATACTAGTAGTTAATGCAATGAAGTAATGCTAGGGAGAGCATACAAAAGCCGTGAAGGTAACTATTATTATTAGATTACCTATGAGCATATGTTCTTATACTGTAAAAAACTTATACAGGTTTCAATATAAATACCAAACATTGTACAGGCTGCAAATATATCTGTAGATTAATAAATTCTTCGAAACTGCACGTAAAGTCTTGGTTATAAATAGCCGAGTAATTTAACAACGTTGATAGAATATTTTGTGACAAATATGTTTACGATCCGCCTGATGTGATGTGGATTTTTACAACACAAATTTACGGATAGGTTGCTGAGTATATTAGCATTTCATGCATGGTGTTCACGCGATTAAGCCTCATAAGCATCCTTGTAAGTCACTAACTCGTAAGCATTCAACAACCATCCAGGAATTTGTAATTTAGCCGTGGACTGTTGCAAGTTGAAGGCAATTACACCGCTTTTCGCTAGAGTCTTGTTTGCTTATGGTAAGGTGTACCACATGCTGTTGATGTCAACTTTTGCTCTAACAATGATGGAGAGGTTTACTATCATCGTTATTTTCATTATCTAGCCCATAATTTTTTGGAGAGGTAGGGCGCATCAAAACACCTCGTATGGGAAAGTACCTCCCCACCTCACAGAAAACCGCAGCCATATATCAACTCCCTAGAGGGGGTGGTTATGTTTTCTGCATGTGAGTGAGATCACCAGTAGCTCCTATGGCGTTGCTGTGTTAGCAGCAGAGATGGCATCGCGCGAGTGCTACTTAATGTATTGCAAGTTTTTATAGGCTACGGTAACCGCTTCATATCAGGTGGGCAAAATTCGTTCAAAATAGGTACTTTATGAATGCAAAAGTATCTTCAGTGCCGATGAGAGACAAGCGGGTGTCAGTGTCTCACACTATGACAAATTGTTGTATTTTAAAGGTACTCTCACACCAGTGTTATAAAATGTTATTTAACATACAGCAAAATTAAGCGTGGTATATATTCAAGTATATTAAAACGATTGCTAAACATTCATTATCATTGAAGGCAAAACAAACTATTGAGATCTATGTTATACAATGTTTCTTTACGTTATATAACATTCATCAATATTTTATAACTTAACTACCCATATTAAAAAGTTTAGAACTGTTTAAAGCAGTAATAAACTTCGGTGTAGGAGCACCTTTAATTATGTAGCCTATGTCAGACCTTAGGATTTTTTATGGTTTATTTGATATTAATTATAATTACCTCGGAATTTGACATACTAGCTCTATTCATCAAAGTGAACACTGCTCAAAGACTGAATCGACGTGTAAGTAGCTTCAAATAAAAAAGAAATACTGTTTACAATGGACGTATCAAAATAAGGTTACAGTGTTTATTGTTATTCAGACATGGTTTTCCAACGGACTACTGTATGAGGTTCTTTACAAAGGACGTGAAGAATTTTTCACACAGCAGAAGTATCCATAGGCTATGGTAACAGCTTACAATCATTCTAGCAGTACGCTCGTTTGTCATTTAATTGGTATAAAAATACAGTCGAATTGAGAAGCTTTAAAATGTTTACAACGTCTGTACTAGCGACTCTGTAGATCAATTTTAGTATTATTGATTTTGTTTTATTGTGTGTCAATATGTCACACGGAATACTTATTAGATTTAGCATCACACTTTTCCCGGAACTCAGCTAAAGTGGAAGAAATTTTTTTTAGAAGATTATATTTATTAGATTTTGACCCTGTCGTTTATGTAGAATAGTCAAGTATGAATGAGCCCGGTGGATCGGGTATAACGCCGACGTTAAACATGATTCAAATTGGACATTTTAAGGTTGAAAATCGAACTTCAGTTAAAGGCGATCGTCGTCAGAGGTCCCTAGGCAAATAACCAAAATTGGAAAATTATATGCTCGAGCCATATTTCTTGACCAAGTATGCAGTTTCACACACCACTTTAGAGCAAGATGGATATTGAAGATATTTTAAAATAATATGGTAATACCATTTTATTTTAAAATTTTATTTTTATTTAATAAATGAGGTACGAGCAGCAGCAAATGAAATTGTCACAAATAAGAATTAATCTCAGCCTGGTTTACAAACATTACATTTATCCTCCTCATAAAGAAAATCAACCTGTATACGCGCATATGAATATCCAAGAACCAACCTTATTGCATTTTTATTAAGCCTCATTCCCAATACCTCCTGGCTTATATACTTTGATATACACTTTCGCTTTATGACTATGGTGAATTTTTAATTTGGAATCTTCCGCATGCGAATAATAAGTAGCCTCCCTTAGAACATTACCCAACCTATACAGGAAAGAGAACTTCAGCGGTTACCTTGCATAATCATTCCATATTTTATCTGACTGATTAAAGTAAGTACAACTACATTGAATATCCGATCAAATACTGACGCAAAATATTAAAATACGTCATTAAATGTGTTGTCGACACGTAGAACACAATTTCAGACACTAAACTTAGCTCTGACTTGCTGAATTGTCCTGCTTACTGTTGGTATACTTTGTGTCTAGCTATTAAAAAAATTACAACTATAATTTTCCTGGTCCATTAAATGTAGAATTTTATGAGTCACTTATGTTAAGTATATAATTATAACAATTTTCCAAAAGCAGTCTTCGATTATAAAAATATATTCATGAGGAGTGGACTAATTAATATTTGATTATGTTAGTTGGGTCAAAAATAACATCGGAAGTTAGGTGAAATTCAAATCAGGCTCTATATAGCCTACTGAGAGACAATACTCTCTCTCCACAGTCAATCCACCGTCTTGTAAATTATGGAGGCCGCATCATTATCCTGCAACCGTTAATCCACCCTTCATGAGACACCACGTATATTAGATTTTCTTATAAATTACATAAATTACAAAAATGTAAGTATATAAAATGGGTCATATTGTATAAAGTAATAAATTCGGTATTATACAGCGATTTCATGACGATCGCAATTATAATAATGAATCAAATAATAAATACGATGAATCAAGGGAATGGCGTCGTTTAGTATTAAAATAATATTAACATTAAAAATTAAATTTTCCTCAAAATATGAATGTAGTAAATCAAAGGAAAACAAATCTAATAACAATTGCAATAACATAAGAAACTGGTGTGAAGAACTTAATTTGAATATTGCATCTACATTTTACATTTAGTGAAATAAATGTAGTTAAACTGTTGGAACCTATCTAAATGCAGTAAATTTCGTTATGGTCATAAAAAATGGCAATGTTTTGACATTACAATTATTTATGAATTACAGGAATGTATTAAATAAGTTATTTATATCGGAATATTCGATGAACTCATTTATTGGATTTGCCTCTAGTACAACAGAGTGAAATGAGAAAGTACCTATATCAAATATCAAATCTAATTCCAATGCCGAAGTATCGAGTGAACTTACATAATCTCAAATAGACAATATTTTTGCCGACGTGTAATTAAATCTCATCAATGTTTCCGATGCGAAGATAAAATTGGCGCCAATTCCAACTCCGGTCTTTTGGAATTGATTTGAAGAGTCATATTTTTTCAATCATGATTGATAAATCGAATCAAGTTATAAATTATGATTACGTTCGTAAGCTCCCTCAATGAGCCAATTTTACCATCGGTTTTTCATACGTGCATAAAAGATTTTTCTCCGAAAATCAACAATGCATTCAACTTTAAAATAACTATTTGTGTAATTATTAAATATAGTATAACAGATATTGCATCTTGTAAAAAATTTGGAAAGGACGGAAATGTTATGAAAGGAAAAAATGATATTTGATTTTTTTTTATTTTCTGGTCATTTTTTCGTATATGATTGCTTAGCACAAACTATTTATACTAACAGATTATACATATATCATTTGTGCAGGCAATTCAAAAATAATATAATAGCACCATAAAAATCTATTTACCGGAATACATAAATTGTAAAGTTTCAAAAAATTCTAAAGCAAAGTATATATTTATTTTCTTTAAATATGCAAGCTTGGAAATAAGAAATGTATTTCTTAATTTACTAGGATAGGGAATACAACTGGACGACATTTATAATTACTTATTGAAACAAAAAATTACACATTTATATTACGCACAATAAATCTACAGATTGTATAGTGTCCCAAAAATTATCATCAAAGCAAATATTGACAAATTTTATGACGGAATATTGTTCAATCGGCTGATCATATCTTTTTGGGGAATACAATATATTTTTTGATTTCGATGTCGGTCCCATTGGTAAAGTATGAGCATAATAGTGAACATTATCTCCCCATTCGTATTGACCATACTTTCTGGGACACCTGTGTAATCCACACTAATACTGACAAAGATTTTATTTTTTTATATTTTGTATTTGTAAATATGAAACATATTTGAATATTATAGCAGACTATACAACTGACAAATAGTTCATATCTCTAACAAAAAAATATTGCACATGAATATAGCAAAAACTTAATATTTCATTAACTCAGGTGCGACAACACAAATTAACAAATTAAATAACACAAACTAACAAGTCACGTAATTCGATTTGTTCGAGAACGCAGTGTTCACCGTGACGTAAGGAACATCGTAGAAAATATGGACATGCAGACAGAACGTCTGAGGATGATCTCTGTATAAGGTCGAAGTTAGTCGACGTTCCCGATTAATATGTAAGTGACCCATTAATTTATTTTAATTAACTAACTTAATATTTGCAAACAAAATTTGAGCTTTTTATCCATTCTTAACTGTGTGACTATTGATTGATTACTATTATTAAATGATTAATATTATTAATAAATTTAATACAACGTTTATTTATCTAGACAAAAATACTACACAGGTACGTTAAAATCTAAATACATTTAAAAAAAATGTTAGAGTTTTTTTTGTATTTTAGTATTTTTTTTGTCACAGAATAATACACATATAAACATACATCACAAATTAGAGTTATTCCTAGCTATTATTGTAATATTTTTGAAGTACATGATTATTTACTGAATTTAAGTTGGCTTAAAGCTAACTCTTAAGTTAGGTAACAAGTGAAATAGTTCACAAGCTCATAATTTTGTTTCAAGACAATACCTATTCAGTATCCGAACACCTAAATTACTGGGGCTGTGATAACTACCTCTTAAGCCACGTAGTTCTTGCTTTGTAATTTCTTGTTTAAAATGTATTCAAAATCTTAAAATATATAAAACTTTAGAAATAAGGGAAATTTTAGTCGAGCCTCAAATCTCTTTAATATTATTCTTTGTGGCCATTTATGGTATCCACGTTTAAGTATATATAATTAAGCCTCCTTAGAAAATAATGTACTTTGGAACTATATATTCGATGTAGATTATAATTCTGGGTTATGTTCTTAAATTAAAAAATAATAATTAGTACATTATTGAATATTTGATTAAATTCAAGACAGTTAATTATACCGCCTAAGAGGTAGTGGTCAGCTGACGGGTAGATATATTTTTAAGTCAATGAGTGTACTCTTTCTCTTTCTTTTAATTGAACAAACCCATCAACCTTTCCCTCTACTGAGTACCTATTCTGTATAGGCAGTATTAATAGAGCAACCATTAACAATGAAGTTTATTTCAATACCGACGTACAACTGCGTTGAAACTGATTGATTAGAAAAAAAATGTAGAAGTAGGTGATAGCTAAGATTAGGACTTCTCCTTGGCAACGTGAGAGACCAAGTGACCAAAAGCTTGAATATTGTTTATGTCTATGATTTTCGATATATCTGATGACTTTTGGTTACTTGCACCTGAGTATTATTATCCTAACACTTCCAAAAATACATATAACGGAAGTGCCTAAGTACATGGTAAACTTCTCTAGCTGCGAACAGGTCTGAACGATATGTTATCCCGGTTGATATATGCAATCTAGCGTTAAATACCGATTCCGTTGCCAAAGATCGCAGAGAATAAGTGGCGTTGCTGGTTCAAATTCACATTTGCTGTTGTATGACTTACATACTCTCCTCTCTAGTTTCTCTTATGCGTCTCGTTACTTTATTTCATAGAAGGCTACAAGAAAGACAGAGCAATGCATGCGTGAAGAGACAACCGGTATGTATTTTGAAAGGATTGATTTCGTCGGTTAAATAAATGTCTGAATTAAGCCTTTCAAAAAGACTTTTAACCGGTTTCTATACTACAACTGTGACCTTTAATCCAATTTAAAAATTACGTCCCACGAATTTCTTTTAACGCTATTCTATTAACGTTACGTCTTTTTCCAAATTTCAAAATATTTTTTGTTTTAGTCATTGGTGTTTAAAACGTTAAATAACTATACAGGGTTTTCCAGAAATTATAGTAAAATGAACGAACAAGTATATACCACTTGTTCATTAATTCGACATTCACTCATAAATATGACAACGTTTACTAAAATTGTAATAGTAAGAACTACGAAAGCGACGTCAATTTGCGGAACTATTTATATAAATTAGTTTTTTTTTCACGATCTCGAATAGTTATTTGAAAAAGTTACAAAGTATTGTTCTTATTGATGAGTAGAATCATACCTTCTCTTTTTAACCATAACTTCTGAAGCAGCCCTTATAATTCCGTTTATAAGTGCATGTTTTTAATTTATGACACTACTATGAAACAATTTCTCCACTTTTTCATAAAAATTTGGTATATTTTTCAGTATTTATTTTCAATTATGTATTTATTTATTTTTCGAAATTTGACTATGTAATATATGCCAATATACAATATAATATCTGCGCATTATTTTTGTAAGATTCTTTTTTTTTCTCTACAAATATCTGACTTAAAAGTCATAAATGAGTAGAAAAATATAAATTAGTGTCATTTTACATTTTGCTCATCACACAATTACTATGCCACAATTCCTTGTAAAATCCCTATTACTTAATTTAAAATTTGGGGCAATATAAAATATGCGCAAGAATGGGGCTTGCAGGCAAAAATATATGACCACAGCGGCGACACTTTCAACGAATGTCTAGATAAAAAATATAAGATTAGGTTTTTAATTAAATAGATTATGATCAGTAGATACAAAAGAATCTAGTAGCTACGATAAATAGTAAGGATCGATGACAGTAAATGAATTAAAGTAGTAATTAAAGAAACAAGGAGTAAAAAGTAAGTGGAACTTAACAGAATTTGAAGAGAACTTGTGTATAATTGTTTTTGAAATTTATTATGACTCATTCATTATCCTCACTCATTGTCAGTGCTGCCCTCTGGTCGGCTTCTAAATTCAAGCCCTCATTAGTAATTTACAATTTAATAATTTTTATTTAGGCATTTACATTTCCATTTAATTTAACATAATACTAATATAAATATTTTTTCATTATTAAAATTTTCATTAAAGCAATTTACTTCTCACTTTATTGCAGCTTACGTAAAAAATTGAAGGTTGTGATACTTGTGACGAAACCAAATTATTAGATAATCACTCATTTTAAGTTTCTTTTTCATGTATTTGTATTATATCGTGTTACGATATATCGTGTAGACAACTTCTATAGGTACTTAATTTTTGGTTTTGGTAAAAGGAAATAATATAGAACAGGTCCGACATAAGTACAAGCTGCGCCGGCGCAGACTGGCTTATTTCACGCTTCTTTTCTTACAAATACCTGCGACTAGATTATATCACTGGAACATAGGCTATAACCGTATTCCTTCCGTCATCTATAATTTTAAGTTAAAAAGACGAATGATGCATATAAGTATAATTTTAGTTACTAGTTTTTTTCCAAATTGGTTATAATACGTATACAACACATTTGATATAATAATACACACAACATCAAATATAACATTTTATAAGCTTACTTTGTATAGATTATCCTAATACTTTTTTTTATTGAATTTAACAATCAAGACGATTTAGCTCTATGTAGAAGTAAAGTCATATTTTTTTAACATGTATGTCTTTTTACTTGGCGACAGTTCGAGCAATCTAGTTGAGATAGTTTTATTATGTCTTAACATTGACATACATGTGTAGAGAGTAAGGCTGGGGCCACACGATGTATTACAGGACGATGCGCCAACACGTGCTTTTTAAAGATTTTATAGGATAACTAAAAAGTAACCCATGTAGTGGCACATCGACCGGTTTCGGTCCGGTTCTAGTCCGTCCGTTGTCTGTCTCAGGCACCAACAGTTCAGTCAGTCAGTGTCAGTTTCAGTCACGAAAACACTGTACCCCCTTTTAGTAATTAATAGGTTTCTTTTTATGTTCTCCCTGAAATTGACCTCATATTCTAAGTGTCGGAATTAATTATTTATTTCTGTTAGTTTTTGAACTATGACACTTTCAGTATTTACCGATTTCAAGTCTACCGTTTGATTCTAGGCGCTGGTGAAAGAGTGACAGACGAACGTTCACAAATTTTAAAGTTCGGTTCGTCTAACATCAGTCCGGAACTCCTAAAAATACATTAAAGCCTAGAAATGCGCGCCGTGTGGCTTCAGCCTTAGGTTTTACGTAGACGATCCTACCAGCCGCATACACTAATCAAATACCAATCACTAGCGCGTATTCGAAGCGAAATACAGAAGTTTATAGAGTTGCCACGCTAATCACGCTGCTTTCCATTCTACGCAATAATTCTCATAAATTTTATTACGTAGAATGGAAAGAAGTAAATAGAGTAAGAAGTAAGTACCTACATACAACGTGGTTCATCGCTGCAATTGCGGCTGCAACCGTCAAACCGGATCATCTACGTACCTGAAGTCTTACAGTAAATGCATAGTAATCATAAAGCTGTAAAAGCAATACGAGTTGAAATGTACATAATAAGTTACATAACAAGAATTTAACTGACTCACATGAATATAAACTCACTTTCAAAAGTAAGTAAATTAATTCCATCCTTTTAATCTAAGTACAAGTAATTTAAACCTAAAACAGTTGTAAACGAGCGAATAAAAATATTTAAGCTTTTATTTATTGTTACGGAAACAGAAAGAAATAACGTTCAAAGGGCTGTGTCATCAAGTGACCACTTTTCGGTTCAGTTATATAGTAATAGCATAGGTAATAGTCATCTAGATGGTACATTATATTGTGTCACGTATAATGTTATTGTGTCCTATTCAATTTATACTTTTTGAAATCTTTAAATTAAGAAAAGATTTGAAGTAACAAATAAATATCTGGAGTAAAAGGTCATAACCTAGAAGTAAATAATTGATGGACGATTATATGTTAGCAGGATGAGCGCCAGACGGTGTCTGCTATGCAATATATATATAATGGTCTTTTTCAAATGTGTCAGGTAATAACTGAGAAAATATGAGAACATTTTTATAAAAATATCATATATCTATCGAGTACACAAATTAAAAGGTAACAAGTTATGATTGGTCTGTGTAAGTTGGTTATTTTTAATAATATATCAATTTATTTTTTATAAACTTTCAGGGTTTAATTTTCACACCGTTACTGCGTCATACAACGTTTTTATCTTGATGCAAAGTCATAAATATAAAAAATCTTAAAAGTACGATTGAAATTATATATAAATTAGAGAGCGCCATCTATTACAACGTTTGGAACTAGAACTAAAATAGTAACTAAAGTAGTACAATACTAAAAAAGGAAGGTACTCGTACAATACTAAATAAGGGTGATTTTTCATTTCGGGCCAGTAATGGAAAACATATTAATTGAACCATCAATTATGAACTTCCTGTCTTTTTAATATATACGAACATTTCCTAGTGTATTCAAAAAAAGTTAATTAGAACAAAGACAAATTTTAGAAATCACAAAAATTATGATATCAAATTGTTTATTTATCCAGTACGCGGTGTAACTTATCTCATTAACTCAATCTTTGACTTATCAGTTTGGTTACATTTAATATCAAAGTGGCACTCAAGTCTCGTGATCAATATAATGTACTCGTATACGATAAAACATATTAAAATTATAGAAATAGTGTCACTGGAAAACAAATATATTTATCCATCATTGCAAAGATGTTATGAACTTCTCTTCTCACAAGATCTTATCACGTATCTTAACACGTAAAAAAATACAGTAATTTGTATTTATCTTCTGTTAAACTGCGAAACAAATTCTTAAATGATGTCATCATTCATTATTAAATAATGACCACATCATGTAAGTATTCCAAAATAACACCAAAATCATTTAACGACGCCATCTGTATGATCATAACTCTTGGGTGTCACGCGAGGATGAAGCAGCACGTTGCGGACTATTTGAATTAACTGCCTGGTGCATAATGTGGACCCTTACGTCACCGGTCGCCGACTTGTACTCCAAGGCCCTTCTGTGTCTGCTGTTGAAAGAGCCAGAAAGTGTGCTCTTACAGCAGCAGTAGTAAAAAAGGTGTGCAAAGGCTCGTCTGAAGTTTCTATTCATCGAACTGTATAAGAAACTGGTGAAGACAGAACGACAGACGCCGATCCACACGCAATGATAATACTTTGTATCACTGGTGCCAGGGAACTCGTGGACGACGACGAGATAAGGAGTCCACAAGAGCACATATAAAACGTAGACAGTTATGTTCAAATTGGTTGTAGAGAAGTCACGCTCGTACTGCTGCGACCTCTTGTAGTAAACTTGTTCGCGTGCGCGTTTCCGGACATGGTAACAGGAACAAATAAGCCCATAGATAGTGATGACAAATGGTATGACATGGAAGACCACAAACGTAGCGATCCTGAAGTAGAAGTTACCGTAGTGACGCCTCTGGCAGTAGTCGTAGTCAAAGTTGAAGTAGACCCCGATGCCGGCAGTGATCAAACTAATGATGAATACCAATACGGACACGAGTCCCACCCGCATAGATATGAACACGTCGTATTCACCAGAAGGACGACAGAGACGATAGTAGGTTTCGACTGCAACTAGCTGGTATGGACAAAAAATATATATATTAATTACGTTAATGATTTCAACTATGATACTGACTTTGTAAGTGAGGTAGCATGCGTATAAAAATGAGATCTCTTTCTATAGCCAGAATTTCAACAATTATTTTAGTTACAAACTGTTTTTAGATCCCTAGGCAATATAACATTCTTTGTTATATTTAAGTATTCAGTAAAATCTCCTTATTCACAGGGTATAAGTTTCAAAATTATCCCGCGAATACGGAAACCGTGAATATGGAATGATGATTTGTATGGAAATATAGGGGTTAGGTTCCAAGGTAGGACCATAAAATAAAATAAAGTCTGTTTAATCACAAATAACAGGTTAATATATAGTTAAAACATAAAATAACTATCAAAAAATATTATTGCTAATTATTATTGCTAGACTTATTTCTTTTATTGTGTAATATTTTGTCATTTTTCCTGCTTTGCCGTTTTTAAAGGGCCTTTTAATTCCGCCTGGTATTCAGCTGAGTCATCATCACTTTTCATTAGGTGATGACACAGTTCACTTGCCATTCTTAAACCTTCGGTCAGATTTTTTTACGACGGTAGCGATATTAGAAATATTGTGACACCTCTAAAATGTGGTGCCGGTGATGTCGATTTTTATCAAAGACTAGCAGCTGCCAACGGCTTCGCTCGGGTGGATGCCAAAAAGTAGCTGTAGCATATACGTTAATCCAGATCACAATCTATCTCCGTGAATATTTTACATTTGGTTCATGACTTTCAATGAAACTCCTTAATATTGAATTTCAATCGAATAACTTCAAAAACGGAAAGTTTACATCCCCATTTGCCGTCCTTAAGGGACGATTTTTGAGAAAAATATTTTACTCGTGTTTCATACATTTCAATACGTTCATGCTGAATTTCATTCGAATAACTTCAAAAACGGCAAAGTTTCATACTAACTTTGCGCCCCTGTTTAACCCCCTAAGGGATGAATTTTGGAAAAAATATTTTACTCATGTTTGATGCCTTTCAGTAAAGAACCTTCATGCTGAATTTCATTCGAATAACTTCAAAAACGGCAAAGTTTCATACTAACTTTGCGCCCCTGTTTAACCCTCTAAGGGATGAATTTTGAAAAAAATATTTTACTCATGTTTCATGCCTTTCAGTAAAGAACCTTCATGCTGAATTACATCCCCATTTGCCGCCCTTAAGGGACGATTTTTGAGAAAAATATTTTACTCGTGTTTCATGCCTTTCAATATTTTCATGCTGAATTTCATTCGAATAACTTCAAAAACGGCAAAATTTCATACTAACTTTGCGCCCCTGTTTAACCCCCTAAGGGATGAATTTTGGAAAAAATATTTTACTCATGTTTCATGCCTTTCAGTAAAGAACCTTCATGCTGAATTTCATTCGAATAACTTCAAAAACGGCAAAGTTTCATACTAAATTTGCACCCCCGTTTTACCCCCTTAGGGGATGAATTTCCAAAAATCCTTTCTTAGTGCTCCCTTACGTCATAAAAGGAACCCCTGTGCAAAATTTCAAGTTTCTAACCCTTATAGTTTAGGCCCTGCGTTGATATGTCAGTCAGTCAGCTTCTCCTTTTATATATATAGATTAGCTAGCTTAACACAAATAATATTTAATTATTTCTTGTTTATATTTTGACGCCTACTTGTTCGTTTTGTTATGTAAGTGGGGAAAACGTTGAATATTGAACTATGAACATTATCTTTTTTTATAAATTTTATGTCTAATAGTGATTTACGTATCCGCAAATAACAAAATTTTCCGACGGGAATACAGGAAGTGGTCTCCATTTTTCTTCCGCGAATACTAAAACCGCGAATAACGGAACCGCGAATAAGGAGGTTTTACTGTACAGTATACATTTGGCTAAGTTTCAGGTAGACAGACGTTACATTGCTAATCTTGGTAAAGCGGCTGCAGTATAACACGGCAGTCAGTCTGTCAGCAGACTGATGGTAAGTAATATTGATCTACACGTGTGAAAAACTTAGCCCGAGTAAGTATACCTTGCATTTGGTAACGTCAGACCCGCTGAGACTAGTCAAACGACCCTTAACAAGATGAATAATTTAATACGGCTGATGAAATATTTCGGCCTGAAAAAATCATACCTACTCGTATGTAGAAGGATGAAAGACTTGGAGACTCACCATGAAAAATAAGCTGTAGCTGTAGGTGGCGGTTTGGGTCAGGAAATGGAGAGCATGACAGACTGGGATGGTGTCCCATTCTCCAGCAGATAGCAGAACCACAGCGGACACTGGCATGACGCCGGTGGTCACGATCAAGTCTGCCAGTCCGACGCATGCCAGAAACACGTTCCCTGTCAAATGAATTAATGTTTACTGAAGTCTTCTAATTACTGCATGCATCTAATTTACTAAATAGACGACTATATCTTCACGCCAAGTCCCTTAGATGACTATTGTATATAATATACTTATATCTTAGATTTATATATTCTGAAAGAATGACGAAACTGATATACAATGCAAAAGTGGAAGGATGTAGGAGCCGAGGAAGACCGAGAATAACCTACCATGACCAAATTGGTCGCGTTTTATCAGAAGGTGATGTCAGGAGCCCCAGGAACCGGCGAGCGTGCATGAAAAGAGCTATGAATGTTACAGAAGCGAGTGAAGTACGTAAGAACCGCGTCTTATGACGCTCGGTTCTCTCTGCCTACCCTTGCTTAGACTTGGCGTGAAGATATAAATATATATATATATAATATTAAATTCTGCGCGTGGCTTGACCCATGTGGTATCCCGTTGTTGCAAAAAGTAATATACTGTACTATCCTTTTCCAGACCTCATATTTCAACGTTTCCTTCGCGAAAATGTAACAATCACTCACAGAGATGTATAAATATAAAGTAACATCCTATCGAAGGTAACTTCGCATTTATTTTAGTGCGGATGTGGTATCGTCGATTATAGAATAAATAGTAGTGGTTTTGGCGCAGAATAGAGAATTGGCTAGAAGACAAAGTAAACAATGAACAAATACTAAAAGATTAGCGAAAAATGGAACGTCCTTTATTCATAGGTTTTTCATTTAGGTTGGCAACGTATGAGTGACACCGCTGGTGTTGCAAATGTCCATAGGCTACGGTGACTATTTACCATCAGGCAGGCCGTATGCTTGTTTGCTATATTAGTGGTATAAAAAAAACTCAAAAATATTAAGATATAAAATGGCTAAGTACGAGTAAAAGTTAATTACTTAGTAAATGCTTAATTAGATCAAATGAATTAAGGCAAACCCTAAACAAGTTTCATAATAATTTTCAATAATGACAATCACCATGAAGTGTTTACAATAAAAAAAATCTCTTATTTTAGGACAATAATAACAATTACAAATATACAAATGAGTTATAGCCAATAAATTGACCGGTCAGGCAAACAATAATGTGTTTAACCACTTACAAAAACAATACACAATTGTAATAATTTTGCACATTCGTTAATGTCGACTTAAAATAATAATTCAGACATGATGATTCATTTTATCCGCTTACTAACTAGTCGTCTTTTTCCCAACGTTATCCCGTTTTCTAGTCTATTACGATTTGCGCGGTCTAGTACCTAAGCTTAAGATTTGGTACAGACATTGATATTGATGCGCCTACTAGTTAACATTGGCATATAATATAATGGTCTTTTTAAAGTAGTCATATTTAGGATTTTATGCCCACAAGCTGCCTACGGGATCATAAAATCGGCTCGGATGTCGGTACGACTTTCTGTTCATCCGCCAGTCTGTCACAGGGCTGTATCTCTTGATCCGTAATAGATAGACACTTGAAATTTTCTCAAAGTGTGTATGAATACTTCTATATTATAAAAATAAAAGAAAGTTAAAATTAAGGAGGGTCTCCACACCATAAATATATTTTTAATGACGTGTGTTTATTGAAGTATTTTAATAAAATATGTTGCTAGTGTAATATATTCAAAGCTTATATATTGCGACGAGGTTCCGAACTCTTCGTTACCGAGTTCAACTCGTACTTAGCAGGCTTTTATGCGATTTTAGGACTGAAAAGAGAAACTGCAAATGGATTGCTGTCAGTCTCCTGACTGTCCGTCCATCTGTCAGGTTTATAACTCTAGTCTATAATTTAGTTTAATTTAAATGAAGGGTTAAATGAAGGGGAAGGTTACTCACCTAATTTTCCGTAAACAAATTGGAGATTAAACATGAAATGTTAACTTATTAACTTCGATAGTGTCCAAGTAAAATAGCTGGTTATACAGACAGACACACAAATATTACAGGGAATTGTGCCATATCGCGTGTTTACAAGGCCCATGGAGAAATGAAGCGACTGGCATGAGATTTACCTACAAGAGCGTAGATCTTAATGTATGTTAGTCATAGACAATATATTAATTAAAGATCACTATTTTATGTGCCATTGTAATTATCAGAGATCGGAGGAGATTGATGTAGGGTTGATTTCAAACTTTGAATGAGAAATTAAGCCCTCGCCCACGGCGTCCTGGCTAGTGGTTAAATCTCTCCGTTCCAACTAAATCACCCAATGTCCTCCCCTAACCAGGCGGAACGACAGCATTTGATGACGACGAAAAGGCTGAATACTTTACAGACTGCTTGGAGAGCCAATGCTCTCCTAGTCTAGAACCCACTGACGACGTCACGTGCAGATGGTTGACTCTGAGGTGGAACGACACCTCGCGACCTCTTCCACGACCACCCTCGAGCCTACAACGGTTGAAGATGTGGAAACGATTATCAGGGACCTTCGGAGCCGGAAAGTTCCCGAAACTAATAGCATTACGAATACTGTCCTCAAATATCTCCCAGGCCCTCTGATAGTCCTTCTAGTGGCGATATTCAACGCCGCTCTCGCGAACTGCAAATTTCCAGAATCGTGGAAAGATGCAGACGTAGATGGCATCACCAAACCAGGCAAATACCTGAAAAGCCCGACCTCGTATAGGCCCATTAGTCTCCTCAAATACCTGAGTAAAGTCTATGAGCGCATCGTAGCCATTCGCCTCAAAAAGTTCAACGAACTTAGAGGCATCATGAGGATGCCTCTAAGTTCGTTGAACTTTTTGAGTTCCATCCCAAACGCACGAGCAGTTTGGATTTCATCCCAAACACTTGGCAGTCCATCAAGAGCACCGCATTACGTACGAGCACGTCCTCTCTCAATTTTCAAACAGGACACCATACCTGCGCCCTGTTCTTCGACGTTGCGAAAGCGTTCGATAAAGTCTGGCATAATTTATAAGCTACATCAAATGGATGTACCAAACAGTCTCGTGCACATCTTATGAGACCATTTGTCCAAACGCACCCTCCGCGTCAGAGTCCACGGAATTATCGTCTCACCGTGTTCGATGTAATAAAAATCGAATCAACAACTTTCGAAATCAAGTAGGGAATCTCTAAATTTGTATATTTACATAAGTTTATTTAATGAACGTGGTCGCGAACAATCTTACATAGGTACCATGTCTATCTTAATGAACACTATCTTTTATGTATTTACATAAGTAAGTTTATATAATTAACGCTGTCGTGAGAAACAACTAACCTACATAAAGGATATTGAAAGAAGAGTGAAAGCAGAAAACTGTATCAATGGTGCGTTGTACTCAGTGGTACAAAGGGATAGCATATCCAGCAAAGCTCGCCTTGCTCTCATTCAGGGTAATGCCAACATTGATGTACGGCAGTGCAACATAGGTATGGTAAACGAAGCATGAAAGTAGAGTGAACGCCGTAGAAATGAGAGCACTGAGGAGTATGTGCGGAATAAGAATATGGAATGAAAGATGATGTAGGTAGTGACTATAATTGAAAAGGGTATGCTCTCAGCATACAGCATGGTTTGGACATTTAGAAATAATGAATGACAAAAGAGTTACGAAAGAATTGTATCGGGCAAGAGTTAATGGAGATATCGACAGGGGTCGCCTTAGACGCACTGTAGCAACTGGAAAAATCAAAACTATAGAAAGCCGAAGAGTATGCTTGAAAACGTTGATGAGTGTGGAAAAACCGATAGAGATATATTTGATTCCGTTTACTTGGCATTCTATAGCCTCTGCCTGTCCAATGGGAGATAGACGTTATGATATGTATGTATATAAATACGTATGTATTTCTCTACTGTTTACATCATATTGCTAATAAACCTTATTATTAAACATAACCAATATAGTCCCGATAGGATAGTCTTGGTCATCAGTAAAGCAGTGATAGATAGTGAGTTTTCGGATTTATGTACATATTTGTAATTATCACTTGCTCGGCAGTGAAGAAAAACCGCACGTCCAAGAAATTGTATTTTGAATAATGTGTGACCTTATCTTATATAACAATAAGCGTTTTTCGATTTCAAGTGTCGCCTGAAACGAGTCGGACGAGTCGGGCGATAGAATTCAAATAGCGTTCATGGATGAACCCTTCCAAGGCAACCGTGTATCGTTGGTAAAACGAATTCAAACGCGGTCGTCTAACTTTGGAGGATGAAGAAAGATGTGGTCGCTGTTGCAGGCCCGGGTGGAATGGTGCCGTGATATGATAAACAAATTTGAAGCAGGCTCGTCTTTGCGTGTTTACGACATCATTACAGGTGATGAGTCCTGGATTTATCATTTCGATCCATAAACGAAGCGGCAGTCAACGGTTTGGGTGTTTCAAAACGAAACAACGCCTACAAAAGTGAAGCGATCTAGAAATAGGGGGGGGGGGGGGGGGGGATCGCGAGCTTTTTAAATTTGACTGGCTACCTGGTGTAAATTTCTTTACAGAACCAAAGAAGCATCAACGCCGAATGGTATACTACCAAATGCTTGGCAGAAGTTTTCTCTGTTGTGAGCAACAAGCGACCAAACACAAGGGCTCCGCGGGCTACTGTTCTACCACGACAACGCGCCCGCGCACAGTGCGCTCAAAACGAGGGACTTCCTGGACAGCACGCCGGTCAAACTTCTTGGTCACCCTCCTTACAGCGCTGACCTGACTTTTTTTATTCCCGAAAATAAAAATCAGCTAAAAGGGATACAATTTTCGTCGCCGGTAGATGGGCTTTCAGCTGTCAGTTCGAGTAGGCTGTAAATGAGGTGTCTGCGGCGGACTGAAAAAAGTGTTTCCAAAACTGGATCAGACGCATGAAACTTTGTATAGAGGCTGGTGGAGAGCACTTTATAAAGATTTCATAAAAAATATTTGCCTATAGAACACTTTTTGCAAAACTTTCTGTGTGTCCCACGTACAAGTGAATTAATTATGTTTTGCATGAGCGGTATACACTATCACCATGAAGTTTCTGTAATTTTGTAATATTTTCGGGTATGTATGTGTGATGATGTATGGATGCATATGCGTCAATCATGGGTAATGAAGCGAGCGAACATTGTTAAGGATTCCCGTGTAATCTAGAAAGATTTAACTATAATAGGGCTACTGGTTGGTACATTACTGTAATATGAACTTACCAGCTTTGTTTAAGGTATGCTCAACGAAGAATGCGGCCACAAAGAAGCCATTGATGGTAGTGCCGAGGCATGAACACACCACCATGAACAGTAGACGGCTGACCGTCGGCCACTCATGGCTGAGCATGACGGGGGAGTACAGGTAAGTCCCGTTGCCATTAATGATCCCTGCGCTGGTCCCGTGCATTGTAAAAGCTGTACCTGCAGAAAAATGTATCTGACATCAGCAAGCCAAAGTCGAGAACATGTAAAGGTTATGAAAGCTGTTCTAATTGCCGAACAATATAATTTGTTTATGCTGTGTGTTACTACAAGTGAGCAATTCTTGTACATATATAAATATACGAGTATTTCGTAGGTCTAAAACGACTCTAACGATTTGGTCGTATTTTATGCTTGTTTAGTTTATCTATGTAAGTGTCTTTCCAAAAAAATATCAAGCGATTTTTCACAATAATAATCAATAAATACTCAGCGAAGCTCGGTTACCCAGGACCGTCAGTTGAAAGAATGAAACCCTTATTTAATCAATCGTACGTACCTAGTAACCAGTCAAAATAAAGTGTTATTGTTAACATAGGAAGAGGCATTTCTGAAGAGAAAATCTTAGCAGATGCAAAGACTGGGATCTAAAATAATGATAAAGCCTGAGGAAAATGAAAGGACGTAGGAGTCAATGAAGGCCGAAATAGTCGGGTATCTTTTGACACGTGTAAAATTATTGATCCAAATTTTATTTAGCCGAAACACATAGCATGCTTGATTACCAGTGATGAGACAACAAATAAACGACTTGCGACGTTGGTAATCAGATACCGTAACTTATGGACCAGAGACATTACTCGCACAATATCAACCTCTTGTAAACCTTTCACGTCTTTTTTGAAGAACCTCATGATTCGTTGTGTATACTGAGGTGTAGTAATAATTATAAATAGCAGAGTATATAAATTATTCCACCTTATATCAAATTGAGGAAGTTAAAATATGGAAATAATATTTAGGGATACTAAAAATAGGTAATATAATATTGTAAGGAGCTACGAATAAATAATTATTTATTCGTAGGTAAGGAGAAACGGATCCATTGACAGCCAATGTCAAAGTCAACTTATTTTTGTAACGAGCCTCGGTTCATTCTCGTCATCGCTCACTTTTGCTCGAGACAGCGCGGAGAGCAGACGGGTTAATCACTGCTTATCGTACCTATTTGTTATTTTGTTGCCAGTAATTTTTTAATACAAATTAGTTTTGTTTGTTTTTAATATTAATATTTTATGAAAATAGGTCAAACAAATTTTGGATAGGTGAAAATTGAGATAAATAAATTTTAGACTTACATGTAGACCGCATGCTACGGATAATTACGAATACAAAAATTTTGTGTTATCAAATCCGTGGAAATACTACTTATTTCTGGTCACTCAATATGTTTCAGAACTATTATCTCAATATCTCAGAAATTAGCAAATGTAGGTTAATTTAGGTTACGTTTTATTTTTGTATTTCACTCTCTTCTTTAACAATCATAGCTTTTTCAGGCACGCTCGCCGTTTTCTAGGGCTCCTAACATCACCTTCTGATAAAACACGACCATTTTGATCATGTAAGTTAGTCTTGATCTTCCTCGGATCCTAAATTCTTCCACTGGACGAACCAATGGAGCATGCCTTTTCTTATCTTAACAACTGTCTTTCAGACCAACTCTCTTTCTTACGTCATCATTACGAACGCAATGCACGCATCTCGACCGCATCTATTCTACTTTGTTATAAGTTAGCGTTGTGATTGTGTATAACGAGCCATGCCTTCTGGCTTAGATTTCGGCTGCCTAGAAGTTTACCCAACGCTCCATTTACGAAGTTTCCTGCACTCACTCGTATCTCTACATCAGCGGTGTACCTTCCATACTTGCTAAAAGCGCTTTCGAGATAATACAATCTCATCCAATTGCTCCAACACTACATATACTCGTAAATACACTAATACGCTTTAAATATACTGTAGGCTGTTTAACCAATTGGCGCCATTTTCTTATTATTAACAACAAAATTTAAAGTGTAAGTTAAGGAATGTTTAACAGTATTGACAATATAATTTTAAATATTAAATGCCTATATACAGATAAAGCTGTATTATGATTATTTATAAAAATATTGATCACTGAATACTAATAATAATGTCAATTATTAATATTATTGTTTTCCTTTATTCTAACCTTAAAACAAATACTCATTTTCCCGTATTTTGTATTTTATTCAGATTCGTTTGATTAGTTTATTGGCGCGTGAATAATTTACCGAGAACCAAACACAGACATAAATTTTTTTTTTTTAACTGGAATTTGGTCATTCTTGTTACCTTTCGACCTCCAATTTATTCTTTATAACCCGAGAGCCAACGATCGGCAGTCTTACGGTATTTTAGCAAACTCAGTGAACGATGCTTTTTTCGTTCACTGAGCAAACTGCATATTGATGCTAGTTATATTATTAGAACTGCCGTAGGTGAAATGGGGATTCACTATCCCCGGCGATGGTTCCAAGAACGCCAATATTGACGTTTAAACGTGATTGCAGATTGTCTTCCGTTTTAATATCTTAAGTATATAACTTTTGTTATTAAAAAAATCAAAGGCAGAGAGTTAAGCGGTTCCAAGTGTGTTTTATAAAATTTCAAAAATTTGAAAAACATTTGTTTGTTTTCTTAGCAAATGAGAATGAATCAGGACTCCCTGTAAGAGTGCGCGAGTCAATATCGCACTTTCACCAATCTCATAATAAACAGGCATTAGTTAATGAAACATTAAAATTAACATGAATGTTAATAGA
Source organism: Pyralis farinalis (assembly GCA_947507595.1). Taxonomy (NCBI): domain Eukaryota; kingdom Metazoa; phylum Arthropoda; class Insecta; order Lepidoptera; family Pyralidae; genus Pyralis; species Pyralis farinalis. The sequence goes on along the minus strand of OX382265.1, from coordinate 7,786,450 downwards.
TAATACGTCCCATGAAACAAATTTAACAGACCATTAGTAAATCAATTTTGTAAACCGACCAGAACAAGATGTTTTTTTCCTCGTGCTATTATTTCGACACGTGTGACTATTTCTAATAGCAGCATAGTAGGGTTGAAGTTATACAATGCAACTAAAACTAAAGACACATTATCCGAATAGAATTACAACGTAAGAAAGTGTGCTTTTCGTTTAGCTGCTTAATAACATCAAAAATTGCGGGAATAGCTGATTTCTAGGTTGTTTTTTGCCTGCTTACTTTGCTTATGTGATCGTTCGTGTTAATTATTTTATGGTGTTTACTGTAAAAGATGATGACTAAAAAAGTTCGAGAATATCGTGGACTAAATTTTCATATTCATTTGATAAACGAAACCTTGTGCTAAAATCGACGTAATCGTATACTTCAAAATTTTTTTGCTGTGTTTTGAAAATTCTGGTTCGGTGTAATAAGTTATCCCAGAAAAACCATATTTGCTTACATATATCTCTATCTTCAAAAATAATATTATAAGCAGTTTCCATTTTGACAAGTATTAATCGTCTATTGAGTGACCTAACGGACCTTTACAGAGTATGGTGAAATTGGATCTTATTAGTACGACAGAGAGTGCATTAAATCGTCTGCCCGCATGTTGGAACTGACATACTCGAGTGTGGCTATTTCTTCAAATTTACGTATAATCAAATTTTTGAACATTTGAAATTTTATAATACACACTTGGAACCGCAATAAGTGTCTGCCATTTCATTTTTTAATAACACAAAATATATACCTTAAAATAAAAACACGGCTACAACCTGCGATCACGTTTTAAAAGTAAATTTTAACGTTCTTGGACTTCAGGATACGCCTAAAAGAACCATCGCCGGGGATAGTGAAACCCCATTTCACCTATGGCAAGTCTAATAGTATAACTAGCATCAGTATGCAGTTTGCTAAAAAGCTGCAAAACATGGGCCCCTTTTGCGTTTATAAGGATTGTATAAGCTTATACATACAGCTTTTATATAGCGTAACAAACAGCTTGTAGCATAAAATGGAACCGAAATACAGCTTGTTATGCTACTTGGTAAGTTACGCAAGGGAGAGTGATCTTTAAATTTTTATATAAATTTAAAGGTTTATATAACTTAAAACGTTAAGACTGAATATCAAATTGTTGGTGATTTTGGTGTGTAACTTTATTTGTGTTTTGTTATAAAGAAATACTATTTCATGATAAAATAAAAAAAGTTATAGGAACGAACATAACGAATTCCGAGAATAGTAGATTGCATAAAATAAAATATGCACATATTGTAACTTCCCGGAACCGATACCGAATGTGATGTTATTGGTTTATCATTTATTTTTGCGGACATTCAAATATTGGATGGAAATTCGGTGAAGTTATCAAAAATAAATTACTTTATTTGTTACTCGTAGTCGAATCTCGTTATGATTTTAGATGGTTATGTATGCCTATTTGGAAAGTAAATTCTAATATATACGTGTGTTGATCTTTCAGACATAACTCCTAAACTATTCGTCGTAGATAGTATGGATAACACGCCACGTTCTCGTATATATTTTTTATTATTACCTACGGCACAGACGTTATAAGTACTTGATGGTGTCACTTTAGACTTTAACGGTAATCGACATATATTGACAAATGCTTGCTTGCCACCTTAGGCGTATAAAGCTAATCCTCTTTATGGTAAAAAGTAAAAGGAAAGTAGCATGTATGATTTGTGTGCGTGTTAGTGTATCTCATATGTCATTTAAATGTTTAGAAATAGAAGAATGGAAGTCCGCCAATCCGTATTTGAGCAGCGTGGTAAAGTCTTCTCTAAACCCCTTCAGTCGAAGGGAGACCCGTATCCCTGCAGTGGGATGAGTAAGGGTTGATATGGTGGTGGTTTAGAAGTAGATAGAATATTTACCTTGGAATATGAACATTTACTGAAGCGATAAAGGAACAGCCACTTAACAGCACTGCACTGCAGAGAACGCTATTTCCGGTAGTATAATTGCGAAAGAAATATGAGATTCTATTCATTTCCGACTTAAAGCCTTATCGAGCTCCATTCGCCGTATTACGCATCAAAGGACCTTTTCTCACTCACGGAGTATAAATAAATATAATCTAAATATTTCCTACTAAGCAAATTTGAAAATTTTATATACTTACTGAATTTTGCGAATCTCTTCAGTCTGATTTAATTGTTATATTTTGAGATAAAGGTCGGTTAGATTTCGAAACACCGCTAATTTTCATGTATTATGTAGAGTTGTTAAAATTTCACGAAATTCATATAGCCATTACATGCTTCTTCATAGAGACATTATTGTTATCGATCAATCTTATTATGCAATAAAAAGATTCTGTTGTAAATACGTTTGAATCTATAGTACATAAATACCCGAAACAGATCGGGATAAGCGGAAAAGTGGCAGCGATTCATGCAACCTATCGCACAAAAAGTGCGATCGGTTTTTGGTAACACAGGTTGCATACAAATACAAGTGTTACGAATAATCCCGGTCCGTATCTCTGCCGCTATTCTGCTTTTCCCAAACTGTTTCGGGCATTTATAGATTGAAACGTATTTTCCACAAAATGCTCTTATCGATCAGTGTTATTATGCAACATATAATGACTATGAATTTCGTGAAACAACTATACATAATACATTCGTTCACTGATAATACATGAAATTTAGCGGTGTTATACATTTGTATTGAACCTTTCATGAAGGCAGGGGGGCGGGGAGCGGTGCAGGCATACCAAATACCCCGTCCCCGTAGATGTCACCCGGCTCCCTTCATTCTGACTGACTTAGTTCAAAATAATTTGTAAACTTGGTGGTCTCACAGTCCGTCTCTAAACCGGTAAATTCAATACAAATGACGCGACGTCAGGCGATGACGACGGTGTCGTCGAAAAGAGTGAGGATTTGACCGGATGCTAAGTCCAAAAGCACTTTTTTAAATTATAGCTATGAAAATGTACAGTGACTTAAAATTTATTTTAAATGTATTTGTTATTTTCATTGTTACTGAATTTGTAACTTCTGCAGTTTTATATTCATTCAAATGTTTGTAGTATAAAATTACAACTATTTTCCAAATATATAATAAAAATAATAACATTTGAAAATACCTATGCTATGTACCAAGATATACTCCAAATTTAATGATACTAACACGTTATAGCTTGATTGTCAACCAAGTTGACCAAGTTATGTCGAGCTCGGTGGCTCAGTCTTGAATGACGCGACTTTGACACCAACGCTCGTGGGTTCGATTCCCACACAAGGCAAGCATTAGTGTGCATGAACATGTCTGTTTGTCTTGGTCTGGATGTTTTAAGAGAGGTAGGGCGCATCAAAGCAAAGTCTGGGGAAGTACCTCCACCTCACAGAAAACCACAGCCAAATAACAACTCCCTAAAGGGTTGTTGTGTTCCTGCGTGCGTGTGAGTGAGGTCACCAGTAAACTCCTAAGGAGTTGCTGTGTAAACAGCAGAGGAGGCATCGCGCGAATGATAATTAATATATCGCAAGCGTTAATAGCTTACGGTACCCACTTTACATCAGGTAGGCCGTATGCTTGTATGCCTCCCGACGTAGTACAAAAAAGAAGGTTAATTTACATGTTAATGAAAGTTTTATACAGTGAAACATTCAGAGTTATAAATTGCATTGTAAATAAATTTTCAATTAATAAGTGAAATGAAATGAATATTAATGGGAGTAATAATTTTCTTTGACAGAAATTAAAAAAACAGGAGGTAATTCTGTGTTTCATAGTGTATGTTTCATTCATATTCACGAGCATCTCGGGATTGGCTCAACGGATTTAAATAGTTCAAACTGTTTCTTTTAAAGCAGATCAGAACTTTAGCCCGTATAATTGTTTTGTTGATTGGATTTGATTATTAATTATAAAGTTATTAAAAATATATAAAAATCAGTTTTCGTTATGTCTTTGTTTTGTTCATGAATTTCATGAAGCAAATAGTTATTTCTAAATGATTTTTTTTTCTAAATAAAATTTTCAAAAATCAGTAATTTATTGGTGATCTATGTAAGTTCTATAAAGGCAACATAAAGTGTTGATGAATAATATATATAAGATAGTGACTAAGTGACATTTAAAAACAGCGAAATCGACTTTATTGACGTCTACGCCGTGTAGATAAAGCGTACTATAAAAGCGTTAACTTCTGTAAAGTCCTTTTAGAAGTGTTTTTATGTCTATAATTTAAATAAATGAACTATTTATTGCAGAACACCGTCAATCCATGACGCTGCTTGTGAAGAACTTGGTCTCTATTTTTACATTTATGTTTTTGTTGAGATATTACATTCATCACAAAGTTTAATATTTATTTCAGAAAATACTATCATTTTTATTACAATTAGCATGCAATTTTTTCTCTGCATTATTACTATAAATTTCCATATTTCAACTACTAATAGAAACAATAGAGGGCGCGCGATTAAATTAATTTAAGTTGTTTTATCGGAATGGTGACTGTACGAACGTCGCACATTAAAGGTTGAGTAGTCTGGTTCTTTGAATGTTAGTGGACTGTATACTTAATAAAAATGATGTGATTTCGGTAGTTTAATGCAACCCCTGTAAAGATCGTTAGGAAATTGAACACCACCAACCTGTGAGTCACCTTCGCCACGGACGAGGACAACTGTGGGGCTCCAATCCTTCCGAGCTGATGGTTGCAAATCTTGTAGGCGCCGTAGAGGTACAGCGGATGAAGGTCTTCTAGGAGTAACGTACTCCTGATGACGTATAGGCACGGTTCGCGCTTGACACACGGGTGTCCTTTCGGGCGTTCACCAAGCGAATGCCCGGACGTGGACCATCGTACCGAAAACGACGGTAGACATCCAAGAATTGGTGGTGCAAAAATGTGTAATTACCCACCAATACTTTACAAGGATCGAACATACCCCCCACCGAAATCATTGTGATGATTTCCTAAATAATGTGTGCAGGTATGAAGTTTAAGTGTATGTGATTAAACTTAAAATAAAAATATAATGATTATTATAAATAGTGTGTAAATAACTAGGGATTAAGTATCTCTCTAAATTAACTAAGTTTACGATAAGTGTTACTTAAATTAATTGGTAAAAGGCAATGGGCAAATTTTATTAACTGGTCTTTTGAAAAGACCATTTTCCGTTCTTACGGTCACAACGCGAACTACTTGGTCTGGGCCAGGATGAATATCCTCAATCCTGCCTCGCGGCCACTGTAAGGGTCGAGTTATATTAGATTTAAGCAGCACTAGATCGCCAACCTTGAGATTCGGCGGTGACGAAAACCACTTCTCCCTCTGCTGAAGTGTGTGCAGGTAGTCATCAGACCACCGTTTCCAAAAAGTTTGAGATACCTTCTGGACTGATTGCCAGCGGGACAATCGGTTCATAGATACATCCCCGTATTCGTATTCCGGGACAGCAAGTAAATCTTGACCAATCAGAAAATGACCTGCTGTCAAAATGTCGAACTCAGTAGGATTATTTGACATAGAACACAGAGGGCGTGAGTTCATTATTGCCTCAATTTTGCAGAATATTGTGGAGAGCTCTTCAAAAGTGAGAGAACGATCTCCTACTGCACGGATCAAATGATATTTTGCTGTTTTTATGCCAGCCTCCCAAAGACCTCCCATTGAGGCTGCATTAGGCGGATTATTTCGCCATTCAACAGATCTAGACGTCAGACCGTCTAAAACTTTATCTTGATGCTCCTTTTGAGAAAAGAAACGATTTACTTCTTTAAGATGCTTAGCAGCAGCTATAAAATTTGTTCCACAATCTGAGTATAAACAACTACACAGACCGCGGCGGGAAACAAATCGATCAAAAGCGGCCAAAAAACATTCACAAGAAAGATCAGTGAGAACCTCTAAATGTACTGCTTTGGTAGAAAAGCAAACGAACAAGCAAAGATATGATTTATATACTTTTGCATTGCGACGCATACTCTCTTTTACAAAGAAGGGTCCTCCTAAATCACAACCAACGTGGTTGAAAACCTTATCTGGCAATAATCTGCTAGCGGGCAACGTGCCCATAATTGGTTGTATGGTAGTGGGTCTACATTTAAAACAGGAAATACATTTTGATAATACAGATCGAATAAAGCTACGAGCATTTATAATCCAATATTTTTTGCATAATATTCCATGTAAGGTACGAGGGCCAACATGCAAATATTTTTCATGATAATATTTTATTAAAAGCTTAGTTGTGTGACATTTTTTTGGAAGCAAAACAGGATGCTTCATGTTATAAGTAAGGTCGGCTAGCATAATTCTACCCCCCACCCTGAGAGACCCATGGGTGTCAATGAAGGGTGACAGCTTGCGCAGTGAGGCTGCGTAGCCTTTTTTATTCAATGATTCAATTTCTGAACTAAAATGATTTGAGTGTAATACACGAATGATAGAATCATGACCTTGTTTTAGCTCATTGGTAGTCAAAGAGCTGAAAGTGCGATTCGATTTTTGTTGTTTTAAATTGTTAACGAAACGATGACACCATGCCATTACCCGTTGTAATTTATTAAAGGAGGAAAATTTGTTAAAAGTTGATTCTAAGTCATTGTTAAAAGTTATTGTTTCGTTTGAAATAAAAGAAAAGGTATCAACATTTGATTTTAACTCAGGAATTTCCGTGTCATCTTTGTTATAAAATGTATTTATAGGCCAATTTTGTGGATCAGTGTACAACCACTGAGGACCACTAATCCATTCAGTAGAATAATTAAAAAATTGCTGAGGCAAGCAACCTCGCGAGCAAATGTCTGCAGCGTTATTCTCGCTGTTAATGTGTCGCCAGCGATTGGGAGAGATAACGTCTATTATTTGACCTACACGTCCGGACACAAACGTTTTTAGCTTATACGGAGGCGTATGAAGCCAGGACATCACTACGCTCGAATCCGTTAACGCATAAAGCCCGTCAAAATTTAATCGACAGTTTTGTTTAATAAATTTTATTAATTTTGAAAGTAGTACGGCCGACATGAGTTCAAGTCTCGGTATCGACAGAACAGGGTGAAGACTAGCAATTTTTGATTTGCTACAAATTAATCTGACTTTGACATTTGCCTTTTTGTCTACGCTACGTACAAAAACACAGGCAGCGTATCCGCGGGAAGACGCATCGCAAAAGCCTACTAGCTGCGCCTTCTCAAAGTTAGGTAGCAATAGATGTCGTTCAATACGTAAGTCGGCTAGATGTGGTAACTCGTCAATAAATTTACTCCATTTGTTTTGCAACGCTATTGGTAATTTATCGTCCCATCCTAAGCCTAACTTCCACAAGTCTTGCATTATGCATTTAGCAACAAATGTACACGGAGCAATGAAACCCACGGGGTCATAAATACTCGCTAGTAATTTCAAGACTGAGCGTTTTGTAGACATCGGGTCGCTAAAGTTGTAGTTGAAGGAAAAACAATCGCACGAGGGTAACCATGCTAAACCTAAAACTTTTAAGCACGACGATGATGTATCGCCATTAAAATCAATTTTAGAAACTTGATCTTCTTGTATCCTAGAAAGAAGATCTGGACAATTACTTGTCCATTTTTTCAGCTCAAACCCACCGCTTTTCAATAAAGACATTAATTCATCTTGCAATGTGCAAGCTTCCGATATCGTTTGGCAAGACCACAGCAAATCGTCTACAAAAAAGCCTTCTAATATGACTTCGGATGCGCGACAGTCCGGATTGTCCCGAGCGAGCTGGTGAAGTGTGCGCACCGCGATAAAGGGGGCACTACGGAGCCCGTATGTAACCGTTTTGAGTTCATAAATAAGAACAGGTTTTGATGGGTCGTCACGCCAAAGTATGTGCTGGTACTTACGATCGGAGGGATGTATAAGAACCGCACGAAACATTTTTGATATATCAGCTGTAAAGCAATAATCATATAATCTGAAGTTCGTAATTATTTTTACTATATCGGAATGCAATTTTTGTCCTGTAAAAAGTAGGTCATTCAGAGACACCCTATTATCTGTGGGAGCTGAGCCGTCGAACACCACTCTAAGCGGTGTGCTCGCGCTGCTTGGGCGCAAGACAAATTGATGTGGAATAATATACTTTGAAGGTTCAGTACCCTTATAAATTTCCATGTGATCCAAATTCTCATATTCGGCCATGAAATCGCTATAGGCCTTACGAAGGTCAGGCGATTTTGCAAGGCGGCGCTCAATTTGTGTAAGCCGTTTATAAGCTAAATGGTATGAATTACCTAAATCTTGATGATCAGGTTTTAAAAGTATCGGCGAAACGTATCTACCAGTTTCATCACGGTAATGTTTTTCCGCATATATTTTTTCAGCTATTTCCTCTGACGGACTTAGGGTAATCGAGCACGGCTCAGATTCCACCTCCCAAAAACGTTTGAGAGTGTCATTGAGGTGATTTTCTTCAATAGTGTACGACACTAAAGAAGTTGTTGACGCAACAACGGTGACGTCACGGTCGTCACTCGCTGACGGCAAAGTCAACTTACCAGTGATTACGTATCCGAATACACTGCTTAACGCAACAGGCGTATCAAAATTAACAATGAACCTTTTCCCATCATAAATGTGAGGGAAAACGTCTCCAGATAAAATTATGTCAATTGAAGATTTTTTATGAAAGTTTGGATCAGCTAAAAATAAACTACTGAACTCCTGTACTATATGTTGAGGGACTTCGACATTAGGTAAGTCGGAAGTTATTTTAGGTAAAATCACGGCGTCAATGTTAAATTGTAATTGATTATTTTTTCGCGATTTAATAACGCACGACGTCATGCCATGATTCTTTACATTTTCACCAGCGAGTCCGAATATATTATAAGAACATTTACGTTGAGGTAGGCCTAAACGTTGTACGCAAGATAAAGAAATAAAATTAGATTGCGCTCCGGAATCAATAAGTACGCGACACGGCTGATAACAGTCAAACCGGTCCGGGACGAGAACCACCGCAGTACCCAACAGCACCGAGCTATAGCTATGCATAGAGGACGCATGGCAGGTAGTGGACGAGTGTGCCTCGCTGTTATCGCCGCTACGGTTTAGTGGCGTGCCGGACGCAACTGCCTGAGTAACAGGTTCAATTCTTGCGTGTGACTCGACGTGTAACAAAGAGTTATGCATTTTTTTACAAACAACACATCTATACTCGCTTTTGCAATCTTTAGTTTCATGGTTCTGCTTTAAACAATTGTGACACAACTTTAAATAATTAGCACGGCTAATTCGCTGCGCACCGGTCATTTTACGAAAATGAACGCAACGGTAAATCATATGATTGTCACCACAATGCACACATGATAACTTAGAGGAATTAGAATTTGTTAGAGAATTATGAGAGTATTGTTGTTTATATTGTAGTTTATCCGATTTTAAACCTTGTTTATGTTGTTTTTGAATTATGTTGGTATTACTTGTCAAGAGTGAAGATATGTTTGAATGGTTAAGAACTTTTATTTGGTTATGAATAAATGACAATAATTCATTAAACGTGGGAATTGAATTTTGATCTGAATTTTGTTCAAAATATTTACGCGTGTTAGGATCGATTGCCCTTAGCGCTATATGACACAAAACGATACTGCTTAAATCCTTCACATCAAGTGCTTGAATAGCCTTATAAGAATGCTCAAATGTTTCTAAGAACAAGTTCAGATGAGCGGAAGATTCTTTCGTGAGCGGTGAAAAATTCAACATTTTGTCCAAGTACCTACCGACAAGTAGCCTATTATCTTGGTACCTGTCAAGCAAACTCTTCCATACTAAATCGTAATTGCTAGCGGATATTGGCACGCTTTTAACAATATTTAATGCCGAACCTTTTGTGCAAGATAATAAATAGTGAAATTTATCGATTTTTGGAATATGCGGTTGATTATGTACCAATGAACAAAAGGTCTCAAAAAATGTATTAAAATTTTCTAATTCACCGTCAAAACAAAAAAGTTCTAACTTAGGCAATCTAGGCCTAGACTCAGTGGAACTGTTTTCGACCTTAACGCTTCCAGCAGAGGGTTGAAGTTTTGTTGCAATTAATTTTGTTGGAAAATATAAATCATCAAAGTTTTTTAATGCTTGATTTTGCAGTGAAGTATCTGTGTTTAAAACGATTTCATATTCGTAAATTTTAAAAATGCACTCTTCGAAAGACTTTCTTAAATCATCTAACTCGCTAGCACGTAATAGAAATAATTCTTTCCAAGCAATGTCATCTTTTTTAATTGACTTAGATAATTCGAACAATTGTTGCATTCGTTCAAAATATCTCTCTTTTCGAGAAATTATGACGTAATAATCCTGAGGAGGGTCACTTTGTGATAATGAGGCTTGATCTTTCTTAGGTGGCATGATTTTCAATTACTAGTTTTAGATTAAGTAGATATAATTAATTTAATGTAACACTTAGTGAAATATATTTACGAAATATAGTTAACTAATTGAATGTGTAAATCTGTGTATTTGTGATGGATCTTGGTTCGAAGTACCAGAAAAAACTGTACGAACGTCGCACATTAAAGGTTGAGTAGTCTGGTTCTTTGAATGTTAGTGGACTGTATACTTAATAAAAATGATGTGATTTCGGTAGTTTAATGCAACCCCTGTAAAGATCGTTAGGAAATTGAACACCACCAACCTGTGAGTCACCTTCGCCACGGACGAGGACAACTGTGGGGCTCCAATCCTTCCGAGCTGATGGTTGCAAATCTTGTAGGCGCCGTAGAGGTACAGCGGATGAAGGTCTTCTAGGAGTAACGTACTCCTGATGACGTATAGGCACGGTTCGCGCTTGACACACGGGTGTCCTTTCGGGCGTTCACCAAGCGAATGCCCGGACGTGGACCATCGTACCGAAAACGACGGTAGACATCCAAGAATTGGTGGTGCAAAAATGTGTAATTACCCACCAATACTTTACAAGGATCGAACAGTGACAAAGACGGATATTCATACAGTATTCAATACATTAATTATCCCTAATATCGAAAATTTTTGGTATTTGTTCTATTGTGTACATATTGATCTATCTTAATGCCGTATATCAAGTTTGTAAGTCATCTATAAATGGTCTATGGATTAGATAGCGAGTGATAGATAACTCTAATGTGTTAAAACTCTAATGATAAAAAAACCGTAAAATATTATTTATAAAAATTTTAAATACCAATCCATAAGAGTCCAATTAAGAAAACAAAGAGAAATGTGAATTTTATTTTATAGTTATTAAATTTATGTGAAAGTATCTATGTGTGTTGCCCGCTGTTTTTGCGAACTTGGCTGCCGCACGGCATTGTGTTATAACGACGACTTGTAGTGACGAAAGGGCTTTCGATTGGCGAATTTATTTGGCATTTCTATTTCGCCAATAATCATTTTAAAAATGCTTTCTAAAATGACTTCTCTATTCATTAATAAATTTCTTCATTTTTGTTTGTTAATAGAATAACTATTACGTTTACGAGCTTTAGTGTTATCAATAAAAAATTTGAAAAGCTGAAAACATAAATTTGAAAACGCATAAATATATATTATTAAAATTTCAATCATGATTATGCTCGAGTTTTGACAACTGGACAACTAGTAGGTACTAGTAAATTAAAAAAGAAAAACGAAGAAAAGATTAAAATAGATATAATATAAAAAAGGTGCAACAGTGATAGTCCTGTGGACAAAGAAACGGCCTGTTGACCAACTGGTGCCCGGTTCGATGCTGGCATGGACCACTAAATTCGCGTTTCGGATTTATGTACTATAATTGTATTTATCACTTGCTCGGCGCTGAAAGAACATAGTGAGGAAACCCGCGCGATCAGCAAATTATACTTCGAAAGAGATATTACCTAACCTAAGAAAGGTCTGGATTTCCCTCTTGGTTGTGGAGGTGTGATGGCAGTCGCTCCATGTAAAAATCAGTATCTTTGCCAAATCCTATATATATATATATACCTATACTCCTATATACTATCTATACCATAAAGCGTTTGTAGGTACGTGTCTGCGAACAAGTAAAGAAAAATCTTTTTCTTTTCAGTTGTCTGTTATAGATGTTTAATAATTAATTGTCTGTCAAAGCGCATTTTGTATTTGTCTATCACTCGTTGGTAACAACATGTCAAGGTTTACACTTTTACCTTTGTTCTCATGCCGCACGCGAGTTGACCTAATTCGGATAGCAAACAGGCAAGTGTTAAGATTGACGTGTCCTGTCTGTCTGAACATGTGGATCGATATGGAATGGATAGTTTGGAGCTAGGATGATATAGGTATAAATTAGCGATGGTACTTTATGAAAACTATAGAGTATACAGGTGTCTCGCGTTGGGTAAGGATGCTGATACTTTTGACCGGGAGAACAGATGTAGATTTTCATTTGATATATTGGTATTTCGATAATGAAGATGATATATGAATAGTTATCTATATAATTATAAGAAATTATGGTTATTTAAATTAAATCATTTTTTCGTCCGCCTGAGATTCTAATGAAAATTAGTCATGTTGTAGTTAATTCTTAATAACAAAGTTTCAATGAATACAAAGTAAAGATTTTGATCGAACTTTTGTCTATGGTAATTTCTAAAAAAAAATAATGTAATACAATGATATATTATTTCAAAAATATTTATAATTGTATATGTAATAAATGTAAATATTTTTGAAGTGACTTATTTAGCATCGTGATATGAAACTCCATGAAACTAAAAAGTGACAGTAAAAAGTGACAACCACATAAGTACATCTATAGGATATAAACTTGCGAGAGAAAGAGATAGAAGGCATTACAGTGTTTAAAGGGTCCGAGCGTTGTACATATGTGTGCGCGCTTAACTATTGCGAAACTTGGGATAAGGCGTTATAACAACCACGGTGTATTATACCTACACCTGTATTTTTATATTTACTTACACAAATATTTCATTATTTTAATAAAATCATTTTTCAAGTATGACGAAAACGAATGCAGAATATTGTCGTGATTATTGGAAAAAAAGATAATAAAAAGACCGCAAAAAGTTGAACGGATCGTGTTCGTGAATTTCGTGCAAATGCATACTAATTTTAAACTTGGTATCATTATAAATAAACTCTACAATTATCCAACTTCCAAAATTCTACATTCGTCTCATTATCTTGAAGTTTTTGAAGGTTTCACTTCTATCGCGTGTGAACTTTTTTTTAGAGGTACTTCTCCAGACGGGCCGCCTTGATGCGCCCTACCTCTCTTAAAACATCCAACTAACTAACCCCAACGAACTACTCACATACCTATTTTTGTAGTGAAAACTTCTTTAGCGGCGTTGTGCACTTTTTGGGATGAGTAAAAAATGCTAAACTCGCGTCAGGACACGTGACCCTGACCGTAAGATTTTGGTGAGAATTAGAACTTAAGTATATACCTCTAATTAAACAATTAAAACACGAAGCGCTAGATCGTTCATAGGGCATTATTTTCTCGCGACCAAAACGTTGTAAGCGCCATGAAATTGTTGGCGTTTACGCGTTTCGGTCAACGTAGTTTATCAACATCGCTGTTTGGTTTAAGCGGCGCGGTGTGTTTGGGTTTCAGAGATTGGCGATGATGATGCTGGTCATGATGATGGTGAAAGAGTCGAAATTATGGATGAAAGTTGAGTTCTGAGAGATAAACTTTTTAATGTAAAATAATTGTAATAGTTCTGAAGTGTGAAATTTTTAATGTAATATAAATTGTCATGTTTGTGTACGATAGCGCAATAAATGAATATTGTATTTTACCACATACATGTTAGTACTTTTATACTGATAAATAAAGCAATTCGTGCGAAATTATTCCCGAACCATTTCAAAATATTCAAAAATGCACAACGATAATGTCCAAGTTTTCACTTCTGCCGGCACTCCCGGAGTGCAACCCGTTTTTTATGTTAATGTGTTCTCATTCAGAGAAAGAGTGGTGAAAGTTAAAGAAGCGAGCGAAGCGTGTATGGACCAAGTCTGTTTTCTCTCTGCCTATCCCGTGGTCGATTAGTTTGTGCCCGCGAGGGACTTAGCGTGAAGGTGTAGGTGAAGGATTTATCATTTTTTTAAATAAACAGAATGCGCCTCCGCCCTCTGGTCTGACTGCATGTGTGTATAGTTGAAAGTAGTTCTTAACCGATTTTGATATTTCTATTTCAATCAATTTAAAAAATACACTATAGAAACGCAACGTTTTTAGAATGATCCGCCGCGTCGTTTAATTGCCAAAAACCATTATCTAAACTAATTCACCTGTTTATCTACGCTGTTTGCCATCTCAATGGTATAAAAAAAAATGTTACAAAAATTAAAAGTGAAACATGCTGCCCTCCATCGCAAATAGGGCTGCATATCATTGAATGTAGCGGTAACATCTGCTTCTGTTACTAAAACCTTATTTGTGAATAAGTGAGTGCACTAAATACAGATGAGGATGACTTTGGTTCTAAAAACTTATGACTCACTTACACCTCGATTATAAGTAATAACGACTTTAGCCTATTCAATCAGAGAGTTGGCGGCGATGGCGGCTGCTGCATCAGCTTCGGCGCCAATATATTTTACTAATTACTTACATTATTACCGGCTATCGAGAAAACAGGTGATTAATACATGAACACTATTTGCTTTTTTCCAATGCACACTTCAGCGCTTTCGCATAAGACACTTGCATAAATTTCGCATATTCGCCAGTTGCTAAATGCCTTAATAACAATAAAATTAACGAATTTATGTTTTTTTTTATTTATGTTACCGACTTCCAACCTATACACATATAAAAAGTGTTGAACGAACAAACGCCTGTCCCGCAATTTAGTTACTACTAAACTATCCCGCTGAAAAATTACATTTCGTCACCAATGTTAATTGCTGTCGAAATAAGAAAACGAATTCGTTATTTTTTAAGACAGAAGGTTTAATTTCGTGCTCTTTTATCTTTGTTAACGTTAAAAAGGTTGTTACGATTGATAGTCCTGTTTTATGGGTGACGTAGGATTGTTAACAAGCAGATGTGAGGCGTCGGCGATTATCCCAAATAATAGCTGTGTAAATAAGTAATAAAATCTGTTATAAACTTTGGATAAAGGCGGTCTTAGACTGATTGCTTGGAATAATTTAAAAGTTGAAGAATTTACTTTGTTACAGATAAAACTAAACTACTAGAAATTAGTCAAACATTTTACCTAAAGCATGAATTATGCTAATAAACTTCAAAGATAATTAAACAAAAAAAAAATAAGTTAAAAGACTTATTATCTATTTAAAACTATTGGCACATTAAAACAATATCAAAGACCGGCATTTTAAAATATTTAAAATTAAAAAAAAAATTGATACAAATGCAATAAAATTTCGGAATAAATTAAAGTCCTAAGTTGGAATAACGGTCAAAACTCTCGCGGCGGCTTTATTAATTATTGCTACGACACACGATGATAACTAAATTTGTATTTTAAAAATATATATTTTTTTTTTATTAAGTGAATAAATTGCCTATTAAAGTACACAAGATCAAACGAATCAGAATATTATTGAAAAATATATCTACCAGAATTGCTACTGCTGTTGTCGAGGAGACGTTTTGATTGGCCGGTGGCTGGGTACCGACTAATCGGTTGTAGTGTCGGAGAGTAAGAGTAATCGGAAGAACTAATCGCAGTAGTCCAGTCTCTACTGGACTGTCATTGCGCTTGCGCGATCGACTCTATCCAGTCCTGTTCCAGGAAAGGTCCTTTAGACTTTTGGTTGGCCTTGTTGAGAAGAGACTGCTCGTTTCCGGTATAGTTGGAAAACACGGTAAGTTTAACTTTATTAATTGTATATTTCACAAAATATTTCTTGAAATGTTAATTGCTTTCTTTTTAAGTAAAAACCAATAAAAGTTAGTTAAGAAATGTTCCGTCCGTAACTGGTTTATAATATTGTAATTCAACTATTAATTTATCATACATAAATAAGATAAATTAACAGCACAATTTGATATTGTATTAAAATTATTGTGGTAATTGAAATATTAGGCAATTCTGTCAAATATTATTTCTTTTAAAATGCCGTTGAATCAGTAAACCTCTAAATCCTTAATTTTTGAATTATTGCTTTCGTTTGTCCTGAATCAAAGCGAAATTACTAAAAAAAAATGCTATACTATAAAGTTACGACAAATTTTGTCTTCGTCTTTATGTATTAATCATTTATTATTAACTTCATTTTGTTTACCTTTGTTGTAGATTGAACAACCCAGTAGAAGATTTATGCGAGTTGAATTTAAACTCGACACGCGTAAATCTTCCACTGTGTTTCGTGAAAGAAACGCAGAATAACCTTTTTTATTACATTTTCTCGTAGTGCTAAAATAACTATTTGTGGGGTATAAGTGGCTTATCGTCAATTTTATAACCAGAAATAACACCTACACGCGGGGCACACTGCCAACTAAATGGCCTATTTATTATGAAGTATCCTTATTAGGAAAGTACCGCAACCTTACACAATATCGCAGCGAAAGAACAATTTCAGTTGTAAAAAAGCGGCGATTAGTCGTTGTCCATAGGTTACAGTAACCGCTTCATATCAAGTTGGCAATAATGCATGCTTGACATAAAATACTGGGGATAGATACTATTGTTATGTAGGTAGAAGGTTATACTGTTTCAGTTTGATTTTAAAATATAATAATATCTCAGTAGAACAGAGTTAGTATAGGTATCTACAAAGAAAAACAGTTTCTAAAACATAGATACTAAAATTAAATAACATTAAACGGTCCTGGGTATATAAAGGATGTATAAATAGATTATTTTATAAATACAATTTCGGACGTGAATGAAAATCAACAATACCAAGGTACTTTCATTGAGTATTTCTATATCGCAGCTACTTATGAAATATTTTACCTCATTCACGGTACTAGGTCTATATATTTTTGATTCATAAACACGTTTTGTTAAATTTTAAAACAAATTAGTTTATGTAGTACCTTACCTTTACAGCGGCACAGTCGAAACAAACACGATTATTTACTAAAAAGAACGTAAATTGTTTACGACTAGATATACAACGGTACGATAGATTTGCAATACAAAAACGGATTATAAAATTATAAAACGCCCAATAAGACACCACAAATATATAGTTATAATAATAAAATGATCGAAATCCGTGTGCGGTTGTGGTATGTCAGCCACGTACTGATTCTACCGCCTTTTTGAGTATAAAAATGTTTTGTGGTAGAATTCGTTCACAATTCTCAGTTGCTAGGTGTGGTGGGTGGATGTTTAGGGGCGGGGGTTGTTCTGCGCTGTAAGGGTTAATAGTGGTGTTGCGCATGGTTTCGTACGAATTTCGCGCCTAAAAGGCGACAGAATGGCGGATATGGTGACGAGGACACGAAGTGTAGGTGTCAGATAAATTAATTCTTATATCCAGGGAGACGCTTAACGTATTTGACTTTTGTTGGGAGTGCTGTTGTCGCTCTAAATTTTAAGTAATTAATATGTTTTTCTCAAATATGGTAGAAAATATAATTATAACATCCTGTTTTGAAGAAGTTGCTGGTTAAATACATGCTAGCAGCGGCTTTTTGTGTAGAATTGATATGTATTTTCTGTAGCACGCTATATATAAGTTACTATAAAATCTTATAACTATTGCGTATTATTAAATAAGCGTGTTATGTTTCGGAATCAATGTTCATTCCGAAACACGGTTACCTGTCAAAGATTGTATTAGAAACCCATGTAAAAAAAAAAATCAAATAATAGCGGACAACATCATTCTTTTACTAACTAATGTAAAATAAATATCATTAATGATTCAGAGATTTATATTTCATTTAATTTGTCTGGTTTATGTAAATAAAGTGATCGGTAAATATATTGACCCTGCAATGTAACTGCCTCCTGAGCCAAGAGTTAAAATACTTGAATTTGTTGCCGTCAAAATGAAAAGAAACAAAAATTTAAAAAATCGAATTTTAGTAAAATTCTATGAGACCTACGAGTACATCGGATATATGAATATCCTAATAAATGATATTTTCAAATACTGTAATCCTTCTATACCGAGATCCGCGAAGGACATTAGCTATGGAGAACCGATGGGACGGTTACGGTTCGGGGGGTAAACTAAAATCGGCCAAGTGCGAGTCGGAGTCGCGCACGAAGGGTTCCGTACCACTATCTATAAAAACGACAAAAAAATCACGTTTGTTGTATGGGAGCCCCCTTAAATATTTGTTTTATTTTAATTTAATTATTTATTCTTAAAGTGAATATATAACTAAATATTCTGTGAATATTTCAAGCGTCTACCTGTTGCTGTTATCAATATCGAGCAAAAATGAGCAAAAAATTACGTTTGTTGTATGGGAGCCCCCTTAAATATTTATGTTATTTTTTTAGTATTTGTTGTTATAGCGGCAACAGAAATACATCATCTGTGAAAATTTCAACTGTCTAACTATTACGGTTCGTGAGATACAGCCTGGTGACAGACGGACGGACGGACAGCGAAGTCTCAGTAATAGGGTTCCGTTTTATCCTTTGGGTACGGAACCCTAAAAACGAGCAGATCTTATTGGGTAGTTTGCAGATCAACATCCTGTCACGTATTGGCTTATTGGTAGAAACATCCTCTCACTGATCAGTGGACATGAGTCCCTGAGATATTTAAGAGTTAAAACACTACGGTTTTGTGAGTGAGTGGTGTTTAATAGATGTATTACAGGCGACGAGCTTAAAAGCAGAAAAAAGAAATTGAAGACTTTGGTTCAATCTGTTGAAATCTGGTTTAGATCTGGTTCAGAATTTTGAATTGTTTTAGGTTGAAGTCCAGTTTACGGCCGGCTTAGGTCTCGTTTACGAATATATCGATCTTAGGGAAGGTTCAGGTTAGGTTTCAAAATTAAATTGAACTGATACGTGTTGAAGATTGAAATTGAATTTTTTTTTCGAAGGTAACTGAGTAGAATATAATAATATAATAATGATAAATAGTTTAATTTCTATATAACATACACACGGAAAACATTATACATTAACAATTAGTACAACCAAAGGGATTTATACTATGATACTGCAACTATTTGTTTAGAGAATTCGAAACATCTTTTAATGTTAGATTTGTCATTTTAAAAACAGAGAAAAAAAAATTTTTTTCTTTTTTTTTCTGTATGCCAAAAGGAGTGAATATAACGAAGAAATTCGATTTGGAGTTTATTACAAAACAGAGGAAAATGCGACACTAGCCGCGGAAAAATTATGTGACGTTTATGGACTTAACATACTCGTAGTACCTACCAGTAAGAGTAGCATTAGCGTTTTCAGTCCGAGATTTTGATGACAAGGATGAAGCTCGCTCTGGTCGGCCTGTTAGGTACTACAGATATAGTCAATACCACTTTTTTCTAAATGAAACAACGTCGACATATTAGTAATTACGACCTAGCCGAAGAGCTAGGGGTTGACTACAAAACCGTTTTGACTCATTTGAAAAAGTCTGGATATACAAAAAAGTTCGATATTTGGGTACCACATCAGCTCACTGAGAGAAACCTAAAGAACCATGTACTCATTTGGGATTCTCAATTGAAACCTAATAAAACCAAACCGTTCTTGAAAATATTGATCACTGGTGATGAAATGAGAATAATTTACCTACTACAAGAACGTGCGTGAAAGAACTCCGACTCCGTTCTTGTAGTAGGCAGTCCAGCTCCACACCCAGATTAACTTGCAATAATGTGATGCTGTGTATATGATGGGATTGGACGGGCATCGTTTGATATGTGTTGTTACCGCCGAAAAAAAACATCGTTTCATGTCGCTACTGCCTACTGAAACAGAAAAATGACGGCTGGAATTGATCATCAGAAAGGGCGTGGCTTTTCATAATGATAACGCCAGGCCGCGGTTTTCTGAGAAGTGGAGGTACTTCAACGATCGGGCTGGTTTGATGCGCCCTATACATGCAGTACACACAGCAACACCTTAAACTAGACTGTTCGATCTTCATACCGTTCCTATGGCGCACGCTATATTAGTAAAAATCGTGCTACATGGTGCAATGGTCTCCGTCTCAGCGTTATTCCGTTTTCTAATCCATTAGAATTAGCAAAGTTCGCTACTTAAGCCTAGGGGTTTGGAGAAGATACTGACTTTGACATGGAGCTACTGTCGTTAGATCACACGTCTTTCTATATAATGTCTTGTACTTGTGGGTTTTCTCGCGATATTTTCCTTCACAGCCAAGCAAGTGATAATTACAACTATGTACATATATTCGAAAACACGAATTTAGTCGTATAGTACATGCCAGGATTTGAACCGGGTACCAGTTGGTCAGTTTGGCTGGTTCCTTATCCACTGGGCTACCACTGCTTTAAAATAATGCTGCAATTGCCTAACATAACTTGTCGCTGTCTACAAGCCTCGTGTTTAAAAGTTTCGCCAATATTATTTGCAAAATAATACGACCATAATACAAATATATTTACATAAAATATATTTGTATTATGGTCATATTATTTTTATGGATAAATTAAGATTATGATTAACTATTACTATTACACAAATATAAAATTATGCTGTTCATAACCAATTACTGTATTTAGGCAGAATTGTTTTTACAAATACGCAATAAAGATATTTTATTTGAGAACATGGCATAATAAGAATGTGTTGAATGACCAAATTATTAAAGACAGGGCTCACAGTCGTTTGAGCCATTTTAACAGATGCCCGCGCGTCTAATTACGCAGTCAGGCATTCAAATCCCCCACGCACCCCTGTACTAGACAACAGGCTACACCCCCAAGCGATGCTGTCACCTGCACACCAATAATTATTATTGGTAGATAGATTAAACGACCGATGGAGTGCGTAAATGTAGGCTAACCAGGGAACTACCTCCGCCTCACAGAAGATGGCTAAATAACAACATCCTGGTTGGTTGTTATGTTATTGTTTTATTGTTATTAAAGAGAACTCGATGGCCGTGCCCGTGTCATTCTAACCGAACACGCACGACCGCAGCCTGGATGGGTTTATCTATCTCGAGGTACTCTGTGCTTCGGAGGACACGTTAAGCCGTCGTCCCGGCTGTTGTCGATAGATGACAGTCGTTAAGCTAAGTCAATGGCCCTCGGGCGGCTTGAAAACACTGGCCTTTCCGATTCATCTTATTTCTCTTCTTTTTATTTCCTAAAAGAATAAGAGATTCTCGGAAGGAGAACGTGCTCACCATTATGCAATTTGATCTAACCTGCTTTGTGTGCTTCCGCCACCTATTAGTTCATGCGGCATACAACTTGTACAACTTGTAGCATGTTATTCTTACGATTAACGTCTACAACGCATGATGATGCCTCGTGGAGAGGCGAAACACGTGACGCAGCAACGACCAGGCCAGTCGTGGCAGCGACGGTGGTGGTGGGGGCATGCGGATTCTGTTCCAGATGGCGGACGACCACAGCAGCCGAGGCAGAGACTACCGGAGCAGCCATGGCAGCGTCGGCATGTTGCACTTACTAACAGTAGTGGGTGGGTGCCGGCCGGCGCTAGGCCTCATTAACTAATTGGTGGCGGAAGCACACAAAGCAGATTAGATCAAATTGCATGTAACTTTGATTTTCGCAAAATAACGCCTGAATCTATTAACTCGTCAGACCCCGCTCCATCAGTATCTCCGCCAAATCCTTAGTAATAGGTACTAAGGATTTGGCGTAGTAGATCCCGTTAATCCTATTCGATTAGGAAGCGCGTTGGCATGCTCCATGGGTTCAAACATGTAGAAAAATACGAAACGAATGGATGACGAAACAAATGTACTAAGCGAAAGCAGAAAGATATAGTAGCCGAGAGAGGCCAATACATTAATCACAATCAAATTGGACCTGTGTTATCAGAAGGCGAAGTCAGGAGTCCTGAAAACTAACAAAAGTTCATGAATAAAGCTACTACGCTTAGCTAAGTTTTGACGAGCTCGGTGGTGCAGTGGTGAAACGCGCTGTTACTTTAGTTCGACACTAACGCTCGTGAGTTCGGTTTCCACACAGGACAAACATTTGTGTGCAAGAACATGTCTGTCAAAGCAGCCCGGCTGTGTAAGTGCCACCACCTCAAAGAAAACCGCAGGCAAATCGAGTCCCTAAAGAGCTGTGGTATTACTGTGTGTGAGTGAGGTCACTAGTAAGCTCCTAAGGAGTTACTGTGTTAGCAACAGAGGTGGCATCACGCAAGTGATACTTAATGTGCTGCAAGCGTTCATAGGCTACGGTAACCGCTTTACACCAGGTGGGTCGTATGCTTATATGCCTCCCGACGTTGTATAAAAAAAACGCTAACGAGGTGTATAAGGACTGAGGCATGAGGCCCTGATCATGTCAGCCTATCCCGTAATCCTAATGGAGTCAAGATATTTTAGACATACCTACAACTATATTTACTGCGCACAAGTTTTCGTAGTCAAACACTTAGGTACTTACTTCAGACAACAGGTCCTGTGAGAGTCTGGATTCTGAACTAGGCCAGACTGTACTTACTCTACATACTACAAATTTCCAAGTTCTTTCAGGAATCTGTCAAACGTAGTGTCATAACTACGGGTACTAAATTGACTACGTATAGATATTAGAAATTAATAAAATAGTTTAAGAGCGTGCATTCTATTTCATGCAACTCAAAACTTCAGCGATCGCAAATGAGGCGATATTCCAAAGCACACTACAATGCACGTTCTGTTTGTGAAACTTGAGCGCTTTACAATTTTGCATAACCCATTTTGAAACTTATAATATGTAACACTGTACCTACACATATTATAAGTTTCAAAATGGCTTTATAAACATGTTATGTTTATGGGAATAAATTTAAAGGTCATATTTGTCATCAAAACAAACATTTTATATTTGTTTATTTATAAACTTTATTGACTACAACATTTTAGGTACAATAGGCGGACTTAATGCTAATTGCATTCTCTACCAGTCGATCCTTGGGAGTGCAGAGAATCACGATCGCGGCTTTATTATTACATAAAATATTAAAATATTACATAATTACAATATATATATAATAAAAAGACAAAATTATACATACCTACAGATAATATGATAGGTACATACATAATAGATCTTAATATTTTTGAAGTGAAAACTTCTTTAGCGGCGTTGTGCACTTTTTGGGATGAGTAAAAAATGTTAAACTCGCGTCAGGGCACGTGACCCTGACCGTAAGATTTTGGTGAGAATTCGAACTTAAGGTCGCTGCAGCGCTGCGCTAAAACATACGTTACTTCTAATTAAACAATTAAAACATGAAGCGCTAGATCATTCATAGGGCAATATTTTCTCACGACCAAGACGTTGTAAGCGCCATTAAATTCTTGGCGCTTACGCGTTTCGTTCAACGTAGTTTATCAACATCGCTGTTTGGTCCGCATGTTCAAGTTTTCACTTCTGCCGGCACTCCTGGAGTGCAACCCGTTTTTTTTAATAATCTTCTTTGTTTTGCCATTATGAAATTTATACAGTTAAGATCCGTTAATAGTTGCATACCGAGATTAACCATGACAAACAAGCAAACAAACAGAACTTATTGTAACGTGCAATAACAATATGAGCTTAACATAAAGCCTTTATTTCGAAATCATAGACAGATACTTTAATTATAATTAGCTATATAAATAGATCCCGTAAATGCCTTGGATTTCAGTTGAAACCTTTACACACTGCTGACCTGTACCTGCTTTTGCAGGTGCAATGCTGAATTATAATGTCAAAATTTATACATACTTATAATCTTTATTGCACACACCAGTGTTAATAAAACAATTCAATAATCATTAAAGAGCAGTGTGCGTTAATGATAGTAAATAAAAACCTGTCTACATAATATGGAAAAAGTTAGGCCTAGATTTTAAAATAATTGTCAGTAAAACATCTGTCAAAGGAAAATTGTTTGTTTTGATAAACGGACAACGCCTTTTCTACATAACGAAACATATGTAAATTAAGTTTCTAGTTTTTTTACATAAAACCATACCGTTTTCGAACAATTGAGATACGAACAGAAAGTTTTCGAAAGTAAGATAGGTAACCCTAAATCATGCTGATCAAGTGCCAATACATATACTTAGAAATCGCTATATGCTTGATTACAATAGGTATTTGGGGAGTTCCAATAATTCCTTATGAACTAATCATATTCTTGATCTAATCGGGGCCGATCTAGTGATACTCTACCGATAATAAAATAATCATAAATGTTCCGTTCATATATGTTTTGAGGCAAGTATCGAATAGTTACGATCGTGCTATATAAATACTTGAACGTACGTGCTAAATATATCTGGGTCAGGATCACAATATGTGTTCCTTATCCTCCTCACTTTCCTCGCATACATACATACTCGATACATGCCTACCCAGTCTCTAACGAAATATACCATGTCCCAAGAGCATCTGCAAATCTTGGTTATCAGGCACGACTCAGGTAGCACTGAGCTGGTCCTCCACATCCAGAAAGTAAACGCCTTCAACTTTCACATTGTATAACTCTTTTGTCAATAATTCTTCCTGCATTTTTTCTATCCGAACCAATATGATCATAGTTAAGTTAAAAAGAGGTATTACTCATCATGCATCGTTGTTATCTTATTAACACCGAAATTCTCTTTGAGACCTACTCTCTTAACACCATTTCTAGCTGGTATGTTAACGCGAGATTATTAAGTATATAACGGGTTCTGAAGGCTTAAAGGCAATGCTTGTGTTTCGACCGTATTTATTATCCTTCAACGCTCTTTCTGTCTCTCAGCTCACCTTCCTCACATTACTTTCAGCATCTCGTTATGTTCGTCGCAGAAGTTTTTTTTATACTTGTCAAAATTAAATTGACCACAATATAACTTAGTTTCAGAATAAGATTAACAAAAACTAAGGCGACTCCCTAACCAAATGGGATCATTAACATCGGCAATAGGCTCTAAGAAACTATTCATTCACTATTAATAATAAAATTATCAAAGCTTCACCAAAGAAACCAAATGCCCATTTGGGAAATCTACGCTATTGCTAAACGCTGCATTTTGGACAAATTATTAAGAAAAGATAAAGATAAGCTTTTCGATAATCGAGACATACCCTAAACAAGGTCTTGAACAAGTTTTAAACTAAAACAAATTCAAACGAAGCTTATCTTTCAGTTTAGCGCTATATGTAAAAGCTATGTTTGAACACCGTCCTAGGAAGTGCTGTTTACCAAAACTTACAAAGAAGAAGAATCATCATCTGTCACGCCACGTCAAGCTAATCAGGGACAGCTCAGGTCGGGTTGGCAGAGTAGTAGGGTTGGCAGGCATAGCATTGCCATTTAATAAAATAAATACCACAATGTATGTACTCTTTGTTTGCTATGTGTACTCATAAGAGTAAATACTTATTCCAAAAACTAATTTTACAAATATTTCAAACTATGAGTTTTGTCAAAAACAATGTATTTACTAGTTATTTGTCTCGCGCGCTATCACTGTAGGTACTTGTTTGATTGTTGACCAGATACTATGAGGTTTATGTACCTACCTAGTTTTAAAACTTGCCAGTTAGGTGTAACGAAATTAACGTGTTAAACTTTGTATGGCTAAAGTGTATATTGCATCTATTAGGAAAAAATACACTTTTTTGTAAGCAAATGTATCACGAAATATTAAAGTCTAAGGGCCAGTCCGCATTGAAGCTCAGCTACGCTATGGTCACTGAACTTTCGTATGTAGGTACTACATTGGTGTGTTTCATAATGGACTTATTACAAGAGCGCACGTTATTGTAAAATTTGTCGACTTAATCTTGTCATACTTTGTTCGTAGGTATGTAAAAACGGCCATTTTATGAGTGTCTTTTTGATGTGAAACATATATCGGCGTGCGTTGGCAGTAAAATCGAACCGTAGGGCTCGACCAAATGGCATGATGCTTTCTCATGCCGTCATTCCCCATCTACGCCACCACTCTCGACTCCCTTGCATGTGTACGTGCGCATACTAGACACTGCGTCCGCTCTCTGCATGAGCTGTTTACTATATCTATCAGAAGGTTTGTGATTTATCTTTATTACAAATTTGAATATTCATTATGATGTTTCATATCTTCCGGGCATCCCGTGACGTCTACCATATTTTTATTATTAAACAGTTATATATTGCTTCATGGTATTACATTTTACTTCGATTACGGCAAATAAATAATGGCTTATTCGCAATAAATCTTTAACCAAAAAACATATGTGGTGCAATTTTTGTACACACGTACACACCACGACAGGTTATGTTAGACACTAGCGGCATCATTTTTAGGGTTCCGTACCCAAAGGGTAAAACGGAACCCTATTACTGAGGCTCCGCTGTCCGTCCGTCCGTCCGTCCGTCTGTCACCAGGCTGTATCTCATGAACCGTGATAGTTAGATAGTTGAAATTTTCACAGATGATGCATTTCTGTTGCCGCTATAACAACAAATACTAAAAAATAGAATAAAATAAATATTTAAGGGGGCTCCCATACAACAAACGTGACTTTTTTTGCCGTTTTTATAGATAATGGTACGGAACCCTTCGTGCGCGAGTCCGACTCGCACTTGGCCGATTTTTACTCTTGTTACGTGTGCTATAAGAACGGTACAAAGATTTGACCTTGTCTAGCTTGAGGTGTCGCTGTGTGTGTAGTAATTATTACTTATCATCTCATTATCCCTCCATTAAAACTATCTTACAACTCGAATAATATTATGTTTAATTAAAAATAACGTGGCCACACAAAAATTAGTTTAGTTTTCACTTGTTTTTCCAATTTATCTTCGAAGAAGGAGAATATTTAGATTGTCAGAGTTGGTAACCCTAGCTGACATTTAGATTTGCTAGCGATGGCCGGTTGCCGTCATGGTATGCCACGGAATTGCCATTTTCTGCCATAAAAGAAAAAAAAATATTGCCATTTTAAAAATGAAATGAAACATTGACTTGACCAGATTCTTCTTCAACCTCTTGTCTTCCAAAGAATATTTATATTCTCTTACTGTGTATTTTTAACTCTTGAAAAGAAATGTCATGCGCGATGTGTAGCTAAATTAAAATGATTTTTAAATCTTCTTTAGGCGACATTATAACGTGTTAAAAATGCACGTCGTCTGAATTTGGAATATGACATTTGACTTTTCTCGCTAGCATGTAAGTGTGCACTACGTATTTTTTCGACCTTCAATCGGTTTGCGCGTATACAAAATTGGCGGCAGTATACGATTGACTCGGAAGCACCCGGCCAACATTTATTTAATTTCGTCTATCCCTAGTCTAATCTAACCTTGCAATTGACATTACCCTGCAATTTCTCACGCCTGCGAATTTCATAAATGCTCGTGCGCTAAGTACGTACAGCTCTCGATCGTTAACTATGCAGTTTCTGTAATAAAAGTGTGTCTTTTTTAATTCGAACACGATCGTTACTGGCGTGTGCATAGGTAGATAGCGTTGTCTTTAATTTACCTATGGTATTTTCCAAGTGTTTGCCTGCAATATAACAATATTTTGTCATCATCGCGAAGATAATACTTGTCAATACAGAAATAGTTACTTTCGAACCTTGATCTTTTTATTAAAGTGCAATGTATACATATTACCTGTAATATAATGTGTTAATTGATGTATATATAATAGGTATTTTAATTCAAATAGTTTTTAAGTTTCATGGAGTTGTACTACACCTTGTTTTATTGTATCAAATATAAAAAATAGTACAATATTTACCTCAACATGTCTGAGGGTTAAATGGGTGGGAATTTCAAAAACAATGTATCCAACTTTTTCTTATTTCAGGCTAACAGCTGCCAAAATGGAGAACACAGAACTGACTATAATGCATACAGTGGCGAATGCCTTGAGCACTCTCACAATATTATCATGCTTGTTCCTGAAAGTGCCCCAGATTATGTACATCAGGGAGAAGAAATCCGCTGAGGGAATATTCATTCAGGCGATGATCATGGAAGTTACAGGGTTAGTATTATTGAATTTCATTTTATTTCTTTACGATGTGTCTACCCATAGATGTTGTAATACCATGACTAATTTGAGTTATAACAGGGCACAATATATAACATGTGTCCAGGAATTTATTGGAATGTCCTCACATTATGCATGTAATTACATTTCAGCAAAATCCATTACAAATTTTCAGTTTCAGAATGTTTATAGTAGGGATAGCCCAGTGGATAGGGAACTGCCTAATTGAGTAACAGGGCCCCGGTTTGAATCCTGGCATGTACCACTAAATTTGTGTTCTCAGATTCATGTACATATTTGTAATTATCACTTGCTCCTTGGTAATGGAAAACATTGTGAGGAAACCCACATATCCAAGAAATCATATTTCAATAGACATGAGACCTAACTAAAGAAAGGTATGGTCTTCCCTCTGGGCTGTGGAGATGTGATAGTAGTCACTTTACATCAGAATCAGTATATTCACCTTATCTTTATTAAATGGGTTAAAGCTAGGAAGAAGAAAAATGTTTATAAATAAGAACTTACACAACTTGCTCGCTTCTTTAACATTCATAGCTCTTACAATTACCTTTCCTGCATATGATATAGCCAAATATCAAATAAGTCTTTAGCAATTGGTAGGTTATAAGCAGATATAGGTAATAAGCAGATTTGACTGCAGTCTTCTACATGCTATCATCCTTCTAGAAGGGTTTTTGGTTTCCCACTGAGAAAGCTCACTAGGAAGCTGAAAGTAGTTGCTGTCTTAGTAATGGAAAGGTTGTTTTTTTTATACCACACAAGATAAGCTATGACAACCAGTTTTCATCTGTGACGGGCTGTCTGCATGAAGTAAATAACTTATTGAGAAACGATGAGACTATTTTGCATAGTAAAACATTCACAGCTGTGGTTGGGGGGTAAAGTAGAATGTGCAGCTCCTATTGGCTAGTTCACGGATCCACATTACTTCACTTATCGGCTTATAGGTTAAATTATTCTCCCATTGGTCAGTAGACTCGTATTGCTGAGACATTTAGGCGCTAAAAGACTATGTTTTAGTGAGTAAAAGGCTTTCATGCGTCAATATTTTATATAGGTATTTAGGTGCTAAAAGCCTTATGTTTTAGTAAGTGAAGTGGCTTTCATGCCCCAATGTTTTATATAGATATTTAGGCGCTAAAAGACTACATTTTAGTGTGTGATGGGGGTTTTCATGCGCCAATGTTTTTTATAAGACAGGTAGGCACTAAGACTACATTTTAGTGTGTGATGGGACTTTCATGCGCCAATGTTTTATATAGATATTTAGGCGCTAAAAGACTACATTTTAGTGTGTGATGGGGTTTTCATACGCCAATGTTTTTTATAGATATTTAGGCACTAAAATACTACATTTTAGTGTGTGATGGGGCTTTCATGCGCCAATGTTTTATATAGATATTTAGGCGCTAAAAGACTACATTTTAGTGTGTGATGGGGCTTTCATGCGCCAATGTTTTATATAGATATTTAAGCGCTAAAGCACTACGTTTCTGAGAGTAAGTGGTGCATTGTCGAGTTTGTTGGTTTGTGGCCATTATGCTTGTATGCATTTTGAAGTTATTTTAAAAAAAGTAGTTCATTACTTAGTATGCTATAATGCAGCTATACAGTTATATATAAAAATGTAATAATTCACTACCAACATAAACCTTTCTAATGGCTCAGTTGGTAGGGTACACAACTGGAAATCTGCATTCTGAGTTCCTAAACCAACTGTACGTAGGTGACCTTTCCCATTTTAAAAATATGTGAAAATTTATATGCATTTTTTTCGTAGCTAAAAGTTATATCTTCTTCATCGCAGTGATAGGATATGGGATGGACATATGAGTATACTGTTGCTTTGTAAGAAAAAAGACTTGATGCGATACAAATAAAAATTCCTTTCTGTTCATAACATGTAACATATCAAAATGTCCATCTTAACAAAATGTCTATTTATTCATTAGGTCTAAAGTATTGATTCAATACTATGGTAATTTACAATTATTTTTACTAATATAGTAAAGACCGAGTACTGTGCCGCTCGGTTCTCTCTGGCTACCTCGTATTTTCTTTTTTTTAATTTTTAATACATTTTATTACTATCCCATATTTTATTCAGGGACTATTTAAACTAGTCAATTTGAATAAAGATAAATTTTGATAATATTAATAATATACGTTAGACATTATGATCCCAAAAATTATTTTCATGTAAAATTATAGTTGCTTCAACCTTCGGTTTCAATAAATATTTACAATGTATGATAACAGGCTCTTAATCTGTATGACTAACTCCATACATCAACTACATGATAACACCCTACTGTGTTAAGTTTTTATTAAAACAGGTGTAAAAACTTTATAGGGTTGGCAACATGCAAAAAATGACCCTGGAATTGCACGCGTCCATAATCTAGTGTCTTACAACACCTTTAGTCATATGTTTGTTAGCCGTCTTCTTTTTCTTAGTGTTAACCTGTTTCCTAATTCATTAACATTGGAATTTGACTACCGCTTCCTAACACTAGGGATTTGGTGAAAATACTAAATTTAACATGAAGTCTCTTCATGTTAAATTTAGTATTTTACCTACCGTCAGGCCTTCACAGCCCATAAAGATGACCAGATCTTTCTTAGGTTAGATCACACGTCATTTGAAATACTTATTATTTCTTAGATGTTCGGGATTCCTCACAATTTTTTCCATCCAATTTTGGAAAAACTAATGTAGTTGTACTTACATCCCCACACCAATTGACTTATCTGTTGGTACTTCATTAGGCTAGTGATAGCCTAGTGCTCTATATTGTTAGCCACCCTCTGGTGTAATAAGTAGGGTGAGACTCATGAAGAAAATAACCAAACCATACAGTAATCAAACAAATTTGAGACTTTACTTAATTACACATTGTATATAGTACATACTTCAACAGCATGCGTGCGCTGCAGCAATACAAAATGGTCATGGCTCAGTGTTTCAGTCGAATTTTCTGAATTTGGCTCATACCAATCCCCAATAGTTCTCGAATTGTCTCATAGGTAATCTGCGGGTTTTCTTCAATTAGCCG
This sequence comes from Pyralis farinalis, assembly GCA_947507595.1. Classification (NCBI taxonomy): domain Eukaryota; kingdom Metazoa; phylum Arthropoda; class Insecta; order Lepidoptera; family Pyralidae; genus Pyralis; species Pyralis farinalis. The sequence continues at coordinate 7,755,249 of OX382265.1, read as the reverse complement.
CTTAACAGTAGCCACATTATTTACGTTGACGGCAGTTGAAGGCCCGCCCTTCACGAAATTCGTCATGTAAAGAAACTCGACCTCTCTCAAATTCAGCAAACCATCGCCTCACGGTGCTCAAAGAAGGTGCTTCTCTCCCAAAAGCATTTTGAAGACGAGCAGCACAGTTTTGCGGAGAGAGAGAACTTTTAAAATCATAAAAAAAAACATCGCTCTAAAATCTTTTCGACTCAATTCCATTTTCGTTGCGTACATAAAACTTTGATGTGTGATAATAAACAATTAACAAATGATTTCCCGCCAATTGCTTTTTTTTATTACTAAGTAGGTTGCAACGTTTCAAAAAATATAATATTCGAAATTCAAATAGTTCCGATTAGCTAGAAGTGCAAAACTTTTAGTGCCCCATGTAACACAAATAAATTTCAATTTAATGATTGGGCAACTACAGGTATATTAAGAAGTAGAAACAAAATATTTGAATTATATGGAGAAAAGCCTTATAGATTTGACCCAGACTTAGTTTTTGTTAAATATGTTAAACGTTATTCCAAAATATTTAGAAATGTTTGCAAAGTTGCAAAATCTATGTATATTAAAAACAAAATTAAGCAGTCGACAAATAAAATAAATGGCTGCAGTGTTCTGTGAGATGTAGGTACTTCCCCAGTCGGGCACTGAGCCTATCTGTCTTTCGCCAGAGCCTCGTTTGTTAGTCAGCAAGGTACACCGCGTGCAGGCGAGGATGGCTTGGGCTCGCACAAGACAAACATTTGTGTGTATGAACTGTTTGTCTTGGTCTGGGAGTTTTCGATCAATTATTAGTATTTATTTACAAAAAAGTATTTAATTCATGAGCTGCTTCAAAAAGGGCGTGAAGAGGTTTTACGGGGTCGGTAACGCGCGACTGATACCCCTGGTGTTGCAAACCACGGGCTACGGTAATTGCTTATCAGGCGTTTGACACCTTAGTGGCTAAAAAAAATACGTATGCTATGCTTATCACCTATTTAGTACGCATAGCCCAAGCTACTTTGCTTAATTCATAATGTAACATTTATATGATCTATTTATTAATTTAATAATATATTAAGCTTTTCCCCGTGACTACGTCCACGTAAATTTCTTTCTTTATCAAATTTTCCAATTGTATGACCAATTTTCTTAATTTTTCTTTCCGTAAAAACGTTCTATAAAGTATTAGAAAACTTATAAATAAAAGATGAATAAATAAATAAATATTGTTGGACAAATTACACAGCGCCATCTAGCCCCAAAATAAGCGAAGCTTGTGTTATGGGTACTAGACAACTGATAAACATACGTAAATACACTTTTTTTTTTGTAAATACATATTTATCATACATAGAAAATACCCTATATATGAATGAAATAGGTAAAGTCGTTCTTAAGTTATGGCGTGACCAAGAGAAATAGGGACTCTTTTTTTATACATATAGATAATTCAACGAATTATCCAAATTAGATTTGTTAAATTAGGTACTGTTAAAAAATATATATATATATACATATATATATACGACATATCTCCCGAATTGAAATAATTTATTTGCTATTTTTTAATAGTAAGTCTCCAATTCGAGGAAGACTCGAGCGCTCATTACTTTTGTTGCGCTCAAGAGCTCATAAAGGCGCGAGTCGCAAGACCTTTCGAGTCCTGTTGTATGAATCGAGTCTTGTATACTGTCGATCGTGTCCTAATAAATAGGACTCGACTCGAGTCCTTTACATCACTAATTTTAGCTACTTTCACAGTATTATGTCGTATACTGTTGTGGAGAAAAGCGGCTGATATTGAAACTATTTTTATATTACAAAGAGAACTATTCAAAGAAATAAATGTCCTCACGGTTACATCTCAGTATATTTATGTGAATGTAATGTACGCTTTCGCTCGTAAAATATAATCATTTTCAAAATTCAGTGAAAATCTTAGATGCCGGAATAGATTGCGTATGCCGGTACATCGGCTTGCTAAGACTAGTAGATCTTTTATTGTAAATTGTATTCGATTCTATATGATGATGATGCACTGGAGGTTGCTCTCAATGACCTTTCAAAAAACTATGATCAGATTGACGTTTTGTGCATATCCGAGACTTTTCTTAGATCAGGCGATGAACCAAACTTACGTATACAAGGCTATAAACTGGCTAATTGTTATTCGAGACTAGCAAAACGCGGGGGTGTATGCATCTTGTGTCATAACTCTATTGAAGCTAAAAAAGTAGTAATATCTGAAGAACTAAATGAAGATCAGATTTTTGAATCCTGTGGTATCGAAATTCCTAAATATAACTGTATCATTTTCTGTATTTACAGAATACCAAATTGTCGACCACAACTATTTCTTGCAAAATTGGAACACTTAATGATGAAGTTACGTACTAGAACAAACAAGAAAATTGTTCTTGCGGGTGATTTTAATATCGATATTTTAAAGGAATCCACAGCTTTGGAGCACTTTCACAGAATTCTGCAAAATTATAACTTCAATATACATATCACCGTGCCAACTAGATTAAATACCTGCATTGATCAAATCATTAGCAACGTTCCAGAAGCTGTAGGAACCGTTTTACCATTGTGTCTATCAGACCACAATACTGGCCAACTACTTTCAATTCCAGTGGTAAACAAAACACGACCACCCAGATACATATCGGTACGGCGAAGAGACTATAGTGTTGATAATATTGATAAGTTTATTGATTACCTCAGGTGTCTGACTTGGGCTGATGTGTATAATGAATCTGACTGCAATACCGCATATAATAAGTTCCACGACATGTTTACATTGCTATTTGAACTATGTTTTCCTGTGATCTATATTAAAATCAAAGCTAAACTAAATCGACCTTGTTGGATTACAAAGGGTATTCGACTCGCAACTAAAGTAAAACGACGTTTACAATACACATATTATACATGTAAAAGTAGTGAGAAAAAAAAGGAATATCATGTATATAATAAATTACTTAAAAAGTGCATTGCGACTTCACGTAAAATAAGCAATACAACATATGTAAACAGAGCAAAAAATATTGCCAAAGCATCCTGGAAAGTAATAAAAAATGATCAAGCTCCCTCAGCTAGACAGAATAATATTAGTAACATAAAGTTAAAAGATACCGTTATAAATAATCCTAACGAGATAGCGAACGCTTTCAATGACTTTTTCATTAATATTAGCAAAACCAACAGCTCTATTAATAATGACAATAGTAATGTAAATAATTCTTACTGTAGTAACACAAATGATAATTACTACAAAAATAAGCGTCAAAACACATATAACTACAACTTGGATAACAACGAGGCTACTATGTTTTTGTTTCCTACAAATAACGAAGAAGTGAAAAGAATAATTATGTCCCTAAAAAACACTAACTCTGTTGGATATGACTATATACCTACGAAACTGCTTAAATTGTCGGCCGATTTAATAAGCCCAATCCTATCTCATATTGTTAATCTTTCATTTCTCCAAGGAACATTCCCAACAAAATTAAAGTTGTCAGTTGTGAAACCTATATACAAAATGAGGGGTGACAGGATGAACATGGATAACTACAGACCTATTACGCTAATACCTGTAATCGCCAAAATATTTGAAAAAGCAATGTGTAAAAGAATAACTAGTTTCATAAAAAAACATAGCATACTAAATGCTAATCAATATGGATTTCAAAAAGGTAAATCTACTACACTTGCTGCATTTAATCTAGTCAGCAAAATCATAGAGAGCGTAGACAATAGGTTTCAAACTACAGCCGTGTTCTTTGACATGAGCAAAGCTTTTGACTTCGTGTCCCATGATATACTAATGATGAAATGTGCTAAGTATGGCATGCGTGGGTGTGTTCTAGACTGGCTCAATAGCTATTTAACTGACCGGCAGCAACTAGTAGAAATATCTGGAGCTAATCGTGTCATAACTGAAGATGTATATCGATCAGACTCACTTCCGAACAGCAAAAATGGCGTTCCACAGGGAAGCCTTCTAGGCCCATTATTGTTTTTGCTATATATAAACGATCTTCCCACAGTAGCAGAGAACCACTGCATATTATATGCTGACGATATCTCGGTGGTGATATCGAGCACTCAAAAAGAAAATCATAATGATAAAATAAATAATACTGTAAGCAATATCGTAAGTTGGCTAAATGAAAATAATCTAAAAGTAAATATATCTAAAACAAAATATATTCAATTCAATAACATAGGAGCAAAAAAATCTCCGTTAAATGTTGTCTTTGGTAATCAACAATTGGAAGAAACAGCTAGCACCATATTTTTAGGTATCATGCTTGATGACAAGTGCTCATGGAAAAAACAGGTAGACATAATATGCACCAAAATTAATCGATTTGCATACGCCTTATGGCGATTAACAAAAATAGCCAATAAGAAAACTGCTTTGACGGCATATCACGGATATGTACAGTCCAAACTGAGATACGGCCTCCTAATATGGGGAAACAGTGTAAAAATCAATCGTGCATTCGTAGGACAAAAACAATGCGTCCGTGCTATCTGTGGTGCTTTACCCTGGATGTCGTGCAAGCCGCTTTTCCAGCGACTAAAACTACTCTCACTTCCGTGCATGTACATTTATGAAGCAGCAAATTTTGTTAAAGTCAATTTACACATGTTTAAAAAGAGAGGGGACTTTGTTAATTTCAATACTAGATATCCTGATAAGTTGGTTCGTCCAGTGGGACGCACAACGCTATTTAAACGAAATTGCTACGCCATGGCGGTAGAAATTTTCAATAAAATCCCCAAAAATATTAGAAATTTCCCAATTAAACAATTTAGTCAAGAATTACGCGAATGGTTAACGGCACAATGTTTTTATTCAGTCAAAGAATTTTTGAACTCGAAATGGGCTTGAATTAATATAAGTGATACGGTCTATTTTTACTATTGTGCGTGAGTATTGAAACGTGAATATAAATATATATATTTACATTATATAGATCTTTACGGATTATGTAGCATGTAACTGTATTTTAAATGAATAATGTTTTTATATAAACTGTTGTTGTCTGTGAATTGTAAATATTTACATGCCAAAATTGTCAGGTGAAATATGCTGTGCTTATATAGTTTTAAGATCTCGTATACCAAGTTCGAAGCAAATAAATTCTGAAATTCTGAAATACAAATGAATGTGCATTTATGTTTTTATGAAGTAATGTTAATAAAACTTATATGTACATATTTATGGAAGTCTCCACAAAAATAAAAATGATTCTATTCGAAATTCGTAAAGAATTTCTATTCACTGAAAGAGTTCTTTAATTATAAATGTAAATGATGTAAATTAATTAGTATGACTTAATGTTATGATAAAATTAGGATTGTTAAAATTTAGTTATCTACATGAGCGTACCTGTTATTTAGTATATTTGTGCCTCATGACATTTGCATGCCTAAGTTGGTAAAGTACGAGAAACTTAAAGTTATAATTATAATATCTATTTATGTAACCGTATTTTATGCAAATAAATTCATTCATTCATTCATTCCCTAGAGGGTTGTTGTGTTCCTGCGTGTGAGTGAGATCACCAGTAAGCTCCCAAGGAGATGCTGTGTAAGCAGCAGATGAGATATCGCGCGAGTGATCTATACAGATAAATATAATAAATTACCTGAAACAGTTCTATTCTTGCCTGACAATATGTTCAAAAGTTATATCAAAAATACTCTTGTGTACGAAGGGTTATTAGTGGTACAATTAAAGATATTATAATTCAGCACATGGTTTATAATATCTTTAATTGTACCACTTGATATCACTATATGCACTACTCACATATATTTATTGTAATATATATTGATGATGAAATAAAAAGGACTCATATTGGCAAGTTTCTTTTGGCAGATTTTATTCGCCAATGATCATTTTCGAAATGCTGGTAAATTAAAAATTAGATATTAAAGCTTTGAAAAGTTCATAAGATGCAATATAATTTGATTTAAAAAATGTAAGATGTGTCTAAGTGACCATGAGGGCCTAATGGCGATTACATGAATTTATTTTCTATCTTATCTCTGTCTTTGTGATTGACAGAGACTAAGCGCAATGGGAGCGACGCCGATAGATAACATAGTGTAATAATTACTAATTGTTACACTATGCCGATAATCTACCCGGTGGAATGATGGCTCTATGATCTGGGGTAGATCAGACGATCATGCCAGTGCTGGTGTAGGTGTCGTACTCCTTTCGCTTAGCCACTGGTTTAGAGATTACTATTTGGTAGAGCCTAGACTACTGTGGGATATGTACCCACAGTAGTCTAGGTCCTACTAAATTTTTGTGATTTCTTAAAAAAGCTGTGTTTGAGTTAGAAACATAAAATTGTATCAACTGGATTTATTTCAGAGTAAGAGGGGAGTGCTGTGCTATCTTAGACACGGGTGGACGGACTTGAACCATAAGTGTGTCTCTTGAAATTCTGTAAACGCTGTAAAAACATTAAATCAATGTTTTATTTCAGGTTTACTGTAATGACTTTATACAACTACACCAACAACTATGGTCTCATGACTTACTTGGAATACCCAATAATTCTTCTCCAAGTTTACGTGATGTTCTACTACGTGCTGAAGTACAAGAGGATGTTGGGGTTGGCCATTGTGTCTGCTTGTGTCGCCTTGTATTTCGCTCTGGTGGCTGGCTTCATGTTGGGTCTGCTCCCTAAGGACATACTGTCAGTTTTAGTGGTAAGTTGCTTTTTTGTTAATACAAATTTATCGGTAAGCAAGCAAATGTACTGACTGCCTGTTGTGCAGCAGCTGCCTATGATCGCTCGCACAGCACTGCTAACGGCAACGATGGTGATAGAATTGTAATTTAACCTAATAGTACAGTGCACGGCGGTAAATAATGCACTTAGGCAATCATCGCATTTACGAATACAAACGAATGCTAATTCCCATGTCCATCAATTATTAGATTTGTCGTTTATCAGAATTTGAATTCAGAACTAAGTATTTTATTGTTGTTTTGGCTTGATTCCCGCGTGAACTATATACAGATGTGAAACTACTTCCTTTTAAATATCATTAACTCCTTTTCGATTTATCTTTCATTTTAATGACCTTAAATCCCATCTCATTATATATTTTTCTCAACGTCTTTTCTTTTCAGACTCATTATAATTAAAAGCCTCTGATAATTTGGCTTTTAATGATTTTATTGTCGGCAGTTAATTGTAACGCTAGTGAAAATCGTACACCATTCTTCGAATAACATCATAATCAAAATAGTCCATAGCTAAACGAACTTGCTTTTTTGGTCTCCCTTTTTTTGGAGAGCTGCACTTAGTCGCACTGGAATGTGTTTCAGTACTGACTTCATTTAATATATTGTTCAAAGTTCTTCATGAACTCCAGTGGCATTTGCAACTCTCTCTTGTACTTTCTTAAAATAATTACTTACATTGTCATCCTCATTTTTTTTAATCTGTCTGCTTCGGTTACAAAATATTTATAAACATTGTAGATAATTTCGCGTAACTAGCCTCGTAATGGTTTCCCTTTTTTCCTATAGATGCCATCGTACAATTGTAAGTGATTTAAAGTTTGGGGTTTTAACAATCTATATATATTTGAACTGGACGCGACCGCACTCTATCGCATTTGAACTACGACTAGCAAATGTATAGGTAGTGTGCGACAGAGATAACGCTCTACGAAGCCGAAATTAGCCGATTGTCTCTTTCTAAAGGTCGAAGTGCAATATTTACCGCCGGGTACTGTACTTGTATTTGGTATAGAAGATTTTTTTGTAATGGTAATTAAATATGGGCTGTGGCAGAACATCTATAAGCAATATAGCTTAAATAGCGTTGCTGTAAAGACTTAAGTATTGAACCCTTAAGTTTTAAGAAGAGATTTTGCCTCCCTTTGTGTGTTCTACCGATTGTACAGCTCGCCGGCGGCGGGGAGTTCACCCTTACACGATGGAACCGCAATGGTCTCGTACTGTGCGGTTTCAGAGAAGTTTTCTTCCGAGAACTCTCAAGCTGTGGAATGAACTCCCAGCCGAGGTTTTTCCAAGGGACTACAGCATGGAATTCTTCAAGAAATGCGTGAAGAGGTTTTTGGAGGGTCGGCAACGCATGAGCAAACGTCCATAGGCTACGTTAACTGTTTACCATCAGGCAGGTCGTATGCTTGATTGCCACATTTGATTGACACATTGTGGTATAAAATAAAAACCCGGCCTGCTTCTGAGCAACGGTAAGGTTGTGCGGCACCAAGCGTGAAACTATCTTCCTCATGCGAAGATGCAAATTTAGAATCTCGTGAAGGCTTTCCGATCGGCTTTCCTTAACTCGCCTATTGTCTTGGATTCAATTTTTCACTGCTAGCACGTTTTCTTCCGTAACGGCCGTCAAAGGGCGACCACTTCATTCTTTATCCCCCAAAGTTAGACGACTGCGTTTGAATTCGTTATACCAACGATACATGGTTGCCTTGGAGGGGCCTTCATCCATGAATGCCATTTAAAATCTATCGTACGATTCGCCCGGTTTCAGGCGACACTTGAAATCGTAAAAAAATCATTGCGCGAAAATGTTCCCGACGCATATCCATTTTTCAATGAGACACTATAATTTAAAATAGCTCGCAAAAAATGTGGAGGGAAAGTTTGAAATTGGAACGTACCTATTTTTTTTACTTATAACTTGCTAGCTACTCGCCAAACCTACAGCTGCACTATCAAGCACAGCCTAGAGCTGATTAATGTGTATTTTCAAATTATTCCTGAGCACATGTCAGACTTGAGATTAGAATAAAAAAAACTTGTATACAAATCTCAAGTTTGATATATAGTCCAAGATCCCGGGGCCGCCAGACGTCACTTATTTTCTGATGAACAAAATGTGCAAGCGGCTGTTTCACAGCCTCAGTACTATTCTTCCGCTGAGAATCTTTGGTTAACACTGTCTCATAAACATCCCATTTCTAAGTTATATGTTAAACCTGTGCGTTATGTATTTATGCAAACAGAATTTAGGTCTCTCGTTTTCGCTGCAGTTACAAAATTATATGAATAAATTGAATGAAATATTTCCATATAATATAATATATAATATATTCCAAACAAATTTTTGGTCGTGGGCGATCTTAGTATGAGTGGGATAACATGGTATTCTAACGATAGCTGGTAGCTCCGATGATCATTTTTGAAGTAAAAACTTCTTAAGCGGCGTTGTGCACTTTTTGGGACGAGTAAAAAATGTTAAACTCGCGTCAGGACACGTAACCCTCACTGTAAGATTTTGGTGAGAATTAGAACTTAAGTTCGCTGCAGCGCTTAAAGATTAGTTACCCCTAAATAAACAATTTAAACATGAAGCGCTAGATCGTTCATAGGGCATTATTTTCTCACAACCAAAACGTAAGCGCCATGAAATTGTTGGCGTTTTCGCGTTTCGTTCAACGTAGTTTATCAACATCGCTGTTTAATTTAAGCGGCGCAGGGCGCTTGCGCGAGTGTGCGTGTGTTTGAGTTTTAGAGATTGGCGATAATGATGCTGGTAATGACGATGGTGAAAGAGTCGTTGAAATTATGGATGAAAGTAGATTTTTATGAAAGATAAACTTTTTAATGTAAAATAATTGTAATAGTTCTGAAGTGTTAAATTTTTAATGTAATATAAATTGTCATGTTTGTGTACGATAGCGCAATAAATGAATATTCTATTTTACCACACACATGATAGTACTTTTATACTGATAAATAAAGCAATTCGTGCGAAATTATTCCCTAACCATTCCAAAATATTCAAAAATGCACAACGTTAATGTTCAAGTTTTCACTTGTGCCGGCACTCCCGGAGTGCAACCCGTTTTTTTTTATTTTATGAATTATAATACTCATGATCTAATACAATTCCATTGGGTAAACAATAAATGTGGTAGAATATAAGATCTCGTTCTATGTAATGATGATGTCACCGTATATGAGTGCCTTGATCCTTTAGTACCCGTTGATCCTCATAATGCCTTATTAATTCACCGAAGTAAGTAGTTTAAATTACTCTGAATTAAAACCAGCTTCGTGTACTACATTACTTTTACTAAGGTCGACTATGTATATGTTAAACAAGGAGATTTTAACTGAATAACAACTCCCTGGATGGTTGTTATGTTCTGCATGTGAGTGAGATCTCCAGTAGGCTACTAAGGGGTTGCTGTGTTAGCAGTAGAGGTGGCGTTGCGCGAGTGATGCTTAATGTATTGCAAATTACGTCAGGTGGGCCGTATGCTTGTATTCCTCCGGACTTTGGATAGAAAAATAAGACTGTCAGTCGTAGTACTGCACATCAGAAGTGAATACTTTACAATAATACAAGCAAATTTATAAATGCATATCAATTTTATAAAATTTAATAAAGTGACAATTTCTTCAGTTCGTAGTTTTATAAGACCTCCCTACTACTACTAGCATTCGTCAATTCAGGTCAGATATGAGCTGACCGCGTCATGTTTAGTATTGTTATTTGACATGCTTTATTATAGTAATGTGTTGTGCAAATGTTAGAAATGAAAAGTGATTTCTGCTTATAACATTAGCACTTGCATTTTAAGTGCCTTTAAATCAATGTACATTCTACGAGAAAAATTATAATTGGAGTCATATTTTGTGACACTCTCGTAGGCAAGTACTCTTTCTAAAAAAATTCACCTAATTAAATGTTAGCAGTGAAAAGTGATTTCTGCTTATAACATTTCAGACAAGACAAGTCAAGTCGAACAACAATAAGCTTAATTTTTCACATTTTCTAGTTCTTTTTCAGTGTAGTCGAGAATATGTTGAATATTCTTAAATAAATAAGTCTTATAAATAAATATATATAAATAAATCTTGGTTCGGACATGTAGAAAGAATGCAAGATGAAAGAATGACGAAACAGATATACAATGCGAAAGTGGAAGGATGTAGGAGCCGAGGCAGACCAAGACTAACCTACCATGACCAAATTGTTCGTGTTTTATCAGAAGGTGATGTCAGGAGCCCCAGGAACCGGCGAGCGTGCATGAAAAGAGCAATGAATGTTAAAGATGGTGGTTATGGTGCTCGGTTCTCTCTGCCTACCCGCAAGGGACCTGACGTGAAGATATACATACATATTTACATACATTATTAAATAAAAATTTGCATTTAAGTTAGTAGAGTTAGATTTTTGTGTAAAAACCAAATAAAAATTGCGGAGCTATGATATTTATACAAATCTCAGCCTAAACTGAAAAGCAAATAGGGACAACTTCACATGGGGATAGGCAGAGGCTATGGATAATACCAGGTGCACCGATCTAAACATACCTCTCTTGCTTCTTCTACACTCATTGACTTCTTTACGCATGCTCTTCGGTTTTGGGTGCTTTAGATTTGACCCTTTATCAGCACATCACCAATTTGATCTTTATGTGTGCGTTTAGGGCGGCCCCTACCGATATCTCCGTTCACTTCTGCACGATAAGGAATCATATTAGTAATTTAATAACAAATCTACATATTTCGAAGTCATTTTGAATAAAGGATTTCTTTGGGATATAGATGGATGGATCGGTCTTCTTAGGAATTTGGCGTGAAGTTATAGATAAATAGACGACGAGCTCGGTGGCGCAGTGGTAGAACGCGCTGTTACGCTACTTTGACACCAACGCTCGTGGGTTCGATTCCCACACAATACAAACATTTGTGTGCATGAACATGTCTGTTTGTCTTGGTCTGGGTATTTTCTATGTAAAATAAGTACAAAAAAAAAATGTATTTACTTATGTTTATCAGTCGTCTAGTACCCATAACACAAGCTTCGCTTACTTTGGGGCTAGATGGCGCTGTGTAATTTGTCCGACAATATTTATTTTTATTTATTTATTTATAGATAGTTTTTATTTTACCACTAGTATAATTTCTAACTTGACCCGTCGTATTGCCACCTCCATTACTAACATAGCAACTCGTCAGGAGGTTACTGGTACTTACTTAACTTACTCACTCGGGACTTTTTTAATTGGCTAGTAGTAATCTACGAGTTTTTAATTTACTTTGACTCTCGAGATTGTAATTAGCCACTTGTATCAGAAGGAGGAGCTCGACAACGTCGATGCGCGTGTCAGTTCAATCGAATATGCAAGATAAGCAAGTACGACCGCAGTCAGTCTATGTATAGGCCTAGTCGTCTAGAGTTCCTCCGGCACGCGTTAAGTTACATTAATGGCGTGGCTGTTTTCGATTGATGACAGTCGTTAAGCAAAGAGTGGTAGGGCACAGTCCGACTTTTTTTTTAACGGGACAGGCCCACTACTCATACTCTCCACTGTGTGTCCTGTACAGCCAGCTTTAACAGCGGCGACCACCAAAAAGGCAATGAACAGTGAAGTCCATTGCTGTCCCGGGGGTTAAACTACAGCTGCCTTGGAATTCACAACGAATTTAACCAGAAGAAATTTGCAGGAGTAGGATGTTTCGGAATTGACTTCCCCTCTTGGCAAAGTGAGAGACAGCAATCAAAACATAGTCCGACTTGGAAAATACCTCCACCCCATAGAAAACCGTAGCCAAATAACAACTCCCGGAGTGGAGACAAACCCTCCCTGTGTCCCTGGGAGTCAGATTACGTCGCTTTTTATGGGACAGCTTGGGTAAACATGAATGTTACAAAAATCCCATCTCAGATCGCTGTCGCTTTCCATCTCAGATCGCTGTCGCTCCTGTGAGTTTTGGCTTTAGTTTTGGTTTGGGAGAGAGGGCGCCACCGCCATGTAAACATCAAGCTCCGTGATAAATATTTACAAAAAATAGTAATCGTGAATAATTTAATAAGTTGATTTTAAATAAGTGCAGTTCAAGACTCAATTTGTGCGAGTGAGTATTATATACGAAGACAGTGCGGTATAAATGTAAATAAACTACGGGACTACATAATAATATTTACATATTACAATATCTGCGGTAAACATTACTCATTTTTGTGACAATGTGGGTTAAAATATTCTTTTTTGTCTATAAAAGTGCAAAATTTCAATGATTTCTCTGTGATATTGTTGTGACAGTGTTCTCATGAACGAAGTGCCTAAAAACCGCCTTAAAAATTAGGTATTAGATCAATAAAATTACAAGAACAGTGCCACATTTAAAATAAATTTCGACTTCAACTAAGATGTTAAAAAACAGTTTTCAAAACAATTATATCGAATTTTGTGCCAATATTAGTGGTATTTATAAACATAAAATTGATAACGAATATTATTTCGTTTACCCACAATTATCTCAACTGTTCACAACAAGTTGAACTTTGGACCATTCAATGAATATCAGTTTCATATAGACTGTTAATTTCGTAGAAAAGGTTAAGAAATTTCCTGGTGTATTGGCTAGAGTAGCTGCACTACGCTTCAAATGTTGACGGTTCGATACCCAAGACATGCAAGTCACTTTTTTTTTTTTTTTTTTTTTTTGGACTTGGATTTTTTTAGTTTGTTATTAGTGAGAATTAATACAGAATTAATATCAAATTATAAAAATGCATTCACAACCTAGTGGATCTAATTTACTAAACAGTTCTCAGATTAATAATGTTACGCGTAGAAGGCCCGGCGCTAACATAACGACAGAAAAATCCTTCGATCTTTTATCAATCGATGAGGATATGGAGTGTTTATCTCTCTCACTATCGGAACGTCTCAACAGAAGTATTCCTGATCTAAGAGCGGCTAGATATGAAATAGATATTGATGAGATGAGAAAAACGATCAGTATTTTACAGGATAAATTAGAAATCGCTGACAAGGAAATCGAAAACCTGTTGTCAGAGAATTATAGCTTAAAAGAAAAAATAACTCAATTTGATACTAAGGTCAATATGTTAAAAAGTTTAAGTAAGTCGACGCCCAAAAAAGTACCATCCACTCAAAAGAAACCTCTTATGAAAAAGAAATTAGACCTTGACGCCAGTTTATTACTGGATGATTCACAACCAGGCGTCATTTCTCCCACTCCAGTGTCATCACCAGCTACAGCATCAAGTAATAACTCTAACGACGTTCCAGAACAGTCCACTTCAAAATTAACATGCTCAAAAATAATATCTATTGAGCAACCTAAAAAACCCAATTTGTACATATTTGGAGACGAACAAATTCGCGGGCTTTCGACTCGATTAATAAAATCAAGGCTCGGAAAATGGAACGATGATTACAACGTAACTGCCACAGTGAAGACGAATGCTACGTCCACACAAATTTTAAGTTCTGTATACACTTTGAGAAAGATAATCGGTAAAGACGACATTATTGTTTTAGCGATAGGTAGTCATGACAGAAATCCATATACTCTGTTCACAAATTTATGTAATACCCTATGTATATTCCAGGATGTAAAAATTTTGATCTTGAATGTACGTTATAATAGTTATTTAAATACAAAGACCTTGAACTCGGAACTGAAATTGCTGACAGATAACTATCAAAATTGTGAATATATAGACATTGAATATGATTTTAATTTTGGTAAACATAATACAAATTATATTACAAAGTTAATCACTTTCAAGATAAATATAGAAATTGACTTTATAAGATATAAGAAGGAGTATATTGATAGAATAAACAGAAATTTATCAAATGTGGAAAATACGGCAAACATGACTTTTTTTCGTAAATAAAAGGAAACACGTAACTAATACTACTTGTAAAAACATTTTCGATGGTCAATATAAGAAAGAAATTACCGTTAGAATACTGCATCAAAATATAGCTGGTTTGATTACCAAACTTGAGTCTGTCGATATAGCCCTTCAAGAATTATTTGACGAACAAAACAAAAAGTTTGATATATTATGTTTTAGCGAAACTTTTGTCAAACAAGGTACAGACACTAATATAAAATTAACTAACCATAAATTAGCAGCCACTTTTTGCCGGGACAAATGTAGAGGCGGATCGTGTATTTTGGTTAAAAATGATATTGAAATAAAACCTATACCGATAGTGTCAGAACTGGCTACTAAATATTTTTTCGAATGTTGTGGGATTGAGGCAGTAAGCCTAGAACTAATAGTAATAAATATCTACAGAGTTCCAGAGCAAACAAAGTCACACATTGGAATATTTTTGTATAAATTAGACAAATTATTACATAATTTATTTCAAAAGTACAATAACAAAAAAATCATCATTTGTGGAGACTGGAACATCGATATTTTAAAAAAAAATTCATATGTCAAAGATCTTATAAGTATTTTACATCATCATAACTTAAATACACACATTTCAACACCAACAAGACAAAATTCCTGCATCGACCAAATAGCAAGCAATACTAAACCAATAGAATGTACCACGTATCAACTTGGTCTTTCCGATCATGAAACTGCTCAATCTATAGCACTAAAAGTTAAAAACTCAAAATTACATACAACTTGGTTCGAATACAAAAGAGATTATTGTGCTCATAATATTCAAAAGTTCTGCGAGTGTATATCATCTCTTTCATTTTCAGAAGTACTGATGGCGAATAATGTTACAGATGCGTTTGAAAATTTTTATACTACGCTATGTTTGTTTTATGATCTATGCTTTCCCACAGTCAAAGTTAAAATGAACAATAAAAAGAAAACGAAAATTTGGATAACGAAAGGGTTAAAAATATCTAGTAAAAGAAAACGGAAATTGTTCTTAAATTATGTCACTAAAAAGAAAGACAAACATAAAGACAAAAATAAATTTAAAATATATAACCGTGTTCTTAAAAAATGCATTTTACGTGCTCAACTTATTAACAATAACAAATATTTGCAAAATAGCAAGAATACATCCAAAGCAACTTGGAATTTAATATCTTCAGTTACTTCCAATGAATTTAATTATAATAATATTGACATGATTAACTTTAATAATAAATTATGTTCTGATCCTATTCATCTATGTAATAATTTTAATAGACACTTCATAAATTTGACTACAAATAAATCACAACACACAACTTACCAAAATATCAAAGAATGCAATATAGATTCAAATCCTCATACTATATTCTTGAGACCAGTGGATGAGGAAGAGGTTTATAAAATAATAATGTCTCTAAATAACAGTAAGGCTAGCGGGTATGACCATATAGTCACAAAGATATTAAAATTGATCTCTAAGTATATAAGCTGTCCAATAGCACATATTATAAATTTATCTTTTGTAGACGGGTTATTCCCAGAAAAACTAAAAGTAACTGTAATCAAACCGCTATTTAAGAAGGGGAACAAAGTTGATCCAAATAACTACAGGCCTATTGCACTGGTCCCAATTTTATCGAAAGTGTTGGAAAAAGCTATGTTGATCCGAATTAATAATTTTTTGACTTTACACAATATACTACGCCCTGAACAGTACGGTTTTCGAAAGGGTAGCTCAACGACGCTAGCTTGTTTTAATTTTATAAAATGGGTAACAGAACAATTAAATAGAAAAACTCCTACACTGTCGCTGTTTCTAGACATGAGTAAGGCTTTTGACTTTGTAAACCACACTAAATTGTTACAAAAACTTGAGCGTTATGGGATTAGAGGTAGAGCTCATAATTGGTTGAAAAGTTTTCTGATTGATAGAAAACAATGTACAGAAGTAACAAAAATTATCAAATCAGGGAACACACTATTAAGAAAACCTTTCAGATCAACCTTTGAGACTACAAATGTTGGTGTTCCACAAGGCAGTATTCTTGGTCCGCTGCTTTTTATTCTATATGTTAATGATCTTCCCAATTCCACTCATCACAAATGCTTATTATTCGCTGATGATACAACCATATTACTAGAAAGCGATGAAATCCGTTTAGTTCAAACAGAGGCCAACAAAGTATTGTCAGATGTTATCGAATGGATGAATTTGAATGATTTACAGGTAAACATCACCAAAACATCAGTAATGCAATTTTTACCATATAATTCAAAGCCCTTAGAATTTCGTATCGTATTTAATCATACACCAGTCATTGAGGTTGATTCTGTAAAATTTTTGGGAATAATGTTAGATAAACACCTTAACTGGAAAAACCAGGTTGATGTGGTGTGCCAAAAGTTGGATCGTTTCGTGTTTGCGTTAAAAAAACTTCGACAAACAATTTCAAAGGCGGCCGCTCTGACAGCATATCATGGGTACGTATCGTCAGTGCTAAACTACGGTCTTATTTTATGGGGTAACTCAGTTGACCTTGAAAGGGCTTCTAAGGTACAAAAAAAATGTATCCGAGCAATATGTAACGCATGGCAAACGGACAGTTGCAAGCCTCTTTTTCAAAAATTAAAAGTGTTGTCACTACCTTGTCTGTACATTAGAAATATCTGCCTGTTTGTCAATGAACATCGTGACTTATTTAAGAAGTATACGGATATGCATCCACGGCAGAAAAGAGGTAAATTTAAATATCTATTATATCAACCACCCTGTAAATTAGACATATATAAGAAAAATGTGTACAATATGTGCATAGTTGTGTATAATAAACTCCCGATCTATTTGAAAATTTCAAATAATGGAAATTTTAAGGTAGAATTGACAAATTGGTTACTAAAAAAATGTTTTTATTGTATTAATGAATTTCTAAATGACAAGGACATTTAAAATATAAATAATTGATAATTTAATATACATATCGTGCGGACATCATTATTTTTACTTTTAGCTTGTATTTTTTTTTATTTGTGACATTTAGAACGTTTATTGCTTTTACTTTATATAATATTTGCACACCTGTACCTAAAACAGGTAGAGTACATGTACAGGATTGTTATTTTATTAGCTTAAGAACTTAATGAACTTGTATTCTGGCAAATAAAGAATTTGATTTGATTTGATTTGATTTGATTTAATTCCAATACTAATGCATCGGAATTGGTTTTCAGTGTCACCCCTACTAGTCTTAATACGTAGGCCGAAGAACGTATACAATATTGTCATCAGAAATTATGACATCACGCACACAGTTGCCAAATTTCATGATGATACTCCTATTAGAAGTGGTTGTAATACAATTGAATTAATACACAATAGTAAATAGAAGCTAAATAACTGGATTACAACCACTTATAATTGTTAATATCTATCAAAATAGATATAATTTTGATAGATTGTACCTATTAATGTATGTACGGGACTTACCGCCATTTGTTTTCATATTTCCCCAATATTTTGAACGACGTTGCGGACGCCGGAATTGGAAGCGGAAAGCTCCTGGCAAAATATTCAATGAAGATAATGGAATACATGCGGTCACTGAAGAATGTTTTGCCATTTGAAAAACTGGAGTCTATAAAATTGACTGCAGTTGTGGAAGCTCATACATTGGCCAAACTATAAGGTCTGTGACACAAAGGGTCAAGGAGCACATAGCTGCAATCAAAAATAGAGAAATTGAAAAGTCCGCAGAGAAGCCGAATACCTTCTGCAAACGGATGTCAATCACGGAATGTATTCTATAAACAGTCACTATAGAAATATACATTGTCCCCAAGGGCTACCATTTATTTTTTATTTGCGGTCACTATGTGAATGTTGCAGCTTCAAACATAAGCTTGCAGAACTGCCGTCAGCAGCTAATGTTTTGAATGTTATACTTTAATATTGGGCATTATGATATGATATTAATGTAATATATATATGATTTGGTACTATTGCAGGGAATAATCACTTGACAAATTGATTGTTCGGGACTTCTAAAATAATTATAGTTTGTGGTACCCTCAAGACTCGTTACACGCCGTTATTGCACATTCCAAGGGTAAATACTAATTACATGCTAAATTCAGTATGTGTCGAATGGCTAATAATTATACTGACTAATTTAGGCTTGCCCTATTTATCAATAAATAGCTTAATTAAAGAAATTTTATATACTCCTCAAAAACAATTTGCTTTGTTATGTCCCTCTGACAAACACGTACACACATACACAAAATATCTTTTTTAAATACACATTATTGCTTGTAAGTATATATTTCATATTATTGGGCACATTATTGATACTTACTTAGTTCTATTAATAATGTTAATTTGAATTGGTTTGCATATGTAACTAACTCTGTTTGAATTTTGTTGTTATAATGTTCACTTTATTATGTAATTATGTTTTAATTTGAATTCTGTGTAATATTCATAATATGTATTGTATATTATAGGAATGTATGGGCATACCTTCCTGTAATGCATTTACAGCCACGTCTTTTGTCTATAGTAAATGCGTTATGTCATTTGAAAGTCACTAGCTGTTGCCAAAACCACATAGGACACAATGTAGTTACATTGCAAGGTGCGAACTTCAGCTGTCTGCCAGGATCGCAAAATAAAATGCATACTTATCTGAGAGTCCAGATTGCACCAGGACGACCGGGAATAGCTGTTTATGTACATTATTATAGCAAAAACACCTATATAGCGCAATTTAAAAGGCAAAATAAAAGAAAGAAAGCATCGGTGTTAAAATAAAAAGAGGCATGCTCCATTGGATCGGACATGTAGAAAGAATGCTGGAGAAATCGGAAGATCCTTTTTTATAGATTCTTTTTTATTTCTCCTGTATCGTAAAAAACATGATAGAGATACGTATTTCCGGTTTTATGACAGTCAAATTCATTTGTATATAGCGCAATTCCTGAGTAAAACCACATACATGAATCGGCCAATTCGCGCCGAACTTCTGGTAAAGATTTATGATTGTATAATTATAATTAATTATTCGAAAGTGGAAGGAGATAAGAGTCGTGGAAGACCAGGACTAACCTATCATGGCCAAATTGTCGAGCCCCAGGAACCGGCGAGCGTGCATTAAAACAGCTATGAATGTTAAAGAAGTGAGTAAGATATGTAAGGAACGCGTCTTATGGCGCTCGGTGCTCTCTGTCTACCCTGCAAGGGACCTGGCGTGAAGAAATGCATACATACAATTACAGTTAAATTCGTGGGTAATTTTAATTAGTTCGTGCATGAGAAGAGCTATGTACGTCAAAGAAGCGAGTGAGGTGTGTAACGACATGTGCCGCGCGGTTCTCTCTGCCCCGCAAAGGATTTGGCGGGAACTTACAGATGAATAATATAATTAGTAAATAATACGTGAGTTAAATAAATAATTTGTATTAGTACTTGACGAGCAAATCCAACTCGTAAATAGCTAGTCCTATTCTTAGGGTTCCGTATTTAAAGTGTCTGTAACATTGTTTTCAGCCATTCTGCACCCCGCTGAGCGGCTTTGCTAAGGTGACCTACATATACGGGATTGTGAAGGCCTCCAACGCTGACGCTGTCTCCCTCACCACTTGGATTATTTCCATGTTAACTAATCTTGGTATGTTTTAATCATGAACGCTATATATAGTAATTAGATCATGCGTACATATCAATTATCACGCCTGTCTCCCATTGAGGTAGGCAGATACTATGGAACTTGACGAGCTCGGTGGCGCAGTCGTGAATGACGCGACTTTGACACTAACGCTCGTGGTTTTGATTCCCACACAAAACAAACATTTTTGTGTGTAAACATGTCTGTTTGTCTTGGTCTGGATATTTTAAGAGAGGTAGGGCGCATCAAAGCAGCCCGTCTGGGGAAGTACCTCCACCTCACAGAAAATCGCAACCAAATAACTCGCAAGAGAGTTTTTGTGTTCCTGCGTGTGGTGATGTCACCAGTACGCTCCTAAGGAGTTGCTGTGTTAGCAGCAGAGGAGACATCGCGCGAGTGACACTTAATATATTACTAGCGTTAATAGGGTACGGTAACTGCTTTACATCAGGTGGGCCGTATGCTTGTACGCCACCCGACCGGTCTCGCCAGTCCTAAAGGATGAGATAACGGGATGACGTTAGAAACAAGAGTTAGAACAGCCGTGCAGATTAGTCTTTTCAGGTGGGTTAGGTCCAACTTTTTTATTTTAATGTGCTCGTATCGGCGAACTAATCTCTAAAACACCTTGTCTCTATATGACACATTATCAAAATTTTTAGTTAATATCTGATCCCATTATGTCTAATCTAAGTAGTACATGGCGCAGTAGTATACTAAGGTAAGTGTGAAAGAACCGAGTTATATGGCGCTAGGTTCTCTCTGCCTACCCCGCAAGGGATTTGGCGTGAAGTTATTGATAGAACTAGTAACTGTTCTAATGGTCCTTAATGTGAATGAATCGTGAATGGCCCTAAATTTACCTCACGATGGCTTTACTTCCGCCATATTCTTTTAACCTAATGTCATGCCAGCTCATATTAGTCTGGGTGGACTATTACACTCACGCCTTTGACTTCAATTTTATTTCATTACATTTACGCTTTTAGTCGTTAGATTTATAGCCGTGAGTCCAATGTTAAATTTGCTGACTGAACTTAAGAATATATTTCACTCTCAACTTTAGCCATGACACATAAAAGTATTTTATTTGATAATTTCAGCTCGTGTGTTCACCGTGTATGTCGATTCAGGCGATGCCAAGTTGATATTTAACTTCGTGGTGTCCACGTTACTCAGCGCTGGAGTATTCACCACTGCCCTGTACTACCAACACCATCGGCCACCGACCCCACGCCCGAGAAGGAAGTCGTCTGGTAGATACTATTACCATAATGACTAAATTGTCTATGACACGTTGTCTATGATACAGATGATTGAAAATACTATTTGGCAACTGCAAAATGGTCCAAAGAGATGATACGGGACACTTCTTAAGTTATGACATAAATACTGACTATAAATGTCAGGTATCTATATTATATTCTTCTATTTGTCACATTACTACTAAATATAAGATTTTCTTTTGATTTTGGTTGGCATAATTACCGAAGTACCTTATGTAGAAATATTTCTAACAAAAGGTAATTTAGCCAAAATCATAAGGAAAGTTTTATGATAAGTTCAACCCTTTTTAAAGTTTAAAAGTTCATTCGAAATCAGTACAATACTGCTACCGAGCAGCTCTTTGCGAGCTTGCTCATTCGCAGGTACACATCGTTACTTCAGAGAATGGCTGTGTTGCGGTCTTCTCTAGGGCGAAATTGTTTCCCCAAGGATGCTCCGGACTAAACATAACAGTGGTCTACCAGGTTTAGCAGTAAGTCATGTAACTGTATGTGTGTATGCTGATGATGCATCTTTATGAGCAACTCTATCTCTAAAAATAATGGTGAGTTCTTTAAATGTACGTGTATACACCACAATTGCATAGTTGGTACACTGTTTTCAGAAATTCTTTTCCAAGATTATCTTACAGGTTTCTATGGAAGATAGGAAATCTAAGTTTGTTAAAATTATAAGTAAACATCATACGTATCATAGACAACGCCCTCATCTAATAATATCATAATTATTATCTTTGACAAAGTTAATTGAATCTATTTATGTAACTTATTTATGTAACGTTTACACCTAGTGTATTTGATTAATTAAGACATTTTATTAATTTATTGCAATATATTATTTATACTTTTACTCTTATTATTGAAAAATCGAAAAAATATTATTTATATTACATGTAACACTGTATCTGTCTACAGACCCGTTATCTATTTAATGGGGTTGGCAATCCACAGATAAGTAATACGAATGTGATGGGAACACTGAAACGATATATGTTTCACGTTTTGTGTTGCCAGGATAACGTTATTGACAATTTTATGCAAAATATCGACGTAATCCAATGTCTCCTAATGTTACATGCAATGTAATCAAGACGGAATGTATGTGCTTCACCAATCCGTATTCTAGCAGTTTGATGAAGTATACTCTAAACCTATTCAGATGAAGGGAGGCAGGTATCCCCACGGTGTGATGAGTAATGAGTTGGGACTCGTTCGTTCATGTATGATGCGACCATCTGCACAGTATTGCATACCATTGAAATGGCTAGTGAACAATCTATATCTATAAAAATCTCGTGTCACGGTGTTTGTGGTCGCACTCCTCACGGCTCGATCGATTTTTATGTTTTTTTATGTATATTTGGTAGGTATGAGAATAGATCGTAAAGTATATTTTATAAAAAAAATAATAAGTAATAATTTATATGGCAGAACAACGTTTGCCGGTCAGCTAGTTGTTTATATATTTTTTTTATTTTGTTGTATAATTTTGGTAACTTAACATGGGCACATTCTTGTACAAGTTATCTATATGTGGGTTGCCAGCTCCGTTTCCGATATTTTTTACTAGTCTAGTAGATTATTATTTGACCCATGATGTTATTTTAAATTATTTTACTAGTCATACTGCAAATCGATACTACTACAGGCATCTGCCTATTGCACCATGCCATTCCATGACCGTGCTATTTACGTACAGGTGTCAATTATCATAACTACAGCGGAAACACAAGACGGACACTACTACTAGTGTTGTTACACCTATTCTTTGACCGATACAATATATGTTATAGATATTTACTAATACTAAATTTGATTATAGCATCATCTTCATCACCTGGCCATGTAAGTTTGTGGCACTGAACATAGCACGATATGGTCTTGGTCGGTGACGGAACCGTCTAGTAGGTTTCGTTTTATCGTGTTAATAAATTATTAATTTTTCGTGTACGGTATCATTTTTTTTAAATAACATCTTATATTGTTTATAGTTAGAAAATTTACCTATCGATTTTATCGACTAAATATAGTTTCTTTTCGGCTGATTCTCTAGAACTCTAGGCATGGATACTTTTACATTTACAAATAATCATGAATGTTGTAATATTAAAGTTAGATCAGGGGCAGAATGGCAGATTTATGTCCAGAACTTTTTTATATTATTTTAAGTAAACGAAATTGACGGGTCTTCTTGAATAAACAAGAGTATATTTCACTTTTCCCTATTTTACGACAACCCCGACTTTTTTATTTCTCGAGTTGTTGACTTAGGCAATGGCCTCGGTGTGTATGTAAAGCTGCCATTCTTGTCTAGAATTAATAATACTATCGTAATTTCCCAACCCTACACGCACAAAACACGAAAATTATGGGGCTCTTGGTTATTCTTGTCTATGGTGTTTAGTGGTTCTTTCTTTAGTGCAGTCGTAAAATTCATTAATTTGGTAAATTAATAACGTTGATGAATTTTACGGTTTCGAAATTTGGTTTCGTTTGTTGCAAACATATAATTGATTTCAGTTCGTAGTTTATTTCTTTGGATGAAAGGGAAACAACCCTCCAGTGAATTGTCAATTAGCTGCCATAATGACTGTACAAGAGTGCAAATTAACTGTAACCAGAAATTCACTGGTTAATTAGTTTTAGTGCCGTATTTTTATTAATGGGAGCCCCTTAATTGTTGGTCCTAGAGATGGGTTTCATTGCCGGGGCGTTGGTTTGAACGAGGAATGTGGTCGGTGACGGCATAGAATACCAAGTATACTTGATCGAGACGATGGTTAATAATGAGCTTTAAACTTGACCTTATTAAAATATTAATGACATAAAAACTAAATTGAATATATTTTAGCAATTCATGCTGACGAGTATAGGATATCACTTATTATAATTAAATAAAAATCTTGAAAACCACATGATGATATCGTAATTGGCATCATGTGTAAAATACGCTGTGGTTAGTAAATTATCATAATATATTTTTTAATAAAACCACGGAAACTCAAATTAGTTTTTAAACTAGCAAAATTGTATTTTTTTTAATACGTACATAAAGAATAATCTTGCCAAACATACGAACAACTTAATTTTCTTCAATTTCCAATTTCAAATCTCTAAAATCTTTCACCCTGTATATTTCCGTATACTCGATACTTCTTAAGATCGCAAGGTATGAGTTAGTGTTTAGACACTTTATCTTTTATACTTTCATTTGTTTTATGACAATGTGCGTTAATTCGAATGTCTCGAGTATTCTCAATTTTGTATGACTGCGGTCGCCTCAATGTTTAGATGCTTAATGCCGACACACTAGGTACAGTCGCCAGGTTTAAGCATCTTAAAACTCTTTTATATACTGATTTTCAGGCAGTGAGAACTGTTGCGCATATATTTTATTATATTTAACGCCTTTTTTACTCGAATTTTCTTTTGTTATCTATGGAAAGCCAGTTACAGTTTGTCTCATAATTTAAATATCCGCCCTCTGACGGCGAATAAAAACCAAATTTGCATATTACGCTATGCACTGAAATTTGCTTTGGGATATATATATATATATATATATATATATATATATATATATATATATATAATATATATTGGAAAATAAAAGAACTGCATATATAAAGTAGTAAAAGTATTTCAATAAGAACTTTATTTTCTTAAAGGTATATATACTCTTCATTACGAGAAATTTACACCATAAGGCTCGCTGTATAAATCAGAGTACAGATTTCAATGCTCTAACCTTTGAAAGCGATAGAGTATGACAGAGAGTCCAGTAAAGTAGTTTAAATGCGATGGAGATGCGTCCTAAAATATATGACGTAACGCTTATAATGTGAGAATGTTGCAGACCGCACAATTAAAATGTGAGAAAGAGAGTGTCAGCATTAATACAAAATGGGGTCTGTTGGTACAGGAATGGTTGTATAGGTTGAAGACAAAATCACAAAAAATATATATACTACACGATAGTGCATGGTGTAAAATCAGAAGAATGACAAGGCTTACTTATCATGACCATGATATGAAGTAGCTAGTTATGTGGAGCTTGATCCTCGCAAAGGGCATACAGTGAAGGTACAGTAATATAGAAAGTTTTTGTCTATTAAGAATTCTTACTGCACCATAGATAAATTTATGCTGGAAACAGGATATTATTAACTGCTTTCCCTTTTCTTTTTAAGCATATCATATTATGTTTAAATTTTGAAAGTTGAATTACATGGCGGAGTCGATTCTTTATGGTAATTTATATGTATACATTATTCAAAATTTTAAGTTTACACAAGATAAAGAAGGACAAAATGCCCCGGCGGAAACCCATTTATTTAGAACCTTTATCTAGTCATACTGTAACATAGGTACTATAGTATTTTACAAATCTCTAGTATTATAATGAATGTATTCCATGTAATAGGATAAATAATTAAGATACGTGTATTATATGTACGTGTTTCTATTCCTAATATATTACTCATAATTATGCATCTGCTATATCTAGTCTATTTATATAGTTTTGTAGTCATTTT
Organism: Pyralis farinalis; assembly: GCA_947507595.1. Taxonomy (NCBI): domain Eukaryota; kingdom Metazoa; phylum Arthropoda; class Insecta; order Lepidoptera; family Pyralidae; genus Pyralis; species Pyralis farinalis. The sequence continues at coordinate 7,729,045 of OX382265.1, read as the reverse complement.
GAGTTAGTCAAATATATCTTTTAAAAAGGGTAATCTTCATATAAAGGTGAATTCAGACTTGCATGCGCCGTTATTGGATAGCATTTGTTGTTTTCTAAGAAATTGACAGTAGAATGTAATGCAACACGGTTGTAGCAGTGATAAAGTAGCAGCCATTTACGGACTGGTCCCTGGATCGAATCTTGGTGTTGCCATGTACCACTAAATTCGTATTTTCGACTCTATGTACATATTAGGGCTTGTCCGGCTGTAAATCAATGTATGTTTAAAATTGTGTGACAGATTTGAAATTAATATTTCATTTGATATTTCAGTAACATATATATTTGTCAAAGTAGCATAATATACCGAACATTGCAAAAACATATTTTGACAGATAGTGAGAGATAACTTAAGTTATATAAAAAAATGAGAATGTTCTGTAGAACTTTATAAGCTATTATTACTTTTGGTCCTAAGCGCCAGTGCACATTAAGACAGAGACTAAGTGCATCGACGAAGCGAATTTTTTTATGTAAATGTATGAAGAAAGAGATGTACAACTCGAAAGTGGAATGGTGTAAAAGCGGAGGAATGACAAGACATGACCAAATTGGTTGCGGTTTAGAATACGATGTTAGGAGCCCTAAAACGGCGAGCGTGAAATGAGCTATGTGTAATTAAAAATAAGCAATCAAGGTGTGTAAGAAACAAGTCATGTGGCGCTCGAACCTCATAGCTTACCTCGCAAAGGACTTGGCGTGAAGTTATTGTAAGTTTTTCTCTATTAAGAATTGTTGTATGGTGTAATACCATAGTAAGACTATGCTGGAAGCAGAATATTATGAACTGTATTCCCATTTTTTCTAGCGTACATATTTGAGCAGCAAGAAAATCCAAACAAATCGTATGAAGCGAATACATTAAGCATGTTAACATGTTTGTTTAAATTTTGACAGTTCCTAGAATTACCTGACGCAGTCTATTCTTAATGTAATTTACGTGTATACGTTGGGAAAATTTTGAATTTTACACAAATTTATACGCTGTGGACAAGGAAATAATGTTTATAATGCGCAATACAATTTAGTATACAATATGCGTCGCTTCAATATAGTTTGACTGTTCGATGCAGATTTTCTAATATAGGGTCGGTAGATCCCATACAAATGCGCAAAAAATATTTGACGAATATCCACATTTTCTAAAAGAAGTTAATAACATCACATTTGTTGAAGAAACAGAACGTAACTCGTCGAAAACATTGTAATCTGTCCTATGATTGTAAGTGCAATAGTTCTGTCAGAAGTCCCTAAAAAATAATTGAAATGTTACTTGACTTATGGACATTGTTTTTCTAGGTGTTTATTTGTTAGGTGTGCATAGAAATATTAATCCAACATATTGACTATGACCCATTACAAAGGTAATAAATAATGCGCCCGCTGCGATTTGCTCTAAAAAAATCAACCTATATAATCGATCTGGGCAGGCGTTGATTGACATTTGGGTGGACTCAATATTTGCGTTATTATTATTTTACTCATTATACTGTATACATTTTCATTGTACATTTTGCTCATTACTATAATTTATGTTTATACACTTTTATGATATTTGATATTTACGGATATTATACATTTTTTTGTTCCTGGCAGATTAAATAGTAAATTTAGTCATTAGAGAGGCTACATTTAAAAGATTCTTCACAATTTAAGTATAATAAAAATAAAAACCTAGTACATAATAGGCTCCCATAATTACTTGTAATACAGTATCTGGCACTTAAAATTCCATACCTAAATAGAAGCATTTTAATGAAATACGTTTCTATGAATAAAAATAAAATGTAATTTATATCGAGATCAACGTGCCATATTAATGCCAGAAACTGTAAATAATCTAGTATCGATGGTAAAGATATCAATTAATTATTCGACGTTTTATCTGTAATGAGGATATTTATAAACTAATTATTGTAGGTAAATGTTATGTAAGGTGAAATATCTTCGGAATTAAGAGTTTCATCTACATGTTTAATGAATAAACAGTATTTACTCTGTCTGTGAGAGATTGGTGTTAAACTATTTACACCTACGCTAGTCTGAAACCACGTTTAGTACCAATTTGAATGCTGACTTTGTCAATTGGTTTTCAATTTCTGATCATTAGAATTTCACCTTATGTAAACAATACATGCTCATGAATGTAGTAGTTTTACACGTGCATTGCGCTACATTTGGCATTTGGCCATTAAACAAAATGCTTATAAAGCAATTAATTAATTTATAATGAATGAATTCCCTATTATTCAAAATGTCCGTCTTACCAGACGGACATTTAGGTGTTGATAAAAATATATAATATCAAGGAGTACAGATGTAGCTATTTGCTTTTTACTTTACTTTTGATTAAAGAAATATATTTAATAAAATTACTACAAAAAGCCAACAGTCCTCTACATGCCAGGCAAAGTAGAATCGGGGCAGACCCACGGGGTGATTGTGAATAGATTGGAATATACCATTCCCACTAAGTGTAAAAATATTTGATCTTCGAACATGTTTTGGAATATAAACTATACTATTCCCCCAAAATTATATGATATTCATATATGTTTGAACATCATATATTTTTGTGGGAATGGAACAAAAAATATTTATTGCACAATGCGTATGACTGTAAATTATTTTTATGCAGACTAATTAAAATTCCTCACTCTACGTTCCCTATGTGCGTTGTTCCCTAATCTAAGGGATCGTTCACATGTGTTTTCTGTACTTCGAATTTGGAGTAATTTCATCGTTTTTTTTTCTCTATTTAAAATAGAGCAGGATCAAAAAGTCTTCCGGCATAAAGCGCCTACACCCAAACACCCAATATAAGCTCTTTACGCTTGCGAGAACGTACTTGGTATCTATCTTTGATCATTCAAAAAGCTAATGTTTCGCTTTTGTACTCATAATTTCAAGACGTCTCGATATTTTTTATTATCATTTTAAAAAGGTACAATTTCATTGACCAACATAAAATGACATATCTTGTCTGATGATGATCTCTCATATTGTTTGACATAAAATGCAATATAATTACTTATGTTTCAATATATTTGTTAATAATTAACATGTGTGCGTGCAATTATTTGTAAATTATTTTTACCAATTTAACTGCCGTTTTAAAAAGACATTATTGTAAATTATTGTTAAGTGCCAAATGTGGACTTTATACATATATTTAAATCACCGTATGTATTTAGTGTTAGTAAATTATTTCGAATTTATGCTGTGTTTTACTTGTTTCGTCCCTTTGCGATTTGATGGCCCTAGTGGTGGATTAGGTAGCAATGCTACCTAAACTTAAACATCAAAGTTTGTTTGATTTCCAAACATTACTGTGTATAAACGTGTCTGTTTTGTATTGGACTAGTGTTCCATAAGAGAGATAGGGCGTATCAAAGCAATAAATAAAAAGCAGCCCAACTGGGGTAGTACAGGTGGTACTACCCCACAGAAAACTGCAGTCTAATAACAACGACCTTGAGGGTTGATGTGTTTCAGCGTCTTGAGTGGCGTTACCAGGAAGCTAAGGAGTTGCTGTGTTAGCAGTTGGCCACCCCAACTGCTGACACAGCAACTCCTTAGCTTACACCGCTAAGAATATTTCGTGTATTGCAGGCAATCATAGGCTACGGTAACCACATAGATAAGGTGCGTGCCTCCCCACGTTGCGGTCAAATCGGTCGGATCGGTATGTTAATTCTTTTGCGAGTAATTTCATCTATACTATTTTATATACATTCGCCAACTGTTCGTTCATGCGAAATGGCGCCGGCGGGCGATAGGTGGGTCGTTGCTGTGGCTGCTCTGGTCTACTCTACCCCTGTTGTTGGATACAAAAGCGTACAGACAGTATTTGTATGTCAAATGACATCTAAATGCAAAATAACACCTGACTATATACGTTTTTTTATATATTAGAGAAGAAATCTTACCTGAAATTGAGTGGCTTACCTGATGGTAAGTGATCACCGCCTCGTGCAAACTTCAGCAACATGAGAAGACCACGTAACCTTCGCCAGCTGTACAAAGACGATGCAGACGCCATTAAGGGTTTCCATATCGTATGGGAACATATATCAAGGAAGTAGATAGACGGCATGCGAAAGAAAATGTGTGTATAATATGTGCTTAGATAAGAAGAAGCATGCTCTGTTGGTTTGGACATAATAAAAATAATGGAAGAGGAAGGAATGACGAAACATATTTCTATAACGCGTTAGTAAAAGGAAGTAGGTGCCAAGGACTCTTCCTTGGCACCTACTTAAATAGATCGAGAGTTATCGGAATGTGGCGTTAGGATACCTTGGAACCGAGCGTGCTTGGAAAAAGCTATAAATATTAAAGAAGCGAGTGAGGTGTGTAAGGGCCAAATCACTTGGCGCTCAGTTCACTGTACCTGGCATAGGCACAGTGAACCGAGCGCCAAGTGATTTGGCTCTTTGCTATACATATAGATAATATCTTAAGGATGTAAAGTGGTTTACTATAATTTTAGAGACAAAGCCAATCTCGCCTGCATGTGGGACACCTTTCTAATTAAAAACACAAGTTTCTGGCGAAAGAGGAGCAGACAGGCATCAAAACAGTTCCACAGGGGAAGTATAACCGTCTCACAGAAAACCGCAGTCAAATAACATCTCCCTGGTCGTTTCTAATCGAACACGCAGGCTAAGCAAACTCGAATGCAGCTTTTCTACGGACTGTTTATATAAATCGAGTGTCTACGCGCTCGTGTATACTCTACGCCTCTTCAGTTGAAAAATGTATCAAACGCACACGCGTAACTATCACGTTTATTATCACAGATCACAGTTCTGTTATCTGTGTTTATTATATACTTAGTATAAAAGGTGATACAGTGATTTTATCATCATCCTCTCAGCCTGCATTCGTCCACAGAACATAGGCCTCCCCTCTAGAGCGCCACTCGTCTCGATCCTGTGCCACCTGCATCCATCGACTCCCTGCAGACCTCTTGAGGTCGTCGTTCCATGTAGTGGGGGGAGACCTACCTGGTTGGAACCACTATTGAGGTCATTTAGAATAGCACTAAGTTCCTCCAACGACTTCGCCATGAGAATTATATCGTCGGCAAATCGAAGGTGAGTGATGTATTCGCCATTGATGTTTATACCGTATCCTTTACAGTCCAAGAGCTTGAAGACATCTTCCAATGGTGCGGTGAAGAGTTTCGGGGATATAGATCCCCCTGTATTACACATTTTTGCACTTGGATCTAATAATACTATAAATAAACATCGTTGCCTTACCTGTACAAGCACTCCAACATTTCAATGTATCATATCGCTGGAGACTGTAGCACTGCCCATGTCTCAATGGAATCAAAGGCTTTTCGTAGTTCACATAAGCTAGTCATAAGGGCAGATTATGCTTTTCAGTCTTCTGTATAATCTGATAAAGGATATGTATGTGGCCTACGGTGCTAAAGCCTTTTCGGAATCTGGCTTGTTCGGGAGGCTGAAATTCATCAAGTCTGCGTGCGAGATGGTTTGTGATGACTATCGAAAACCGTACATAAACGCGGCTCAAAAGCGATATCGGCCTATAGTTCTTCAAAAGGGATTTCCAGTGAATTCACCAAGAGTTTTGTAGCATGTTATTCTAACGACTAACATCTGCAGTTCCTGAGAATGACTCGTGAAGAGGCGAAACAAGTGTCGCAGAGATAACCGTGCTGTCGTAGCAGGGGTGGCATGGGGATCCTGTTCCAGACAGCGAGCAATCAAAGCAGCCGATTCATTTAGGACGCTCGTAGCAGCCGTGGCGGCGCTAGACGAAACGTGGACGTCGGCGACATCCAGATCTGCGAGGCCCCCGTCATTTTCGAGTCAGAAAGAAAATGTTAAATTAAATGAGCTGAATTGTACACAACTAATAATTACACCCACATTTTATTTTACAAGTATTATTGCTAATTAAATAATGACAAAAATTACAAAAAAACCTTTTTTGCGAGGCCCTCGCAGGCGCGAGGCCGTAGGCGGTCGCCCACGTCGCCTACGCCCAGCGCCGCCACTGTGCATTGGTAGTACTAACGGTAGTGGGTGGGTGCCGATACTAATTGGTGGCGGAAGTGCACAAAGCAAGAAGATAGAATTGCATGTAAAAGATTTTTTGTATCTTTACTTTTATTACAATACTTGTAAATTTTCTATTTCTCAAGTTTATTCGCGCTGCTGTATTATTTTATGCGAGTTTAGTTTTTGCGTAAAAGGGAACTAAATAGCTATGTATGTTAAATAAGTTAGTGAGGCGTGTAAATATCATGCCATGTGGCGCTCAGTTCTCTCTGCCTATCCCGCAATGGACTCGGTCGTAGGCAAATAAGAACTCCCTGGAGGGTTGTTGTATTTCTGTGTGTGAGTGACGTCACCAGTAAGTTCCTAAGGAGTTGCTGTGTTAGCAGCAGGGGTGGCATTACGAGAGTGATACTGAACGTATTGTAAGCGTTTATAGGCTACGATAACCGCTTTACATCAGGTACGCCATATGTTGGAATATGTGCCGATGTTGTATAAAATAAAAATTGGCGGTTTCGTTGTATAATAACCGTATGTTCCGTCTGGTCTCTGCCTAATTTATTATTAAACTAGCTTTTACCCGCGGCTTCGCTCGCATTGATAAAAAATATATTTTATTTTAATAAAAAGTATCCTATTTTACTTCTGATATCTCCAAGAATATGTGTACAAAATTTCATGATGATCGGTTCAATAGTTTTCCCGTGAAAGCGTAACAAACAAACGGACATTCATATTTATAATATTAGTAGGATTTAATTATGATCCGTGCAGAGGTTTAATCAAGAAAAAGAATCAAGCAGACAGACAAGCAGAGTTACTTTCGTATTTAGAACGTTGGAGTGAATATGCTTTAAATTAAATTTTTAAACAAGACAATATCAATTAGAAGTGCCTTCGTTATAAGAAAATGTAGAAGGTAATTATGTCAACGGACTCTTATACCTTGCAAAGCTACTACAGTAACATTTTTATTTTCTAGGAAAAGGGTTGATATTCAACTTACGGATTTGGCAAATTGGTACCGAATCCGGCAGTCTCATCATGCCGGAACCGCCGCGATACATGATTCGGATCCCTAGGCAGCAAGAGCATTATCAAAAATCCTATTGACGGCTGCACCGGCGACACTTATCTTATAACGTAATAATAAAATTAGAATGATGATAAATGTCTCTAACTACAACATTTAAATTATAATTCAAGTTAAGCTCATCACACCGGCGTAATAACTAGCCTATACGTTAATGTCAAATAATTATATTGGTATCACCTTGGGTGAAAATAAATGTCAACCAACACAACTGCCATTTTGAGATACTGAAATCGTTTTAAAGTTTTCAATTTTCTATATATGACAACTATCAAATTATTTTTTTCTTCGGTCCAATATGACTACTTAGGTTGACAGAACACGTCATCAATTCAGAAGTAACAAAAGTCATTTGTCAAATTTTGTGGTTAACATGTTATTACTTATTATACGTGTCGGGTGGTCGGGAGGCATGTAAGCATACTGCCCACTTATTGTTACCGTCACAAGTGGTTTGTATGGTCATAATATCCAGAAGTGGGAGTGTGCTGAGTCCGCACATATTAGTCTGTTAGATCTGAACTAGTGAATACAGTATGCCAATAGTACAATGCCCAAATAAAGATCTTGTTCAACGGGTAGCGGTTAGTAACTCTGTACACTAAATATATAAACTACACAGTAATTTGTTATTATTATACTATTCATGTGCCATTTGTTTGTGTTGTTGTTGTGATCATCTTTGTGTTTTGTTATATGCTTTTCTTAGGGACATTTGTATTATGTTGAGTGCTTGCTTTTCCGTCCATAATGTCATAAACAGGTCTGGTCTAATTATCGGTGACAGAATTCGTAAGGAACCTGGCAATACGCTTAGATCAGATCTATTTGAAATATCGCACTACACTTTTAGTATGTGCATTCTACAAATTGTTAATATGTATTATATATGTGCATAGTGTCGTGTTTATGTCCAAATAAATGATTTCTTGCTTTCTTTATTATATCGCTCGCGCGTTCTCACCTCTGCTTCTTACACGATAGCTCCTTATGAGCGTACAGGTAACCTCACTCTTTCGCAGGAACATAACAACCCTCCTGAAAATTGTTATATGGCTGAGGTTTTCTGTAAGCCATGGAGGAACTTCCACAGTCGGGCTGGTTTGACGCGTCCTACCTCTCTTACGTCATACACTTCTGACGAATTAACACTGATACTCTGGTTAGAGTATTCGACTGGGGGCGATTAAACTTGGTCCAATTCAACACAACCAAGGCCAAACTATAGGTATTTTTGTAATAATTTGCATTTAAAATAACAAATCAAAAAGGTAATCATTTCTATATTTAAATATTATGTTATAATTACTATATCACGGGTTTATCCCGGTCATTTGATAGGCGTGCGCAGAGATTTGGATCCAACGCGTAGAGGCCTCTTTGAGAAGCTTGATGTAATGTAGTATAGCCGCCGTGACCTTCTCCAGGGGATATCACGAGTGACAATATACCCATGAACCAGGTCACGGCAGGTATTGGGACTATTGCCAATGTATTGGAAATTATTGGGCTATTAAAATGAGATCTGGAGGGATTAATACAGTACTGGGCTATTACAGAAGAGGGACGGACAATATTATTATATTTAGACTACTTTGTGCATATCTGACGGAATTATTTGTAGTAATTATAAGAATGATAAATAACAAAAAATGTTTTTGTTGTAATCTTCATGAATTTTTTCAAAATAACAAAAGGAAATCTCCCCGGCGGGGAATCGAACCCCGGTCTCTCGCGTGACAGGCGAGGATACTGACCACTATACTACCGAGGACTCATGTATAGTTTACGAAATAAATAAATCTATTGAAACTTGATCACTTAAAATATGCATATTTATATATTTTTTATAATTTTCATATTAAGTATGTGTGTGTATTTTACAGAAAACCAATAAATATAAATTGATCATCAAACATGGAGGCGGGAAATTCTATCATTTACACCAGGGATGCATGAAATGCAAGAGTAGTTTATCGAGTAGTAGATCAGTCCGTCAATATACTTACGACGTACAACACAAGTGCATGCATATCGATGCAGGTGCGAGAATAGAGTGGGCGGTCAAATTGTATAGTTAAACCAGGAATGCACGACGGTGCAAGAGAATTGTTAGGATTTCTTCAGCCCGTGCCTACATTCACGATAGTATTTTCATTTGATTGACACCTCTGTTCAGTAGAATGTGTGATGCGCATGTTCTAACGGCGAATAACTTATATTACATATTCTTTTACTTAGATCATAATAACTAAACTGACTTTTACCTTTTATTGTATCATAAATTCTTAAGATTATTAAATAATTTAATAAGGACTAATTTAGGATAACGCATAAAGCTGTCTTGAACTGACTCTTATAATCAATACAATATGTAAACATTGGCACGTGCTTTCTATTGCAATCGATTTAAATTCGCACCAAACAGGTTATGTTACTAGGATTGCATCAATGTGAGGAATGGCAAGCTCGGGAATAATATTATTTATTATATATAAAAATCTCACGTCACGGTGTTTGTGGTCACACTCCTCCGAAACGGCTCCACCGATTATTATGAAATTTTTTTATTTGTCAGGTGTGAGAATAGGTCGTAAAGTATATTTCATAAAAAAATTCATGAATAATATAATAAGAAATAGTTTATATGGCAGAACAACGTTTACCAGGTCAGTTATAAATAACATTTAATTCTGACTGGAACTATTATATTTCAAAAGCAAATTTATGGTGTTACATCACTTAGGTATTCTCAGCTAGATGCTATTGTATTAAAAATGATATATCAATTATTGCGTAAAATAATAAAGTGTACATAATTATATACATATCCCGCGGGACAGTGATTTTAAATTGGCACCCAACGTGGGACTTGTTTATTTATTACATGAAGGTGTAGAGTTAGTTGTTATAGCGTGATGGGACGACCATGAAAAATAGTTTAATTGTTTTAGTTACATAATTTCATAATACAAATATGAGCATTTGCGATTTTACTATTACATTCATCATCATCATCCGAGCGTTAATCCTGTTTAGCGCCTAAATGTCTCAGCGATTCGAGCCTTGTGGCTTATAGGAGAATATTTTAACCAATAAGCCGATAAGTGCCGCGATGTTAATGTGCGAACTAGCCAATAAAAATATTCACCGCTACGGGTGATGAGGTAGGTAGACACGAAACTAATAAAATATAATATTTCACAGAAGGAAATAAATATAATAAATAAATATTAATATGCAAGGACCGCGTCTTATGGCGCTCGGTTCTCTCTGCCTACCCCCCAAGGGACTGGGACCCCCCAGGGGAAGATATACATACATACATACATTTCACAATCAAATCAGAAAATATTTTTTGTACCCCTTGTAATGTTAGATATTTGCAACATACCAACACTGTCACAGCGCAAGGTTTAGATTTCTGTACATGGTTTCAATAAATTGTTATTTTTGAGCTCCTAAGTTTTATGTGAGACTATTATCATTTCATGCTCTCCTAGTATGCTCACGCACATTTTTCGTAATAAATGACTAAATGTAGTTATTCAAATTGCTATCATCTATCTCCTATTGCACAGACAGGTATTGGGTTTCGAGAGTTTCTCCTTACTAGTATAGTACCTATTATATGTTATGATAACCGCTTTATATTAGAAGGAATATCAGTCAGACTTTAATAATACATAAAACACACAACTCTAGGCTTGATATATGCACATAAGTAAGTAATAATGGGATTCAGATAAATAAAAAATAATTGCTGCGTATGTGATCACGTCACTTGAGGATGGGTCAACCGATCTAATATACCTATTTGTTTGCTGTATTCGTAATTATCAGGACAAGGTTTACATGAAATATGTTTTTTTAATTCAGCGGAACAGTCTTAAATTTGGATGGTATGAAATCATCATTAAAAGTTACATTTAGTTTGATAGGTTGGTTTTCATACAATAACAAATTTAAAGGTATAATATTACAGTACGGAATTTTAAAAATTAAAAAAAAAGCATTTTTTGGTATGGTAAGGAAAATTCATTTTGAGGAACCGCTTTTCGACAAATTGACTGTCTAAAACAAAGCACAGTCTAAGGCCCGCGGGAACCCGTCGCGGGTTTCCGGTTAACGGTGCGCACGGCCTACACCACTGGGTATTCAGACATACACATAAAACTGGCAGACAAAACAGAGGTTATTGCGGCCAAAAAAAAAACGGGTTGCACTCCGCGAGTGTCGGCACAAGTGAAAACTTAAACATTAACGTCGTGCATTTTTTAATATTTTGGAATGGTTAGGGAGTAATTTCACACGAATTGCTTTATTTATCAGTATAAAAATACTATCATGTATGTGGTAAAATACAGTATTCATTTATTGTGCTATCGTACACAAACATGACAATTTATATTACATTAAAAATTTAATTCTTCAGAACTATTACAATTATTTTACATTAAAAAGTTTATCTCTCAGAAAAATCAACTTTCATCCATAATTTCAATGACTCTTTCACCATCATCATTACCAGCATCATCATCGCCAATCTCTAAAACTCAAACACACACACACTCGCGCAAGCGCCCTGCGCCGCTTAAACCAAACAGTGATGTTGATAAACTACGATGAACGAAACGCGTAAGCGCCAAGAATTTCATGGCGCTTACAACGTATTGGTTGCGAGAAAATAATGCCCTATGAACGATCTAGCGCTTCATGTTTTAATTGTTTAATTAGAGGTAACTAATGTTTTAGCGCTACAGCGAACTTAAGTTCTAATTCTCATCAAAATCTTACGGTCAGGGTCACGTGTCCTGACGCGAGTTTAACATTTTTTACTCATCCCAAAAAGTGCACAACGCCGCTAAAGAAGTTTTCACTTCAAAAATCTTAGAACTCGTGAGACCTGTTCAATTGTGAATCTAAACTGTCTAGGCACCCTCTCAAACACACCCTAAAAATCATCAATATCGGTCTAGCCGTTTATATAAGCTCGATAACATACACACGTAGATATATATATATTTATATATAGGTATACTAGCTTTTGCCCGCGGCTTCGCACGCGTAGTTTTTGGAATTTCGGTAGTTTAATTATTTTTATTTTACTTCTTATTTTTAAGTACAGTCAGCGTTAAATAGTTAGTAAAAGTACCAAATATCCTTATTTGTGTAGTAATGAAGATATATCACGATCTGTTCGGTTTGCATTAACTATTTGATACTGGCTGTATACACACTCAAATCACCTCTTTATACTCAACATTGCCTATTTTAAAAACATAAACGTTTCAAGCCACTAACTTGAAAAATCTGCCTAGGTTGAAATTCAAAAAATCCTTTCTTATCTATGATATACATTACAAAAGGAACCTCTTGATGAGTCAGTGAATTAGACAGGAACTCAATTTCTATTAATATAAATTAGCGTCTCGTTCAAACACAATTTCAACCCCCTTTTCACCTCGCTAAGGGTGGAATTTTTGAAAACGTTGAAACGACTTTTTTGGATTCTAATAGAGAGTATCTGTACAAAGTTTTAAGCCACTAACTTCAAAAAATATTTCTGCTCCATACAAGCTGTCAACCACCTTTTCATCCCCCTAAAGGTGAAATTTTGAAAAACGCAGAAATTACTTTTTTGACGTCTTGTTTGAGAGTATATTTACAAAGTCTTAAGCAGCTCACTTTAAAAAAAAAACAATTTCTTAACAATTTAACTTTCAGTTCAAGAAATACTTTTGACCCCCATTACACCCTTTAAGGGTGGAATTATTGAAAACGCTGAAATTACTTTTTTTTTGATTCTAATAGAGAGTATCTGTACAAAGTTTCAAGTCACTAACTTCAAAAAATATTTCTGCTCCATACAAGCTGTCAACCACCTTTTCAGCCCCCTAAAGGTGGAATTTTGAAAAACGCTGAAATTACTTTTTTGACGTCTTGTTTGAGAGTATATTTACAAAGTCTAAAATAGCTCACTTTAAAAAAAATCAATTTCTTAACAATTCAACTTTTAGTTCAAGAAATACTTTTGACCCCCATTACACCCTTTAAGGGGTGGAATTTTTGATAACGCTGAAATTACTTTTTTTGGATTCTAAAAGAGAGTATCTGTACAAAGTTTGAAGTCACTAACTTGAAAAAATATTTCTGCTCCATACAAACTGTCAATCACCTTTTCACCCCCTTAGGGGTTAAATTTCAAAAAAAGCTTCATCTCTCGTGACAGTTACAAATGTAACGTCTTTGCAAAATTTCAGCTTTCTAGGTTCAAGGGTTTGACTTCGGCGTTGATGAGTCAGTGAATTAGTCAGGAACTCCATTTTTATATATATAGATTTAGACATATTATTATTTTAGAATTACATAATGAGAATTACATACGATAGTAACAAATTTAATAAACAAATAACATAAAAATAACTTTCTATTCTTTCGTTAGTCACTTATAATTTTTTCATTAGTAAATTGCAACCGTGCCAAGTCGAGTCTGGTCGCTAGTTATGAATATTTTTAAAAAGGAATCTATTTTTAGTTACGTATCAAATTCTTAAAAATATATTTCTTAATAACCATATCTTGAGTACCAATATATTTATGAGTGAATTAAATAATTTTCTCTGCATACTCCGCAAGGGACCCGGCGTGAAGATATACGAGTTAAATAATAATAAACTTCTTTCACCAATGTGTATCAAATTTGAAAATTCTGTATTTATTAGAATGTTTATAGCGTAAAAGTAAGTAGAAAGATGTAGGAGCCGAGGTAGGCCAAGACTTACCTACTATGACCAAATAGATCGTGTTTTATCAGAAGGATATGATGTTGTTGTGATGTCAGGAACCTTACAAACCGACGAGCGTGCGTGAGAAAAGCTATGAATGTTGTGTAAGGATCGAGTCAGCTCCCTGCGGCGCTCGGTACCCTCTGCCTATCCCGCAAGGGATTTGGCGTGAAGTAATAGATAGATAGATTCTAGCGTCTAATTTAATCTCGTATGAATTTGGTGAAGTGCGGACGCTTCCGACTTCGTTAAATAAAAAGATATATCCAGACCAATCGCAAAACGCCACCCAGTCACAAATAAAGCATAGTTTACACGAGTTATTTGCCATTGAGCCCTCGCGGGCACTTCGATAGGTCTTAGATTTTTTAAGTATCATCTTATTGTGTCTTATTCTTTTCTTACAATTATCATTCTTCTTTTTTAATCTACTAGCATTTCAGAATCCGAACAGCAAACACTAGTTACAACAATAAAAGATGATTATGGCGAAGAAAGCGAAGAAAACCAAGATAGTGATATTTGAAAGAGACAACCAGAACGAACACTAGGATTACGGTTGATGATGTAGTGTTGGAGCAAGTGAATGAGATTGTATATCTTGGAAGCGCATTTAGCAATTGAAGGTAAACCGCTGATGTGGAGAGACGAGTGAGTGCAGGGAACAGGGTGAATGGAGCTTTGGGTAAACTTCTAGGCAGCTGAAATCTAAGCCAAGAGGCATTGCTCGCTGTACACAACGCGGTGCTAATCCCAACGCTAACTTATGGAAATGAGAGCATGGCAGAGAGAGCATGGAAGTTGAATAAATGCGTTCGAGATGAGCATTGCGCAAAATTTGTGGCATAACGCTTGCTGACCGCGTTCGTGAGAGAAAGAGTTGGTTTGAAAGAGAGTGTCGGTGTTAAGATAAGAAAAGGCATGCTCCGTTGGTTCGGAAATGTAGAAAGAAAGCAGGCAAAAGTGGAAGGATGTAGGAGCCGAGGAAGACCGAGACTAACCTACCATGATGTCAGTAGCCCCAGGAATCGGCGTGAAGATATACATACATACATATACATAGAGCATTTCAGAAATGACCAATGGCGAAGAAGTAATTTCGAAAGAACCTTGCCAATATCGGTCTGAAATTACATAAACTTAATAAAATACTATTTTATATTTGGCTTAAGAGACCGTTTAACCCTTCGAAACCCGGGTGGTCGAATACGACCGCGAAATGTATGGGAAAACGTATATAACGGGTTCTGACTGCTCAATTTAATAGAACTAACTAACCAGCATGTGCCGTGCGCATCTCCCGCGATTCGGCTCATATGACCGTGAGGTCGGTGGAGCCATGGGCGGTGGTGGGTTGTTTGTTTGTTTGCTCAATTTAATAAACGGTCTCTTAAGCCAAGTGCGTAATTACTTATCATTATCCGAATTGGGAGACCGAGTTTTTGCTTTTGCGTAAAACCCTGCTTTTTCAGAGAAGTGGCCTACATAAATAAATTGATAAAGTAATAACAGAAATATATCTATACACAGATAAAAAATATCGCGGTTAAATAGAATAAATAAATTGTTGTAGTTTCGAAATAAGAACAGCTAGTATTCGTAGCGAAGATTCACATGTTTAGCGGTGCGTGTCTTTGATTTGTACTCGTAGTTAATTCTTGAGGACTTAGGTGAGCGAGCTTTCCTTTTGCGTTTTCTTATCATTTTATGTAAACTCGCCTTTATTTTTGAGGAAAAACATCTATGACTTTAACTGTAACATGTATTGCGAAGAGTTTTCTCTGAAACTGACCTTAATCGTGAATAGAAATGAAAACGGAACCGCGTATTATCTTTTAACGCGGAGAAATTTGTGTTAGTTTATTGGGTATATTTCTTTATCTTATTAGTTTAAATTAGCAACTCTTATATTCTACTAGCTGTGCCCGCGACTTCGTCCGCGCGGATAAGTTATTTTTTTATTATTTATTTATATTAATAAAAATAAATTAAATTTCTAAAATAAAAGTAGCTTTAGTTACTCTTTATTACATCAGCTATCTGCCAGTGAAAGTCCCGTCAAAATCGGTCGAGCCGTTTCAGAGATTACCCGGATCAAAGAGACAGACGGACAGACAGACAGATAGACAAAAATTGTAAAAAAAATATTTTGGTATATGTACCGTGTATACATCCATATGCATTTAGTAAAAAGCGGTTATTTTAATATTACAAACAGACACTCCAATTTTATTTATCTGTATAGATAATCCATACTAATAATAAATTTGGAATCAACTTCTTTTACTCCATTTTTACTCACCTACCAAGACCAAATTAGTTGTATTTTTTATGATGTAATGTCAGGAGTCCTAGGACCCGGCGAGAGTGAGGTGTTTAATCTTATGGCGCTCTCTCGTTCTCTCTGCCTACCCCGTAGTACCCTGGCCTGAAGATTTTTTTTATACAACGTCGGGAGGCATACGGTCCACCTGATGTAAAGCAGCTACCGTAGCCTATTAACGCTTGTAACATATATCACTCGCGCGATGCCTCCTCTGCTGCTTACACAGCAACTCCTTAGGAGCTTAGTGGTGACCTCACTCACACGCAGGAACACAACAACCCTCAAGTGAGTTGTTATTTGACCGCGGTTTTCTGTAAAGTGGAGGTACTTCCCCAGGCGGGCTGCTTTGTTGCTCCCTACCTCTCTTAAAACATTTAGATAATCAGACATGTTCATGAACACGAATGTTTGTCTTGTGTGGGAATCGAAACCACGAGCATGGGTGTCAAAGTCGCGTCTTTCATGACTGAGCCACGGAGCTCGGCATTCTTGTCGTCAATTATAGAAAGATTCGATTTTTTTTATTATAAATGAGGATACTTGGTAATAGTATTCACGCTATTACTAAGGAGTGTGACGTAATAGACACCGATATCAAAAGAGACAAATAATTAAAATTGTGGCATTCGGTGATATTATTTTGACGAGGTCTTGGCGCAGTGGTTAGTGGGTCCGATTCCCACACAGGATATGTCTGTTTATCAAGGTCTGGGTGTTTTTAAGAGAGATAGACCACATCAAAGCAGTACATTTGGAGAAGTACCTCCACCTTACACAAACCTCACTCGCTTCTTTAGCATTCATTGCTCTTCTTATGCACGCTCGCCGGTTTCTAAGGCATATATATATATCGCAGGATAATTCGAGAAAACGGATCTTTGCGATAATCCTAGGACGATTGCAAATGACCTAATGATGAATCTAACAAAGAATTTCGCAATCATCCGAGGTTGTAAAATTGCAAAAATCCGACCTATATTAGGTTAGGTTAGGTTTTACTATTATCCGGCCATTGCAATCGCCTAGGATCAATTCAATCGCAAAGATCCGTTTTTTTCGATTATCCTGCGACATATACACATTTATTTAGAGACCTAAACGACAAGAAGCTTACGATTACAAAGGGTAAAGAACTAGCTGTAATGTTATCCCGTTTGCACCTTGAGCTGAGCTAAATTTCTTTCTCTCTCTCTCATCTCTCATAATGTCATGTTCTCCGTGTGCAAACTATATGATATAGTGTCTACGTTTATCGTTGTAGCTACAAAATTTAAGTCGATTCAACTGTACCTTCTCGAGTTTAAACACTATTCTGTTGCATTTTCATGGCATCCTGGTATAAATAATACGATTTCACATCCACGTTCCCACGTTATTGTAGGTATATTATATAAAACTAACGTATGATTTGGATTATTATTACATAATATGCACTGTTCTTCGAATACATTCATCATAATTATCAAATTACGAATTAAAAAATAGAATATGTGGCTACCACTGTTCGTGTGATACGTCACTTACCATCAGGCAGGACGAATGTTTGTATGCCACCTTAGTATGTATGTATATCTTCACGCCAAGTCCCCTGCTTGGTAGGCAGAGAGAACCGAGCGCCATAAGACGCGGTCCTTGCATACTTCACTCGCTTCTGTGACATTCATAGCTCTTTTCATGCACGCTCGCCGGTTCCTAGGGCTCCTGACATCACCTTCTGATAAAACACGACCAATTTGGTCATGGTAGGTTAGTCTCGGCCTTCCTCGGCTCCTACATCCTTCCACTTTTGCATTGTATATCTGTTTCGTCATTCTTTCGTCCCGCATTCTTTCTACATGTCCGAACCAACGGAGCATGCCCTTTCTTATCTTAACACCGACACTCTCTTTTAGACCAACTCTTTCTCTCACGTCTTCATTACGAACGCGGTCAGCAAGCGTTATGCCGCAAATTTTGCGCAATGCTCGCATCTCGACCGCATGGATTCTACTTTCATGCTCTCTCTGCCATACCCAACTCTCACCTCCATAAGTTAGCGTTGGAATTAGCACCGCGTTGTGTACAGCGAGCTGTGCCACCTTAGTAGACGTATATAAAAATTATTAAACCTCCACATTCGTAGTTACAAAAATATAAATAAAATTACCATTATTAAGAACGTACGGTAGCGCTTTCGTACATTCGGCTTTGATTTAACTATTTACATAATATGTTATATTATATGTGAAAGAATTTCTATTTCTTTTCAGGAACACCGTTCTTATATGAAATCTATGCAGGTGTGCGTTTGTTTCGAATATTCGAATTTTGACTTCAGATTCGGATTCAGCGCAAAAAAGTAGAATAGGAATGTTCAGGAACACCGTTCCTATCTCTTAAGGAACATGGTCAAAATGGCCGACATATATATATAAAAAAATGTATTGTTATATAATTGGCGGGACAGGTGTTCCTCTGGCAATGCAAGCTTGCGCATTCTCAACTGGTTATATATAGATAAGATAATAGTACAAATAGCACTGTGAAAGAAGTTACACAAATCAGTCTGTCTAGCTAGACGGACTATGTGTACGAGGCAAAGTTTAAGAGGTGTAGGGCGCATCAAAGCAGCCAATCTGGAGAAGTACCTCCACCTCACACAGGAAACCGCAGCCAAATTACAACTCCCTGGAGGGTTGTTGCGCTCCTGTGAGTGAGTGAGGTCACCAGTAAACTCGAAGGAGGACTGCATTAGCAGCAGAGGAGGCATCACTCGAGTGATACTTAAAGTGTTGCAACAAGCGTTCACAGACTACGTTAACCGCTTTACATCAGATGCACCATATGCTTGTATGCCTCCTGACGTAGTGACATCACCTCTGCTGCTAACACAGCAACTCATTGGGAGCTTACTAGTGACCTCACTCAGGAACACAACAACCCTCTATGGAGTAGGCACTTCCCCAGACTGGCTGCTTTGATGCGCCCTACCTCTCTTAAAACACCCAGGCCAAGACAAACAAACATGTTCATGCACACAAATGTTTATCATGTGTAGGAATCGAAACCACGAGCGTAGGCGTCTAAGTCGCGTTTATTAAACGCCAGCGAGCTCATCAGGATATAGACAATATGAAGAATCCCAAAATAATTATTCGATAAGCCTATTTGAAAATACAAAAAAATTAAGCCTGTCACCTTAGACCTTTCAACAAATGAAAGGTCTAAGTCAGACCCCTATACGCAAATCACATGCTCTGTTACACATACGTGTTTCACGATAACACCATCTCTCTTCGCGGAGGTATCTATTTATTTAAACTTCCTCAAATGAACAAATAAAATAGAATCATACTAAAATAAAATGGAATACTAACAATATACAAATGATTTACTAACCTTTGGTTTGAATCGGTAAAATGTATTTCCTAAAGCAAAGGTTGTGCACATATTGAACAATTTACAGGAGCCTACACTTTAATCATAATTAACTTTCCGTTTATTTTTGGTCACTGTCACTCATATTCTGAGTCAATATTATTATCACTGATTCGAATTTTTTTTGAGCGATTAGAAAATAATAGCAATAATGATAATATGTAGTTTGATATATTACATATATTTCGTTAATATGAGTTTTACAATATTTTTAGTTGCAAGTTTTTAAACATGAACACTGTCGAATTTATTTATTTTTTTGAACTGAAATGATAATGGCCACTCATTTGGATTTGAGTAATAAAAATGACGTTAATTTCCTTTTCTATGTTAGAATGTTGTCTAGGGTACAAATACGCTTCAGTTATGTACTCATTTGTAATAAATAATTTAGGAATTTTACGTAGATGTACAATCAGGGGTTCAAAAGCCCCATAGTTAATCAATCTCCTGTGACGCATGACGGCATGAAATCGTCGTGCCAACTTCCGTCACGGCACACGGGTCGGTTTTAATGTCAAGGCGCGATAATAATGTTTCACATCAAAAATTGAACTAATAGAAAAATGTTCATAATGTGCAAAGCTCGTGCAAAAATCAGTACGTTCGCCAAATCCTAATGAATTAGGTAACGCTAATAGAAGAACATATTAAATTTATTTTCCTCAATTTTCGAATAATGACTTATTATAGTCGCATTATTACTTTTAAACATTCTTTTTATTATTGTTGTTTGTCAACATATTTTCTGTGAAACATGAAACGCGTTGAAATTGTTATTTTGGTATAGTTATACCAGGAATACATGACAACGTGAGAGTAATAATTGTAGGAGTTATCCAACCTGTCGATAGCCTGCTGTATTGGTATATCTATCTTCTATGTAAATAAAAATATAGAGCCGCATGTGTGTATTATCACTTGAGAATCTGGCAAACAATTTTTGTTGTATTCGTAATTGTCAAGACAAGGTTTCTGTGTAGGAAAATCTATGGAAAATATACTTGAATAACACTAATTTGGATTGTTTTTGAATGAAAATCTAAATAAAAGTGACACTCAATTCTGTTCAGTAAGTGTTCTGTTGTAAAATGTTTTCATATAATTACAAATTCCGCATTGAATACTGGTATAATGGCGAAAAAGAACTAAAGTTAAATAGGCATCTTCATGGGTGCATTAAAACCTTAAAATTAATCAACTTGGTGTGTACAAACATACATAGAACTTCTCCATCTCAGTTAGAATCTCAGTCTTCGTAGAAAAATTGAGCCAGTGTTGGTCTTCAGTTTCGTTTTGCCCAACAGACAGATCTTTGGCGAAGACTTTGGAGACTTGGCTCCACTCTATCGCCTCTTGTATTAAATTGGCGCAGATCGCAGCGGTCTCGCTGTATACCTTTGGAGATCTGCCTGTTCAGCTGTCTGTACTCAAGCGTGTGATCTGAAGACTGCAAGACTAACCGGCATCAGACTCTGTGTGTGAGTAATGGGTTCTTTTTGGACGAGGCTGGAGAAATTTAGCGCCCACTATATGGACAGTTTCCACGAGCTTGCTATTTATATCGTCTGGTGTTATGAATCATCATCATCAATCATCTAGGCACTGAAAACGATTATGAAGTTCGAGTTGAAAGCTTTCGAGGCTTTGGATCAGGGCACGAGATGGACGGAGCGTAGACTTCACCAGACGAGACCTTTCCTGCTTTATGTTAAGGTTCAAGATGCCTCTTACCATCCGGTGATCGCTTCCGGTTTTCACCCGGAGACATCACAGAGACATCATTGAACAAATGCCGGTTAGTTGTCAAGATGAAGTCTATCTCGTTTTCGTCGAACCATCCGGGTTACTCCATGTCTACTTGCGCTTCGACTGCTTCTTGAAGAAAGAATTCATCATAAATAGTTCTTCCTTCTCCATGAAGTCGACCAGCAGTTGGCCCCTTTGGTTTCGTTGCCCAATTCCAAATTACTCCACTGTCCACTCATCGTTCTGTTTTCTGCCCAGATTTGCATTGAAGTCCTCCATCAGCACTGTGTAGTGACTTTTTGAGGTATGTATGGCTTTGGAGATGTCTTCATACATAGCCTCCACCTTATCATCGGGATGTGTCGAAGTTGTTGCGTAGACCTGTATGACCTTCAGCGATTACCGTTTGGTAATTCTGAGTATAAGGTACGTAACCCTCGTCGACACCGCCTCGATTTTCTGTACATTGCTGAAGAGGGGACTGTGTGCGATAAATCCTACACCACCTTGGGACAGATAGTCGTTCTCCCGGTAGTAAAGCAAGTTGCCGGATTTAAGGATCACCGTGTCCTCGCCATGTCTTCGGACTGTGGACAGTCCTATTATATCCCAATGCAACTTTCTTAGTTCCTCTTCCAGCTCCACTATATTCCCGTCGGTCCTCATTGTACGCGTGTTGTATGTTGCCAGGGCCAGTCCGTTGTATTGGTAGCCGCGGCGCCTGAGCCGGGGATTCTTAGCACCCCGTGCCCCGCCGATACTCTGACCGCTACCGGAGCCAGGATCAGCGGCCGGTGCCGGTGATTGGGGGCCGTCCTTTTCTTGTACTCGTATAAAGAGGGCTTTTGCCATAGTTGTCACGCCAGACATTAAAGTACGCGGAGGACGCAGCTGTTCATCTCCTGGATATTTCCCTTAGTCGCCTTTTACGACACCCACGGGTTGAGATGGGGTGGCCTATTCATACGCCGAGGTCACACGGCACGACTTGGATACAACAATTATTTTGAATCACAGATATGTGAACGTTTCTGACACGTATAAGACGAAATATCCTGAACCGAATTATCACTTGTGCTGAGACCGGATTTTATATTGCAATCAAAAAAGTCCCCTACTCGTGAGTGCAAGTGAACCTGCATTCATTATAGCTTTTTGAGAGTTGGCACAATGTTACACTACATCACAGAGTTCTATGAAGAATTGCAAATGATTGACAAGCTCGCTGCAAATCAACCGAGTCCAACCGCTTGCACAAAGAAACGTCTCATACTACAGGTATTACAATGTACGATTAGAAACTATTCGCCAACCATAGGCCTTCCTCTAACTAGATCCTACTAATATTATAAACTAGCTGCTGCCCGCGGCTCCGCCCGCGTGGAGTCAAATAACGTAGCCTATGTGTTAATCCAGATCATAATCTATCTACGTGCCAAATTTCATTCAAATCCGTTCAGCCGTTTAAGCGTGAAAGAGCAACGAACATCCATACATACAAACTTTCGCAATTATAATATTAATAGGATGTGAATGTGCGTTTTTTTGTTACACTTTCACGTGAAAACTACTCAACCGATCATCATGAAACTATGTACATATATTCTTGGAGGTATCAGAAGTAATATAAGATACTTTTTATAAAAAAATAATATTTTTTATCAATGCGAGCGAAGCCGCTGGTAAAAGTTAGTAAAATAAAAAAAAAAAACTTAAAACGGGTGAAAAACGCCTTTAAGATTTCGTCCATTCCCGATGAGGAATTAGGGAAGGATCTCATAGCAAAGGTTACTTTAAAAATTATTACGTATGTACTGTTTGGCTTTTTTCTATTAAAATGAAAATTTCAAAGCATGTGTGCATATAATACTCGTTGTACGCATGCATATAATACTCGTTGTACGCATGCATATCATCCAGCACGTGCATTTTATTGATTAAAATTCGACTCCAAACAGGTTATGCCACTAGGACTGCATCAATGCGAGGAATTGGGAAAATTTTAGACATGCTAAATAAAGAGACATCTTTTGGTCCTAGGAAAAACTTATAACATTTTTGCAACAACTTAGCTATCTGGTGCCAAGAGCTAGGTGGAATGCTTTAAAGTCTGGTGCTTCATGATTTCGGTCATTCTGCTTTGCTACGTGCATTATTATTGAGTTTTAAACACATTTTGAATTATAGCATTACACAAAACAATAAAAAAAATTGTAGAACGCACATTGGCAATAACTTGACAAAATATATACTTTGGAGAAGAATTAAGCGATTCCCTAATATACATGTTAACATTTTACATAATAAAATTTAAATGCCGTTAGATGACATGCTCACTAGCGCCATTGATGTCAAAAATGATAAAACTGCGCATAACAATCAAGTAAAAAAATATGTAATTACATGCTTGTTTACAAAAACCTATTGTTTTTTATGACTGATAAACAAAATGAATTATAGTACCCTGATGTTATTGAAAGGAAAGGTGCCAGAAACGGCCGTTTTAAGCACTTTTCATTTCCAAAAGTATAATACACAAAGTTTCATTGTTTTATCGGTTAAAAAAAATGACGGGGTTAATCAAACAATCATGTTATTCATTTTAATAATTATTCGAGCATTAAGTACATTATTTTCTTTTAATTGAGTGGCGCTAGTGGATCTGCGGGAACCCCTTAATACTCGTACTTACTTTTTAGTTAATAAAGTGGGTTCGGCGCAGAATGTGCACTTTGCAAAATGACCACCAGGTGCAAAATGTGCATTTCGCAATAGGTGCACATCTCATAAGGGGTACTGCTCAAAATGTGCATTTCGCAAAACGAGTACATCGCAAAATGTGCACTTCGGAAAAGTGCACTACGCAAAATGAGCACTTCGCTAAATGAGCACATTTTTAGGATACTATATATAAAATTAAAATGTAGTGTAATTAATTCGATAATGACACGAAAAATTGAGAATTATAAGTTTCATGTTAGTCTCAAAAAATCTTAAATAAAAAAAAATATATGTGTCTTATAAGATTCTGATGTCCAAATTTTTACCAAATTTGATGTATTTTTATACTGGCAATATGTTTAGGAAAAGTGAAACAAGTCTAAGGGTATGTATGTATGTATATCTTCACGCCATGTCCCTTACGGGGTAGGCAGAGAGAACCGAGCGCCATAAGACGCGGTCCTTACACACTTTACTCGCTTCTTTCTTAATCATAGCTCTTCTCATGCACGCTCGCCGGTTCCTAAGACTCCTGACATCACCTTCTGATAGAACACGACCAATTTGGTCATAGTAGGTTAGTCTTGGCATAGTAAAAACAAATAAGTACGATATCTTCATACATACGCACCGGACGCGGTTTGTATGTGTGCGCGCGTATGCGTCGTCATAGTAAAAACAAACAAGTAGGCCAACTCGAGCCCCGAGCGAACGATAATAGCCTAAACACGTAGGAATGTAGCTTATAGTTTATACAATCGTCAAAAATGCATAGTCTATCTACTTAGTCTGGCCATAAAAACTGTTAAAATTAAAAATAAACAAAATATTACATTTGAATTTGGAATCTGCCATTTTTATATGATTGTTCATTGAAATTTCTCATTTTGGCGCCAATACGTTGTACAATATTTTGCGATATTAAAATGGAGTGGGGTGATAAAGAGAACCGAATCGCTGTGATTGCATTACACAAAGTAGGTATGGAGCTAAATGCAATTTTCTCAAAACTCTCCATACGCTTGGTATTAGTAAAAAGTTTGTGTACCGGGCTATTAATAGGTACAATGAGACCTCTGTTTGTGACAGAAAAAAATCTCGTTGTCCACGTAGTGTTCGTACGAAAAAGGTGGTCAAAGCAGTAAGGGAAAGAATTCGAAGAAATGCTGTCCGAAAGCAAAAGATTTTAACTCGGGAGATGAAGATAGCACCTAGAACCATGTCGCGTATTTTAAAAGATGACTTTGGACTTGCAGCCTATAAGAGACATACTGGTCATTAATTAATTAATTAATTAAATTAATTAATCTTAACTGATAATTTAAAAAATAATAGGGTGGCAAAATCGAAACAACTACTGAAGCGGTACGCAAAGGGAGGTCACAGAAAAAAATTGTTTACACATGAGAAAATTTTTACAATTAAGCAACATTTTAACAAACTAAATAATCGTATTTATACTCAATGCTCTAAGGAAGCTTCCCAATTAGTCGACAGAGTGCAACGTGGGCACTATACGACTTCAGTGATGGTTTGGTGGGGTATTAGCTATGAAGGAGTGACTGTGCCATACTTTTGTGAAAAAGGTATGAAAACATCGGCACAAGTGTATCAAGATACCATTCTTGAGAAGGTAGTGAAGCCCCTTAACAACACCATGTTCAATAACAGTCCTTCCACACCTAACAGCTTTTTATATTTTAATTGTTTTATATTTATGTATTAAACTAACACACTGTAAAAGTAATAAATGTTATTTGCAATAGAATTTTTTTTTCTTTTTTTCATTATTTATGGCAAGACTAGGTATACATAGTTATTAATTGGACTTGAGGGTACTCGTATTTATTTGTACATCTTGTTACATGTGCACAGAAATCAACATAGTTTAAGGCAGTGACCAAAATTTACTCTATTTTCGGGTTGTTATTTTTTTAAGTTTAAGTTAATTTATATTACATAAATATAAAATCTTTATAAATCCTCTTACTCTCTTCTACTACCGTCTCTATTGACCAGCTAGCACTTGACCGATTTATAGGATTCCGTTCCCAGAAGGACAAATGTGAATTTGTAGTATGTCGCAGTCGTATAACTCAGCTTAAGTATGACACGGTACAGTACAATCGAGATATTTGTCAAAGCATGTGTGCATACCCCACATATTCTTATTATAATTTTTAATAAATAATAAGAAGTAATACATAATAAAGGGTGAAATAATATTTTTTTCACAATTTAATTTGGATTCTTTAAAGGAAATTATTTTATTTTATAACATATTTGCTAGTCTGAGTTATGTTAATATATTTTTCTTTTAGTTTTAGGAACGATCTAATTTAAATTTAAAGATCGTTCCTAAAACTAAAAGAATGTTTGTTCTTTTAGTTTGCAGAGAAAATCGAATGATTGATGACACTAATTGACGATTTCATACATATTTCATAGGAGATATTTCTCGTCTAAAATATGAATATTGGAGGTCTACTTCGTATATATATGAAAATCATTTTTTCTCAATCTCCTTACAAAAATAGACGCATACAATATAATTTATAACGAAGATTATTTATTTATTTTATACATTTTTATCAATCAATATCCTTCCGTTATTTTCATTTCGATCAGGCATTTAAAAAAATATAAAATAAAATAAATAATTAATTTGTATAATATAAATTAAATTGATATAAATTAATTAATGATTTAAATGATAATCACGTTGAGGTAATTCACATTATTAAACTAAAGTGGTTTTTTTAGGCTTGTGTAAAACGAGTGGGCAGTCAAGTTCAAATATTCAACCAGGAATACACGACAATCCAAGAGTAATAGGAGTAAATCAATTTTGTGGATGTTTGATTGACGTGTATTTTATTGCACCAGGCGCTTTAATAAATAACGCTTAGGATTCTAATACGTACAATACATTTAGAAAGATTTTACTCTAATTACATGGACGCGGTTTTCTACATCTATCCATCTATAACTTCACGGAAAATGACTTGGGGGGTAGGCAGAGAGAACCGAGCGCCGTATGCCTCGGTTCTTACACACCTCTCGCTTTGTTAACATGATAGATAAATATACAACGCGAAAGTAGAAGGAAATAGGAGCCGCGGAAAGCCAAGATCTATCCTGACCAAATTGATCGTGTTTTATCAGGTGATGTTAGGAGCCCTAGAAACCGGCGATCGTGCATGAGAAGAAATATGAAAAAGAAGTGAGTGAAGTATGTAAGGACCGAGTCATGTAACGTTCGGTTCTGTTTGTCTACCCCGCGAGTGGTTTAGCGTGAAGTTATTGATAGATAGGTAATAAACATCAAAACTACTTTTCCATTCACACGTTTAATGTTTGTTGATGATGACGATAGATATCATTGTGTGCAAAACGAGTGGGTAGTCAGGTTGCAATGTTAAACCAGGAATGCACGACAATGGAAGAGTAGCGAGTTTTTCAAACAATGGATTCATTGTTTTAGTATCAATAAGGGCATTATTAGTTTTAGCTTCTTCTTCTTAGCGGGAAGTTTTATCTTAAACGGGATACCGTTTCCATATCCATTAGGATTGGCGGGGTCCGCTACCTAAACCTAAAGATTTGGCGAAGATACTGATTTTTACATGGATATTAGTTTTAGCTAAAGCTTCTAAACACGTAATATGTTATATTAAATGGCTAGGATATAAATAGGCTGGGAATTCATCCTCACACATTGGAACCGCAATGAGATTACGGCCACATAATGTGCGATTGTGGAATTAACAACCATGCATAGGTTATCCCTAGGTTGTGATCCCCATGAGGTACATTTATGTCAGAAGGCATACAAGCATACGGATCACGTGATGTAAAGCGGTTATCGTAGAATAGAATAGAAGAAACTGCTGCTAAAACAGCTAAGCAAAAAATCGGCCAAGTGCGAGTCGGACTCGCGCACGAAGGGTTCCGTACCATTATCTATAAAAACGGCAAAAAAAAACACGTTTGTTGTATGGGAGCCCCCTTAAATATTTATTTTATTCTATTTTTTAGTATTTGTTGTTATAGCGGCAACAGAAATGCATCATCTGTGAAAATTTCAACTGTCTAACTATCACGGTTCATGAGATACAGCCTGGTGACAGACGGACGGACGGACGGACGGACGGACGGACGGACGGACAGCGGAGCCTCAGTAATAGGGTTCCGTTTTACCCTTTGGGTACGGAACCCTAAAAACGGTGAACGTTTTTTAGTAGAATTTGTAGACTTAATGATTTAATTAATAACAATACAAATAACTAATTTTTATTTCATTTATAACAACGACTTATCTAATAATATATATATATATATGCTGCCCTAGTAACATAACCTCGGTAGTAGTGAATTTAAATCGAGAATTGGAAATGCATGTATATATTATATATATATGCATTTCCAAGGATATACCTAGTCTTGGCATAAATACTGAAACAAAGAAAAAAAAATTCTATTGCAAATGACATTTGTTACTTTTACAGTGTGTGATAGTTTAATACATCAATATAAAGCGATTTAAAATATAAAAAGCTTATTCGAAGTGGTCTCCATTGGCTGCCATACAGTCCTTTAAACGTTGAGTTATCAATAGAACCACGCACTCTTTCCATGGGAAAATTCTTCACTGCCAATCGTACGGATTGTTTTAGGGACTCCAAATTATCATGGCGTTTAGAGCAAGCCGTACTCTCTAAAACTGACCATAAATCATAATCCAGCGGATTAAGATCCGGACTAGACGACGGCCAGTCTTCAGCTCTGATGAAGTCCGAAACGTTCGTTTCCAACCAAGACTGCGTAGACCGAGCTTTATGATCCAGCGCCGAGTCTTGCTGGAACGATCATTCTTGGTTATTGAACATGGTGTTGTTAAGGGGCTTCACTATCTTCTCAAGAATGGTTTCTTGATACACTTGTGCCGATGTTTTGATATCTTTTTCACAAAAGTATGGCTCAGTCACTCCTTCATAGCTAATACCCCACCAAACCATCACTGAAGTCGGATAGTGCCCACGTTGCACTCTTCTGTCGACTAATTAGGAAGCTTCCTTAGAGCTTTGAGCATAAATACGGTAATTTTGCTTGTTAAAATGTTGCTTAATTGTAAAAAAATTCTTATCCGTAAACAAAACTTTTCTGTGACCTCCCTTTGCATACCGCTTCAGTAGTTGTTCCGATTTTACCATCCTATTCTTTTTTAAATGATCAGTTAAGAAACGACCAGTATGTCTCTTATAGGCTGCAAGTTCTAAGTCATCTTTTAAAATACGCGACATGGTTCTAGGTGCTATCTTCATCTCCCGAGATAAAATCTTTTGCTTTTGGACAGGATTTCTTTTCTTTCCCTTACTGCTTTGACCACCTTTTTCGTACGAACACTACGTGGACGGCCAGCTCTTTTTCTGTCACAAACAGAGGAGGTCTCATTGTACCTATTAATAGCCCGGTACACAAACATTTTACTAATACCAAGCGTATGGAGAGTTTTAAAAATTGTATTTGGTCTCCATACCTACTCGTACTTTGTGTAATGCAATCACAGCGATTCGGTTCTATCACCCCACTTCATTTTAATATCGCAAAATATTGTACAATGTATTGGCGCCAAAACGAGGTAACAAAATGAGAAAATTCAATGAACAATCATATAAAAATGACAGATTCCAAATTCAAATGTAATATTTTGTTTATTTTTAATTGTAACAGTATTTATGGCCAGACTAAGTATATATTTCCAATACTATATATATGTATATAATAATATAATATATAAAAATATTTAATATATAACAATATATTTCGATTTAAATTCACTTCTACCGAGGTTATTTTACTAGGGCAGCATCAATGTTTGGAAATACGGGCAAGTGAACAATATTTAATAACAGACATAGCTTTTGTTTACATACCATTCTAAAGTATCACTTTACATATTATGCAAGTACGCTCCGTTATTGAGGCACTCCAATTCTTATAATCAGCCGCGTTCGACAGTTATGAAAAAAAATCTATATCTATATGTTTACGCTAGGTACTGCTGCGGGATAGGCAGAGAGAATCGTGTGTGTGTTATGTGTTAAAGTAAGGCAACCGGGTTCTCACCAACGATGAGCAGGCCTTTTTTTTATACTACGTCGGGAGGCATACAAGCATACGGCCCACCTGATGTAAAGCGGGTACCGTAGCCTATTAAACGCTTGCGATATATTAATTATCACGCGCGATGCCGCCTCTGCTGCTTACACAGTAACTCCTTGGGAACTTACTGGTTACCTCACTCACACGCAGGAATACAACAACCCTCTAGGGAGTTGTTATTTGGCTGTTTTCTGTGAGGTGGAGGTACTTCCCAGGCGGGCTGCTTTGCGCCCTACCTCTCTTAAAACATCCAGACCAAGACAAACAGACATGTTCATGCACACAAATGTTTGCCTTGTGTGGGAATCGAACCCACGAGTGTTGGTGTCAAAGTCGCGTTAGTCACGACTGAGCCACCGAGCTCGTCAAAGGTTTCATAAAAGTTAAAGGAAGAGGAGGACTTAACCCTCCAACCGCGTCTAAAGCGGTACCGCACGGACCAGACCCTCACAGTTGCGCGTGGAAATACCATGAACTCCGTTGTATGTTTCCAGATTACAATGGTCTACAAAGGTGGATAAGGTTGTAGTGTGGTGGAGGTCGAGTTATGCAATCTCGCCTAGTAAATTTTAGTTAAATGTGATGGGACGTGTGGTAGGGATCCGACTCATCATTTGCCGACCTTCATGTAGGATGAATTCTGGCCGGAGGGAATCAGGTTTTGGAAGTTCAAAGTCAAAGTCAAAATCTTTTTATTCCGTAAAAATGGCTACATGTGTTTGGAATCGTCACATTTTTTTCCCTACCGTGCAGTTTATGACTAGGTGAGCACTGATAAAAATACTGCCAAAAAACTCAGGCACCCTTCTTTTGGTATCATTTTCCGAGGACGGTTGCCTAACGACATGCTTACACGTCGCCTACTCCACGTGGAAGTGGTTTAAGCTAAAGTTATGATTCTAATGTATAAAAATTTCGTGTCACGGTGTTTGTGGTCCCCATCCGGTGACGTAGTCACGGCCCACAGGGGCCAATTACATAGTCAGGTCAAAAAATAAATAAATAACAAAAACCAAAAAAGAAAAAAGCAAAAATAAAAAGTGTTTGTGATCGCACTCCATCGAAACGGCTCAACCGATTCATGAATTTTTTATGTATATTTGGTAGGTATGAGAACAAGTCGTAAAGAATATTACAGTAAAAAAAAAATTTGAAAAAAATAAGAAATAATTTATATGGCAGAACAAGGTATGTCGGATCAGCTAGTCTATACAGATAAATAAAATTGGAGTGTCTGTTTTGTAATATTAAAATAACCGCTTTTTACTAAATGCATATGGATATATACACGGTACATATACCAAAATGAATATTTTTACAATTTTTGTCTGTCTGTCTGTTTGTTTCGGCTAATCTCTGAAACGGCTGGACCGATTTTGACGGGACTTTCACTGGTAGACGACTGTTCAGAGCACAATATAGGGTACTTTTTGGTCCCGTAAATATTTAGGGTTCCTGTGTAAAATATGAAAAACTGTTAAAATTAGGGGGAAATATCTTCCCCTTCGGGGGACTTTGCACTTTTATTTTTATTATTTTCACAGAATACGTATTTTTTGTGACATAAAATAACTACGCATTTTCTATGTAATAAAAATAAAATAAATATTCGTTGCCACCCGTAAAGGTTAATAGATGGCGCTATATGAAAATTGAATCGCTCTATGGTTGCATCTAAGACTCTGAACTTTGTTTTTTTTTAAACAGAAAGAATTTGAGGTCTACATAGAAATAAAGGCTACTAAAAGCCAAATCTCATGCGTGCGAAGCCGCGGGCTTCCGCTAGTATCATATATAATTTAAGTCAAAGTATTTATACCTATATGAACTTGTATTGTAAAACCTGTTGTCAGAATACAAATTATCTGAATTTGAAATTTGAATAATTTAGTGCTCTTTTCAATTATACCCGCCGGTTCCTATGACTCCTGACATTACATTCCTCTAAGCCAATCTCACCTGCACGTGGTGCATAGTGTTGAATTACAAAAGAGGCTATAACAAAAACGAGTGGAACGAATAAAATCAGCCCGGAGAATTTATCTTAGGCTCACAGAATACCAGAGCCAAATAACAACTGCCTGTTATGTCGTTGCAAGTGAGTGAGGTTACCAGTAAGCTTCAGTCAGAGTTGTTGTGTTAGCAGGGGTGGCAACGCGGCGCAGGAGCGATACTCCTTGTATTGGAATAGTTCATAGGCTAACCACTTAACAACAAGTGTACATGCGTTAATAGAATTAATAAACTGGCAATTGAAAGTAGAGGATCCGCACCGTTATAAATCGATGTTCGAATAATAAATATAAATCGATAAGAGTTTGTTTATTTGTTTAAAAGTTTATTTAAAGCGCTAATCTCTAGAACTATCTGTTGGATTTAAAAACATTTTTTGCATCTGATAGCCGAATTCTTGAGGAAAGTATTCAAGGCTATTCAACATACCTACGCGATGTGCCTACAGGGTTGTCGTGTTCCTGTTTGTGAGTGAGGTCACCAGCAAGCTCCTATGGAGTTGCTGTGTTAGCAGCAGAGCTGGCGTCGCTCGAGTTATATTTAATGTATTATAAGCGTTTATAGGCACGGTAATCGCTTTACATCAGGTTGGCCGTATGCTTTGCCTCCTGACATAAAAAAGTACTTCATGTTGTAATCGCTACGGCTAACCTTAGCATGGAGTTCATTCCACAACCGCACAAATTAATTTCATCTTTTCTATTTATCAAGTAATAAATGTATTCACACTTTGAACAACGCAGGGCAATTCATGCCGGTATATTTTTTGGAAAATTTATAACACTTAATTTTCCAAAAATTATACCGGATAAAAAATATTTTCCGCGAATTTCTAGTAGATATGTTCTTATACTATAAGTACTAGAATAACAGCAATCAACAAGAGATAAAAAAAGATATTGGAATTTCGAATTTAATTTAAACATTCTTAGTTTTTTTTTTAAATATTTTCATTCCGAATATTTAACTTTGCCATCCAAAGTATTAGTAAAATTTTTTGTAGTTGCTGAAATATACCATTGTGACAGATGTACAGTCGCACCAAAAATTAATTCAGACATAATTCTTTTACATTCGCAAATAATAGATTCCACTATCTACACAATGTGACCCGTCGTGAAGTGACCGCCCGCCGTTTTTTGAGAAAAGATCCAGAAATGTGATGTCTATCTGCTGCTACAAAAAAATATTTAAGTTAATTATTAATTAAGCTACAAATAATGTTCTAATAGTTTGCTGGAAATACCATGTAGAATATTAATAATAAAAAAAAATATGTGTTATGTTATTTTCTTTACTTTTATTTAATTAACCGAATAATGAAGCCTATTTTCGAAGAATAAATTCAGTTTCTTGGCACTTATTTTCATGTTGTGTTTAATTTCTGACTAGATTTAATACGTTACGTAGATCATCAGAATGATTAACTTAAATAACAACAACTGAAAAATATGAAAAGATGACAAAATTATGAACAATTATCGCAGCTTCCTTAAAATCCCTTAAGTATAAAAAAAAGTAAAAATTTATAAAAATAAACTAAAGCAGATAGACTCGCAATAGATGACGATAGACCATTAAATGATGGATTGATTAAAGAAGATTAATTAATTATGTTCAATTTCTTTCTTATGTTCTTTAAATCTAAATAAATACTAGGAGAACATAAATGAACAGAAGATATGTTATAATAAACAGTAATAACTTTTAACGCTATGCATTTGTTACAGTATTTTCAGAAAATAACTGCATAAAAAGAAAATTTTAGAATAAAAGCGGTGAGATTTAATTGGAAAAATATTACTTAGAGATTTTGGTTTTTTAAAATAGAGATTTATCTTACTTAGGATATTTTCATGGAATATTATGTTAATGACTATTGTATTGGTAATATATAGGTATATAGGAGTAGGATACCATTTTCAGATTCTACAGACGTATCCTCATTTATGTATCTGAATTATTTTCTGAAAATCGCATTTAATTCGGTTGAGTAGAGTTGCTATTTTCCTAAATTGTACTAGGATAACAATAATGAACTGGAGATACGATCACTTTCAATGAACGGCAAGTACAATGTTTAATTCTGTTCATCTAGTATTATTTACGAAAATGTGCTGTACTTTCTTTTTAACTTTATTTTGAGTTTTTAAGCTTTTTGTTTATCTTTTCTTTATGAAGGAAGCTTAACGGGAAATTTTAAAGTGTCTCTGGATCACCAATCGGATTTGGAAAATGATTTTTGCTTTTCATACCAAAACCTTGAGGAAGGTTATATTTATATATATATTTAACATACGAGTACTACTACGGGGCGGGCGAAGCCGCGAGCAATAGATGAAGTTACCTGGGCAACGGAGCTACAATTGGCATTTCTTATGTTTTTTTTTTGGTTGTGTAAAGCTGCGTATTTTTAGGAAACTCAGTTATTTCTTATACCTAACAGAAAAGGCAAAAAGTTTTATCTAAATGCTAAATTTGATACGAGTAAATCACTAAAGCTGTTTCCGAGACAAGAAATATCTATCTTCACACAAAGTTTCTTACGGGTTAAATTTCATAGAGAAACTACAGGATAATAAGATACATAACCATTTTCAGGTTTTTCAAACATCATGAATAACACAGAATAACTATAGTAAATAAATAGTACTAGCGTAATTCGTTTTTGGTAA
This sequence comes from Pyralis farinalis, assembly GCA_947507595.1. Taxonomy (NCBI): domain Eukaryota; kingdom Metazoa; phylum Arthropoda; class Insecta; order Lepidoptera; family Pyralidae; genus Pyralis; species Pyralis farinalis. Next base: position 7,694,019 of record OX382265.1, on the reverse strand, counting down.
ACATTAAAAATTCCGCCTGAGTATATATAATATAATAATAGTAGAGTTGGTGTTTACGAAATTATACTAGGATAACAAAAATGAACAGGAGATAACGTCACTATGTAATTATATACAGCCAGTACAATAATGGTTAAACTCTTATCCATTTCTGTTCTCCTAGGAATCCTATTTAGGAAAATATACTGAAAAAACTAAGTTTTTTTCGTTTGGTTGACGAACTGACGAGAGTAGGTAGATTAATTTATAACATAACGGAAAATAATAGACAAAGATGCCTGGGTGACGGAGCTTCGATCAGCGTTGTATGTTTTTTATATTGTGTATTTTTTTAAGACTGGCAAATTCCTTAACGAAGGACAAGAAAAATATCTCTATCTATCTTCAAGCCAAGTCCCGTTGCGGAGTAGGCATAGAGAACCGAGCGCCACGTAACTAGCTCGTACAAAATAACTTGCTTGATTTGTTAGTAAGTAATCGATAATACTCGTAGGTAGATAATCAATAATATATACGTAGATGGCACGTTCCCTCCGGCCGTTGTCGCAACTGCGAATCGCAACCAGTTGCGAATTAAGAATTTTCATTCTTTGTTCGCAACCAGTTGCGAATCAAGAGAACATTTTCCTTAATCGCAACTTGGTTGCGAATAAAGAATAAAAACTTCCCAAACTTACATAGTTGCGATGGGAGAATAGCATTTCTTAATTCATAACCAGTAACTAAGATAATCTATATCTATATATATATATATATATATATATATATATATAAAACAAAGTCGTGTTAGTTACACCATTTATAACTCAAGAACGGGTGGACCGATTTTTATGATTTTTGTGCTTTTGGATTTGTCTTCGTCCGGAATAGGATAATAAGTAATACAACATGGAAAAAAATAACAAAAAAATAAAAATAAAGTAAATTACATTTCTCATACATTTTATATGAAATTCTTTTTTTATGATATCTCAAGTACGAGTTGGCATATCTATCTATATATATAAAACAAAGTCGATTTTTATGATTTTTGTGCTTTTGGATTTGTCTTCGTCCGGAATAGGATAATCACTACATATTATAAAACAAAGTCCTCCGCCGCGTCTGTCTGTCTGTCTGATCGCGATAAACTCAAAAACTACTGAACCGATTTTCATACTGTTTTCACCAATGGATAGAGTGGTTCTCGAGGAAGGCTTTAGTATATAATTTGTTAAGTTTTTGTATACATTAACGATATTCGTTGAAGGTATCGGAAAAAAATAAGCCGTCTGGGAGATTTCAACGAAAACGCTGCCTAAACCCTTTGATATATAACAAAATAATGTACGGTGGAATTGTGTATCTTATATAGGTCTACAGAAAAGTCCGCGGTGGCATATATCTATCTCTTAAGTATAACATACTATACCCATTTTAATTCTTTAAAAAAATGGGCAATTATAAAGCGGCAATTGGAAAGCTATGTACACTAATACGGAATTAATCCTTATCATTTTAAATACGTTAGTTGGGTTGAACATTTCATGAAGATTATTTTTTCCTTTTACACCATGCAAATTAAATGAATACCTTAGGAGATATAGCAAAATCAAAATAATCATCACAACATATTATAAAACAAAGTCCTCCGTCGCCTCTGTCTGTCTGTATGATCGCGATAAACTCAAAAACTACTGAACCGATTTTCATGCTGTTTTCACCAATGGATAGAGTGGTTCTCGAGGAAGGCTTTAGTATATAATTTGTTAAGTTTTTGTATACATTAACGATATTCGTTGGAGGTATCGGAAAAAAATAAGCCGTCTGGGAGCTTTCAACGAAAACGCTGCCTAAATCACTACATATTATAAACTACATATTATAAAACAAAGTCCTCCGCCGCGTCTGTCTGTCTGTCTGTCTGATCGCGATAAACTCAAAAATTACTGCACCGATTTGGATGCTGTTTTCACCAATGGATAGAGTGGTTCTCGAGGAAGGTTTTAGTATATAATTTGTTAGGTTTTTATATACATTAACGATATTGTTGTAGGTATCGGAAAAAAATAAGCCGTCTGGGAGCTTTCAACGAAAACGCTGCCTAAATCACTACATATTATAAAACAAAGTCCTCCGCCGCGTCTGTCTGTCTGTCTGATCGTGATAAACTCAAAAACTACTGCACCGATTTTGATGCTGTTTTCACCAATGGATAGAGTGGTTCTCGAGGAAGGTTTTAGTATATAACTTGTTAAGTTTTTGTATACATTAACGATATTCGTTGGAGGTATCGGAAAAAAATAAGCCGTCTGGGAGCTTTCAACGAAAACGCTGCCTAAATCCTTTGAGATATAACAAAATAATGTACGGTGAAATTGTGTACCTTATATAGGTCTACAGAAAAGTCCGCGGTGGCATATGTCTATCTCTTACGTATAACATACTATATCCATTTTAATACTTTAAAAAACGGGCAACTATAAAGCGGTAATTGGAAAGCTATTTACACTAATACAGAATTATTCCTTATCATTTTAAATACGTTAGTTGGATTGAGCATTTCATGAAGATTATTTTTTCCTTTTACACTATGCAAATTAAATGAATACCTTAGGAGATATAGCAAAATCAAAATAATCATCACTACATATTATAAAACAAAGTCCTCCGCCGCGTCTGTCTGTCTGTCTGATCGCGATAAACTCAAAAACTACTGCACCGATTTTGATGCTGTTTTCACCAATGGATAGAGTGGTTCTCGAGGAAGGTTTTAGTATATAATTTGTTAGGTTTTTGTATACATTAACGATATTGTTATAGGTATCGGAAAAAAATAAGCCGTTTGGTAGATTTCCACGAAAACGCTGCCTAAACCCTTTGAGATATAACAAAATAATGTATGGTGGAATTGTGTATCTTATATAGGTCTACAGAAAAGTCCGCGGTGGCATATATCTATCTCTTACGTATAACATACTATATCCATTTTAATACTTTAAAAAACGGGCAACTATAAAGCGGTAATTGGAAAGCTATTTACACTAATACAGAATTATTCCTTATCATTTTAAATACGTTAGTTGGATTGAGCATTTCATGAAGATTATTTTTTCCTTTTACACCATGCAAATTAAATGAATACCTTAGGAGATATAGCAAAATCAAAATAATCATCACTACATATTATAAAACAAAGTCCTCCGCCGCGTCTGTCTGTCTGATCGCGATAAACTCAAAAACTACTGCACCGATTTTGATGCTGTTTTCACCAATGGACAGAGTGGTTCTCGAGGAAGGTTTTAGTATATAATTTGTTAGGTTTTTGTATACATTAACGATATTTGTTGTAGGTATCGGAAAAAAATAAGCCGTTTGGGAGATTTCCACGAAAACGCTGCCTAAATCCTTTGAGATATAACAAAATAATGTATGGTGGAATTGTGTATCTTATATAGGTCTACAGAAAAGTCCGCGGTGGCATATGTCTATCTCTTACGTATAACATACTATATCCATTTTAATACTTTATAAAACGGGCAACTATAAAGCGGCAATTGGAAAGCTATTTACACTAATACAGAATTATTCCTTATCATTTTAAATACGTTAGTTGGATTGAGCATTTCATGAAGATTATTTTTTCCTTTTACACCCTGCAAATTAAATGAATACCTTTGGAGATATTGCAAAATCAAAATAATCATCACACATCACTATCACTACATATTATAAAACAAAGTCCTCCGCCGCGTCTGTCTGTCTGTCTGTCTGATCGCGATAAACTCAAAAACTACTGCACCGATTTTCATGCTGTTTTTACCAATGGATAGAGTGGTTCTCGAGGAAGGTTTTTAGTATATAATTTGTTAAGTTTTTGTATACATTAACGATATTTGTTGGAGGTATCGGAAAAAAATAAGCCGTCTGGGAGCTTTCAACGTACACGCTGCCTAAAGCCTTTGAGATATAACAAAATAATGTATGGTGTCCGCGATGGCATATGTCTATATGTCAAAGATAACATACTACCTATATCCGTTTTATTACTTTGAAAAATTGGAAATTATAAAGCGGTAATGTAAAAGCTATTTGATTTTTTGTTTGTTACGATTTAACTCAGAAAGTACTTAAACAATTTTACCGAAAGTTACATCTCCTCGGAGTAACATAGGCTATTTTATATTTTCTGTTAAGAACCCGTGCGAAGCCGGGGCGGGTTGCTAGTAAGTAATAAAACATGGAAAAAAATAACAAAAAAATAAAAATAAAGTAAATTACATTTCTCATACATTTTATATGAAATTCTTTTTTTATGATATCTCAAGTACGAGTTGGCATATCTATCTATATATATAAAACAAAGTCGTGTTAGTTACACCATTTAAAACTCAAGAACGGCTGGACCGACTTTTATGATTTTTGTGTTTTTGGATTTGTCTTCGTCCGGAATAGGATAATAAGTATTAAAAGAATTTATACCATCTAATAAGTTAACACACCATTAATTGATCCTGAGGCGGTACGAAGTTCGCCGGGTCAACTAGTGAATAATAAAAATATACAATTAAAACAAAAAATCGCAATGTTAAGCTAACGTAACCAACAAGAAGAGAATAATCAAGAGAAGATCTTTCTTTCAATGTTTGGTAACTTGTTGTGAGAGAAGAATTATTTTTCCACTTTTGTAACTTTTTGATAGTTATGAACGTGGATGGTCAGAACATGAACAGACAATGTTCGGTTCTGGTGCTTAGCCGGCCGCTGCCGCGGCACGCTCTCTTCGCTCGCTCGGCTCGCGCGCTGTAGGGTCGCAGTTCTACCTAACACTCCTCGCTTTGCTCGTCGTCGTACCTATATACGTATTGCAACTGTATGCGTAGTTGCAGGCTGTCCTTCTCCCCAACAAAGTCGGTAACGATGACGGTGAGGGGAAGGCTGCAACGCCCCCCCATCCTGAAATTCGGGCAGGCCTCGATCAGGAGTGTCACGTCTGCCACTGTCCTCGGGGTGGAACTAGATCCTTCACTACACTTCCTGCAGCACGCGACCCGTATAGGGGAGCGTGCCGCAGCTTGCTTTTCCTGCAGCACGCGACCCGTATAGGGGAGCGTGCCGCAGCTTGCTTCGGAAGAATGGCGCGCGTATCTGCGTCATCGTGGGGATATAGATACCGAGCCCTGAGGATACTCTACCAGGGGACTTATGTGACTACGTTGACGTATGCCGCCGCAATCTGGTGCCATAGAGTATGTATGTATGTTTGTCGTAGTGCCGTACTAAGAAGTCAGAGAGGGGCACTAGTTCTCTTGACCAAAGCGTACAGATCCACCAGTACTGTTGCCCTGCCGGTGCTGGCTGGAGTCCTCCCAGCCGACCTGGAGATAACTCTTGCTGGGCACTCGGAGTCTAAGGGCAGGGAACTCTATCAATTTTTCCCCGACGTGTCGGTAAGACTCAGGTCTCACTGGGTCGAACCGGATCATCCAACCTCACAGCTCCTGTCACAGATGTTTCAGGAAACGCTTAAGTGAGATGAAATGTTGTGAGAGCAGCATGTGTTTGTGTGGTGAAAGCGAGGAGGACAGGAATCACGTCTTGTGGTCCTGTCCAAAGTATGCCGATTTGCGTGCTAGAATGATGGATGGGATTCAGCGCAGCAAAGAGGAGGGACCGGTTTACTTCAGGGACCTTGTGTCGTCGCCGGGGAACTTCGCGGCCTTCCGCGGGTTCGCCCATGCGTGGTTCGCGCGTAGGAGCGCCGAAGAAAAAGCCGAGAAGGCACAAGAGCGGGAGGAGGGAGAGCGCAACGAAGAAAGGACAAATGAATACCCACGAGCGCCTTCGGACGGCAGTGAAGGCGTACACGTGTGCGTTGCCGCCCCAGAAAGGGGGAGAAGGCAAACGGTAGACATGTGGACAGAGACATAAATAACTTGTAGGGAGTCAAGCAAATGCCCACGGCACGGCGAAGAGCCTCAGAGCAGCAAGTGCCGTGCTGCATCTTCCGCGATTCGGCTCAAATGACCGCAAGGTCGGTGGAGCCATGGGATGGTGGTGGGACATGTATGCGTAGCGGTTACCTTAGTTCTACTGCGGATATCCTAATTTCTGATTCTATCACGCAGAGAAACACCGAGCATAGCTCTTTCTATAGCACGCTGAGCGACCTTGAGCTTCCCCATACGGCCTGCAGTGAAGAGCCACGTCTTAGTTCCGTATGTCATCACTGGCAACACACACTGTTCGAAGACCTTACTCTTCAGGCGTTGAGGTATTTTGGACGAGAAGATGTGTCGAAGTTTCCCGAACGCTGCCCAGCCGATTTGGATCCGTCTGTTGTTGACCTTTCAGTAGAAGTTGGACTTACCTAACTGAATAACCTGCCCTAGGTAAACATATTCGTCAACAACTTCGAGCTTAGTGCTTCCAACCGTGACCGGCATAGGTGTAACATGGACTTTCGACATGATCTTAGTCTTGCCCATGTTTACTTGAGACCTACCGGTTGGAAACACTATTGAAGTCATTGAGCATCGGCAAATCGAAGGTGAGTGATGTATTCGCCATTGATGTTTATACCGTATCCTTTCCAGTCCAAGAGTTTGAAGACATCTTCCAATGCTGCGGTGAAGAGTTTGAGGGATATAACATCGCCCTGTCTTACATCTTTTTGCACTTGGATCGCTTTCGTTCTTTGGTTCTGTACTCGGATACACATCGTAGCCTTACTTACTGTACAAGCACTTCAACACTTCGATGTACCGATAGTCAATTCGGCATCGCCGATTTGACTATCGGTATATTTGACATTTCGCAAGACCGCCCATCTTAACGGAATCAAAGGCCTTTTCGTAGTCCATACGCCAAACATAAGGGCAGAATTATAATCTCAATCTAAATCTTCTGTATAATCTGGCGGAGAGTATGTATGTAATCCATGATGCTAAAAAATCCGGCTTGTTCATCATTTAAAACCTTGTAATAGACGCTTGTAACAAAAGAAGAAACGCTCGAATCCGATACTTGTTTAAGTCATCAGTTTCTTCTTGATTGAATTAATTAATTAATTGTCCGATGTCAATTTGTGTTACAGAAAAAGTGCGTGAGTTATACTAGGAGAACATGAAATGTTAACAGTTTGAAATAAAATCAAGGACTTTGACCATGACAATTTATATAAATTCATGTACTCAAGTCAAATCAAATTATATTCCGATGCTGTCGCATGTGCCTGTTGGTAAGTTGCAAAAATCTTCCATTTTAAGCGGTGTAAATATTTTACCTATTATTGTTTTATAACTTCACGCCAAATCCCTTGCGGGGTAGGCAGGGAGAACGGAGCTCCACATGACTCGATTGTTACATACCTCACTCGCTTCTTTAAAATTCATTGCTCTTCTCATGCTTCTGACATCACCTGATAAAACACGATTATGGTAGGTAAGTCTTGGCCTTCCTCGGCTCCTACATCCTTCTACGTTGGCGTTGTATATCTGTTTCGTAATTCTTTCTACACGTCCAACCCAACGGAGCATGCCTCTTCTTTTTTTTTTATACTACGTCGGGAGGCATACAAGCGTACGGCCCACCTGATGTAAAGCGGGTACTGTAGCCTATTAGCGCTTGAGATATATTAAGTAAGTATCAATTGCGCGATGCCTCCTCTGCTGCTTACACAGCAACTCCTTGGGAGCTTACTGGTGACCTCACTCACACGCAGGAACACAACAATCCTCTAGGGAGTTGTTATTTTGGCTGCGGTTTTCTGTGAGGTGGAGGTACTTCCCCAGACGGGCTGCTTTGTTGCGCCCTACCTCTCTTAAAATCTCTTATTTTAACACCAGTACTCTGTTTCTAACATCATCATTGTGAATACGCTCTACAAGCGTTACGTCATAAATTTTGCGCAACGCTCGCATTTCGACGGCGTTTATACTACTTTCATGCTCTCTGTGCCATATCCAGCTCTCGCTTACATTCTACGAGTATAAGCGTTAGGATCAGCACTGCATTGTGTACAGTGACTTGTGCCTTCCGGCTCAAGCTTCAACTGCCAAGAAGTTTTCCCAACGCCATTCACACTATTCCCAGCTTTCACCTGTCTTTCCATTTCTTATTATTGTTTATACTAAAAAATGTAGGTATGTTTATATCTTTACTCCAGGTCCCTTTGGGGGCAGGCAGAGAGAACCGAGCTCCATAAGACACGGTCCTTACACACCTCACAACTTACTAGAAATTGACAGATTTAATTATGAAAAAACATCTGAATTGCATAGCATAGACAGTTTCGTTCGCTTAAAATTTTGTTTACGCTTCATTCATTCATAGATACGCACATATAAACGCACACTCGCTCAGATGTCCATAAAACGTTAACATGTCCACATGATTATGTATTTGAATTTTGAGTATCGGGGAAATGTTGCGAAACAGTTGTTCCAAAAGCACTTCTCATAAAAAGACAGTTAGTAATTCACATTACGAGTATGAAGGTAACTTTTATGAGCTGTACCTTTACTTCCAATCTCTCTTATATTAAATATATATACTAAAAAAAATATAGTTTAGTTATATGCAATTTGATCTAACCTGCTTTGTGTGCTTCCGCCACCAATTAGTTCATGCGGCCTAGCGCCGGCCGGCACCCACCCACTACTGTTAGTACGTGCTACATGCCGACGCTGCCATGGCTGCTCCGGTAGTCTCTGCCTCGGCTGCTGCGGTCGTCCGTCATCTGGAACAGAATCCGCATGCCCCCACCACCACCGTCGCTGCCACGACTGGCCTGGTCGTCGCTGCGACACGTGTTCCGCCTCTCCAAGAGGCATCATCAGGCGTTGTAGACGTTAATCGTAAGAATAACATGCTACAAGTGACAAATCCATCGCAGTGCCGTCCCTTATATTGAATTGAGGGTGGGGGTGGATGGTGTGAGCGAAAAGATATTTAATAGTGGGGAATGGTTTACGTCAGTCTGTTTGTTCATGAGAGTAATTTTAGAATTTTTAGGTTTCTTAATTTCTAATTGTTCCCTAATATTTAGTTTTAAACCTTTGTCTATGATGTGTAAAATTTGATATGTATTAGTGGGGGATAAGTTATGTCCTTTGTCTATGAGATGCTCGGCCAAGTGTGACCTTGTGTGGTCACACTTCGCACTTCGAAGTGTGCGGAAGCACACAAAGCAGGTTAGAACAAATTGCATGTAAATTTGACGTTCGCAAAATAACGCCTGAATCTATTAACTATAGTTTAGTTAGTTTATCTACGGAGTTGTTATTTGGCTGCGGTTTTCTGTGAGGTGGAGGTACTTCCCCAGACGGGCTGCTTTGGTGCGCCTTACCTCTCTTCAATTAGGTTAGTTCTACTTGTACGTTGTAATCACTTTAAGATAATAATATTTTACGATGTATGAATTTTATCTGTTCACCAGCCTGTCATAACATGAGAGTCAAATACCATTGTACCTTGGACTACATGCTATGCGTATGTGGTCTGATATATGGCGGCATACGGCTGACATCAACTAATCTACAAGCTAGAGCTTTCATCATCTACCTCAGAAAGGTAGGGCACAGTCCGACTGGGGAAGACCTCTCGGAAAACTGCGGCCAAATAACAACACCCTGGAGAGACAGTAAAGTTACCTGAGGGATCGCTGTATCGCAGGAACGGCAACGCGTGAATCATGCTACGTGTATTGCAAACGTTTATAGGCTACAGTAGCCTATTTACATCATAAGGTTATTCTATCTATCTATGTCTCCTGGATGCTTGTGCAGCTCCCTATGCTGAATAAAAAATCCTGCAATGCTTTGGGATTTTTTATTATACTACGTCGGGAGGCATACAAGCATACGGCCCACCTGATGTACAGCGGGTACCATAGCCTATTAATGCTTACGATATATTCAGTATCACAGGCGCGATGCCTCCTCTGCTGCTTACACAGCAACTCCTTGAGAGCTTACACGTGACCTCACTCACACGCAGGAACACAACAACCCTCTAGGGAGTTGTTATTTTGCTGCGGTTTTTCTGTGAGGTGGAGGTACTTCACCCGACGGGCTGCTTTGATGCGCCCTACCTCTCTTAAAACATCCAGACCAAGACAAACAGACATGTTCATGCACATAAATGTTTGCCATGGGTGGGGATCGAATCCACGAGCGTTGGTGTCAAAGTCGCGTCATTCACGACTGAGCCACCGAGCTCGTCAATGCATAATAGCAAGTCATAAATAATCATGTTTTCATCATGGTACCAACTTTGTAATCAAAAAACGAATCTTTATCAACAATATGTTCAATTAGCTGCCATGCAATTCTCTAAGCGACTCGTAATGGCTGTGTGCGTCGCTGTGATCACAGATGTCACAGCTTTGACATCGTCTACTACGATCACGGTTTTTTATTTGGTATTCTATAAGGCTGTAAGCGTACGCGAGGCTGTTTGCCTTGTAGAATTCCAATTCCAAACGCAGCCTTGCGGCGCATATGTCACACAACCATGAAAAGCGACACTAAGGAATTGCAATTTTGTGTTCAAGGCTGTAACAGCCGATGTTTCCGAGGATGTAAGGATGTTTGCTCTTACAGAATTGCATGGCTGATCACCTTAGATTTGGGAAAGTCTATTTTTTGCGCTTTCAATACATACATTCGCTTAATAAAATCACATTACGGTCAAATTGCCAACGAAGTTTTATTTAAACAATGACGCAATTAGACTTTATGGCAAATTGGTTTTAATATTATAAATAGTGATTGATAGCTTCAATCTTGGGTCAACATTTTAGCTGCTTTCTATCCTTAGATATTTAACCTTATTGCGTGAAACTTAAAAGTAATCATTACTAACTACCACAGGAGTAGCTGAAGTATGACAATGTGTTTAATAGATTACGTGCATGTGGGTTTTATTGAAGGTACAGACCCTGGGTTTGTAAAGGACAAGTGCTAGCGGAATGAGCTCAAGCCTGCTACTACTCTTCCGAAGCTTTGGCGAATGGAATGTTCCTTGCGTACTACACATCTATGGATGCATATGCACTTACTAATAGAGTTAATTATTGTTCTATCGATACGAACATAGGAAGTATAGACTTCAAAATAGATTTCCCTAAATTTATGTTGTCCTGGTATGGCAAATTCGATTGCACGCCCCCGTGTTATTAAAGGCTGGTATATTTATGTATATCAGATGTCAGAAATGATTTCACTGCGAACTAATTGGCAATTAGCATCAATCAGAAGGGGTTTTACAACCGCTGTCAGGTTTCTGTAGTTAGGTAGCCTGGGGTAATCGCTTACTACTTATACAAAGATGGGTCATAAAATTGTTTTTCATCTTTCTGAAAAACAATAATAGTTTTTCATGGACAGTTATCGAAAAAGGAACGACAGCGCGCGAGCTACGTATTTTGTAAGGTGCAGTCACACATACCTACCTATACGTATAGACGAACGGCTGGCGCATTCATAACAATTATTACAAACAATTAGAGAATAAATCACAGTAATGAACATATTAATAGTTGTGATTAGGCATTAATTGATAGAACAAGATGTTCCCTTTCAAAAAAATAGATTAAAAGTTGATTTCTTAAGATACAGAACAGAATATTATTATATTATTGTTAATAGCTGATTTTTCGGTGTTAAAAACTAGGTAGGTAACTATAAAATATAGGAGCTCCTCCTTTTTCTAAGTAAGCTGAAAGCCTTGGTATGTATTTTGAGCTCTATCAGAGCTTTTTTGCAAATACCTTCCGCATTGGAACTACATATATCGTTTAGAAACATACAATAACACTCTTGTGGAAGTGCAATATCGGAACACTTTAGACATAAATAATACATTCAGTTCTTAGAGTTGGCTAAAATTTACCGGTTACTAATGTCACCATTTTATAGACCACATTTTCTTTGATATTCTTTTTTGTTGTAAAGTGCTTTTCTTACTGAAATTGGGGTTTTCACAATTCCGTTAACGATAACAACTAAACACATTAGGACGTTGACTAACGTGACGTTATATGTATACTCTTTAAAAAGTATAGTTTTCTCTTTTAACTACGTTTCCGTGCTATATTTTTTAAGGCTAAAAGGTATAGTTAACCTAATTAATGTCATTATTTGTTATTGGGCAATCAAGCGCACTTAGATGTCTTACATTTTTTTTAATAAAATCTTATTAGGTATCTTATTAATTTCTCATAGTTTACATTTTTCATTTTTTTATCTACTAGAAAAATGTTACTATAATGTTGAAATAGTTTTATTATTAAATGCTCTCATAGATTGGTCTCTTACATGTTCATGTCCTCCTGGTGAGCATAAACAAATCTACGCCCACCTTCACTGCGAGCGTACAAATTAAGTGACAAGTCATTTGATACGAGATAGTGAAAACATACTCGTATTTTAAGTTAAAATTTACGTGTCATCACTTTTCAATTCGCGGAATTTTTGGAGTATAATCTGAGCAGGTGATAAATTAACACGGCTAGAATTGTTCAGAGTGAGAAACTTGGAACGGGTTTTGCGAAGTGATGCATTGCTAAATTTGCTTTTCTTAGATGACAGGCTCTCCTTGGATGAACGTATCTGCCTAGACATTAAGAGACGAGAACAAAGTAGTCTAGGCGACGACGGATCTAATGAGGACGTTGAGGTAAACTTTTCCCTTGGTGACATTATATTGGATCCGTGACGAGGAGAGCTTATGTAGCATGGCTCACATCTAAACACATCATGTGATGGAACTATAGAACCCACCTCAGGCAGAGCTGGTAACTCCTCTGATTCGCTCAGGTTTGTCTCTTGATCATCCAAATTACTTTCTTGGATCATACCTTGCGGTTCTTGGGCCGCAAAGTTGGCACGACTAGAAAGCTGCCGACCTCGGCGTCTTGCTCGGGATTTGGCTTTCTTCGCATCACTCTTATTACTATACAAGTCTATGTTGTCGTCTATATACTTACAGACAAGTTCAGCCTCCTGTTCTGGAGTTAATTGGACGTCACGAAAGAATCCATAGCCGTTGCGCAGATCGTTTATACACTCAATTAATAGCCATCCCAGAGTACTTGCGACTAAAACCAATGTGGTTATAACAGCAAAAGCCGTAGTAGTGTCAGGACTAGTCAACTTGTACCGCATTTTTCCAACTACACCATAAGTCACAATATTGCGGGTTCGTTTATTAGAATGTGCTCGACAAGTATAAAATCCTCTCAGATCATTGTCCGCTGAAGCAACAAGTCTGAGTACTCTGCCATCATCAACGGAGCGCACATTCTTCCCTTTTAGAACATTCGTCATAACTGTGTCCAGAAATAACCACTGAGCAGAATGCAGCGAACGGGTTGATCGTGCATGAAGACAAGTCAAGTTTAATCGATTCAATTCTCCCCAATACGTTTCATGGTAGGACCCAGAAACGCCTGCAGTTTTTGATGAGACTTGCACTCTGCCATCTTTGCAACGTTCTTTGTTAAAACTATGCAAGTCTTGGAGCACTGTATTGATCCTCAAAGAAGCTATGATAGCGTTGAGATTTATAAACTCTTCAGGAACACGGGCTTTTATATTGTTGGGCACCCCTCCTATATAAAATTCATCATCGCAAATGTAAAGTGACACAAGAGTAGGATATTCTTTGGTCGCATTTTCCACACGGGCTACTGGGGGTTTATAAGGCTCCCGACGCTTTCTCAATGTTTCATCTACTAGTGAAACATGCAGATGTTCACCCGCATTTATTGATACTTCCACCGTGTTTGCGTCTCTTTTTTTACATACCACTATGTCTAGCCATTGATCAGGCGGGCACTCGGAAGAACTGATACTATCCGAGCGATAGTCACCTATAGCGAGCTTTGTTTTTAATCTACTGTTCTGCAACAGTATATGCAACCAAGTTTCACTATGGTGGTCTAGTAGAAAAATAATTGTACCAGCATCCATTTTGGGTTTCAAAGTGAGTTCCAACCGCCATTCATTCTGACCTATAAAGCACGGTATCAGCAAATATTGATCGTTGTCAAGGATTACATGTGCCTCATCTAAATTTGCTTTTTCGTATGCTACATTCGATACCAAGGTAGGATAAAAGTGGAAATTCCATGATCTGGGATTTCGTTCCATTGCCATATTTAAGGGAATAAAATTTAATTCAAGATCTTGGATTTCACCATGAAACTTTTCACCGACTATGATATTTACGTTGTCGTCCTGTAGATCCGGGTCACAAGAAAACGTGCTTCTGAATGAGACTGGGTGATCATCAAGCCTGAGAGTGGCTGCTTCGCCTGTGACTGCAATCAGCGCTGTGTGCCACACGGCCGGCTCAACGACAGTAGTAGAACATAGTCGGGGCAAATCACAGGACCGAGAATATCCACTCGCATCTAAGCAGACATGCCATTTCTGAAGACTAAGTCTTATGTGCGGACTTAGTGATTTACCTCGACGGACCAAGGTGCCATGAGGAGAAAGCGGTAAAAAACGCGCATAAAAGTGGAACAAGGCTGAACGTTTATTTTCAAAATTGTAGCGTAGATATGATTCGCCGTTTAGTACGGCCACAGTGTGCGTATAACCATCGCAGGGTGTAAAATGGCAAGAGCCAGTTTCCGTTCGCGGTCCCATGCAATTACTCCCTCCTCCTGCAGGCATTGGTCTAGTACAAGATCGAGTCCTAGATCGTTTGCCTGCACCACAAGTTTGAGAACACGGACCCCATGATCCCCAACCCGACCAACCTCCATCTAATTGACATATCTTTTGTTCACACACTTCCAGTTGATCATGTTGACCGCGGCAGTGTGTTCCCCAAGTTCCTATTAAATGTGGCATGTGTTTCTCATTGCATGATCTTCGACGTCGTTTAATCCCTTTTCCACATTTTTCAGAGCAAGACGACCACGGCCCCCATTCTCCCCATGCACCTATTGCTTCGCTAATAGGGTCATCGACAGCGCATTGATCACCTTCGCACTGCTCAGCCTGAAGTGGACATCCAACGCAAGCTAACTGGGAAGCTGAAGGTGGGGGAGTATCGCAGCGTCTGTTCCTCCATCGTTGCCCCTTGCCACATCGCGCTCCACACGCAGACCATGAACCCCAAGCTCCCCATTCGCCAATAACTGGGCATCCGATATTATGTTTGACACACTGTAGTGAATTCCAAAGCGCCTCTGGATGTATTTGCCAAGTGTTATCGGTAGCTAAAGTAACTTCGATGGCTTCGAAAGGACATTCCATCTGCAAGCACCGTTCCATGAGCGTAGGGACTGTTTCTAGTTGCCGAAATGCCTCTAGTCTGACTAGATCACCTTCGACTAGTTTTCGAAAGTCTTGCGCGGTACAGTTGGTTAAATAACAGGATCTGGTTTGTTCCTCGGCGCCAATGCATGGTAGTCCATCTTGTGAAGGTGGAGGGTTGACACATTGTCTAGTTCTTATCTGACGGCCGAGATCGTCGCAGGGTCCGTGGCACAGCGACCATGCACCCCACGGCCCCCAGCCTCCATCTACAGGGCACTTTGGGTCGTTTATGACCCCCAAATCACACTCAAGTCGCCAAATAGCTTGTTTTGTAGGTGGTTTATTAGATTCGGTGTTTTTAACAGAAGCCAATATGCTGAGAAAGAATTCAATCTTCATTTTCACTTTACAATTCCGTTAGATTTATAAACTTTCAGTTTATTTTAATTATTATCTTAGACTTACAGGATAAGTTCACATAAATTGTATATTCTTTCAATAAGAATGTCAGAATAATGTCAGGATTCACAGAGTAAGATATGAGACGAGTATGTTCGCTGTGCCAGGAAAAGAGTTTTGTATTATAATTATGTTTATGGGATTTATAGACGCGTTTTATCAAACCGTGTTTTTTTTTTGCGTCCGAGCAAAAATATAAAAATGAATAGTCTGAACATTCAGTCTCCAACAGGCATATTAATAAAACATTACAGGTCGCCATAACAATTACCGAGAACTTGAAGTAAACGTATGAAATTACATATTTCCATTATTTTTCTACTATTTCAATTTTTTTTTGTTAGTAACACCAAAGTTTATCAGTAGCTTCTAATCAAAAAGAATATCTGGTGACAAACAAGAGAAAACGGTACTTAACAGATTTGTTTTCGCATATTTGAACATAATTAATAAGATTATCTCTGTCTACGGATAAAAAGAAGCATATTAAGTATGACGAATTATTTTTTAACGTGAGATCAATTCAAACATAACCTCTGTAAAAACCTTAAACTTTTTTATTTTTAATGAGAGTCCGTAAGAGGGGTATCCTGCACGGGCATTCTTGTCATAACGGCCGACATAGATACCTGAATAAGGAATCAGCTCACCATCATCTTAGAGCCAAAGATAACCGCACTTGTACGTGATGCACCTCGCCGATAAGTAACGAGGATCTGACGAGACAGAGGTATAGTTCAGGATATTTAATGAACACCAGCACGACCGGGGAAGTGCCTCCGCCTTTACCCTCACGGAAAATTGATCGAACACTCCATCTTATAAAAGACGGTAGGTAATTAAATTTACATTACACTAGATACTTGGAGCGTTGTTGTGAAGGTAAACGTCATGATGAAACTCGCACGTCCAAGAAATTATATTTTGAATGACGTGTGACCTTACCTAAGAATGATAATGTTTTCTCTCTGGGTGGCGAAGGTCAGACAGCAGTAGCTCTATGTAAACATCAATATCTTTACTAAATCCTTAAGCTTAGGTAACGGACTCCGCCAATCCTAATGGATTAGGAAATAGGATAATGCTAAGAAGGATATTTGGAGAGTTATTGCGTTCCTACTACAAGTTAATGCCATCAGAAAACACCTGATAAGGTGCTGCGTTAACAGTGCTAACATCAGCGCGCAGAGCCGCGAATGAAGCGATACTTCTTGTGCGTGCAAACACTTATAGGTTACGGTAACCAATTGACACCAGATGTCAGATGGCTATGATAGATATAGATATATATATAGATATAGATAGATATCGGTAGATAATTTTTAAAACAGTTAAATAATCCTATTTCATAATTATATATGTGAAAATGCACCTGCTCTGTCTTTCAAAGGTAAATAGTTGAACTTATTTCGATGAAATTTGATATAGAAATAGCTTGGACCCAGTGTTACTTTTCCATACACCATGCGAGAGGAAACGCAGACAGAAGTTAGTGATTATAGCTTCCCTTTTCGGGTCATTCCTAATGGACAATCGCTGAGCTATACTTCTATTACGTCTGTTATACCATGGCGGGATTCACCATGTGCCGGTGATGGTGGCTTTGGTTAGTAAGGTACTGGTGAATCACAAATGGAAAATAAGAGAAGCATAGCTGAAAGGGAAAATGAAAAAAGCAGGGTAAATTTGGGTAACCAGTCTTCAAATGTGTTTTCTACCGTGCAATTGGTTTCTATCTATCTATAACTTCACGCCAAATCCCTTACGGGGTAGGCAGAGAGAACCGAGCGCCACGTGACTCGATCCTTACATACCTCACTTGCTTCTTTAACATTCATTGCTCTTTTCATGCACGCTCTAGCTCCTAGGGCTCCTGACATCACCTTTAGGCTCTAGGTTCTAGGGCTCCTGACATCACCTTTTGATAAAACACGACCAATTTGATCATGGTAGCAATTGGTTTCTAACAAGTATAATTCAATTTTTACTAAAAAAGAAGGTTATTTTGGCATTGAATTCCCGCAAGAGACTTGGTGTAAAGATGTAGTAATAGTAATTTTTAATCACATACGTACGTATCTCGGCAATGACTGGCTCAAGCACGTAGTAGATTAACAGCTATCAAAAAAATACGCACAGAAATTTCTCCCTACGCTCGTTTCGATACTAAGAAAGATATACATATAAATATAGTATCATTATATATAAATATATAAGGTATTCTAGTATCTGTGTAAAAA
This sequence comes from Pyralis farinalis, assembly GCA_947507595.1. NCBI lineage: Eukaryota > Metazoa > Arthropoda > Insecta > Lepidoptera > Pyralidae > Pyralis > Pyralis farinalis. The sequence goes on along the minus strand of OX382265.1, from coordinate 7,676,063 downwards.
TATAAAAATGTTTTACATGATTAACATCCCTATTTTATTCCGCGGGTAAAAATGGCATAATACTCTATACTCCTGATTAAAAAGAATCAAACTTACAACATACTTGCATAAATAACTTCATTCATGCTCACTATATATATATATATATATATATATATTCATAGAAAGTATAGTACGAGAAAGATAAAACATTTTGAAGTACCAGGATAGCATAGCTATGTAAAAGGTCGTATTGTTTATTATGAGAACGTGTCGTTCGGGAACATACTGCTAGCATAGATACCTATATGTATGTGCAATGTCGCACACAGCCAGAACTTTTGCGGTTTAGTCATTGTTTTACCAGGACTGTCTGTGTTGTATACATTTTACGGTGTACTTGCATGCATCTAGGCATATAGCGAAGTGGAATTTTGCGAATACATCTCACTATTAGCGAAATTGTCATCATACGGTTGGAAGTGATGACTTTGTGGTTTAGTTCAATCTCGGTGCCGATGTAGCGGTCGGGCTCCTATTTCCCCTTCCGTTAACAAGAAACTGCAATAGCCTACATTACAATAGGTAGGTATATGTCAGCATGATAATAAATATTTGTTGTTTTAGTCAATGAAGACTATGAAAATGTACATTCGTTAAGAATAGTAGTTAAAATAGCAACGGGCACCGTAGCCTATTAACGTTTACGATATATTTAATCACTCACGCGATGCCTCCTCTGCTTACACAGTAACTCCTTGGGAGCGTACTCATTACATACCATCAATTGATGATACTAAGTCGCAGATGAAACAAGTAGAAAAGAAAATAATTATCTGGTATGCCCTTGTCTTGTTCTTCCTAGCTATATCCCGTTTCCTAATCCCTTAGGATTGGCGGGGTCTACTACCTAAACCTACAGACAACACTGATTTGAACATGGAGTGGCTGTCTTCAGATCAGGTCAGGTTACACAAGTCATTCAAAATATCTTGGACGTGCAGTTTTCCTCACACTGTTTTCCCTATAGGTTGGTTATTTATCCACTAGGGCTAGGCTATCACAGCTCTGCATCATTTTAATATGAAAGATACCCTATTTACTCCATATTTAAGAGAGGTAGGGCTCATCAAAATAGCCGGTGTTGGGAAGTACCTCCACATCACAGAAAACCGCAGCTCCAGGGAGGTTTTTTGTAAGGCGTTGCGTCGCGCAAGTGACATTTAATATGTTGCAAGCGTTCATAGGCTACGGTAGCCGCCTTATATCAGGTGGGCCGTATGCTTGTATTTTCCTACTCAACTACTAGTTCGTATTTTTTTATACAACGTCGGGAGGCATACAGCATACGGCCCACCTGATGCAAAGCGGTTAACGTAGCCTATCAAAGCTTGCAATACGTGAGGTATCACAACAACAACCCCACAAGGAGTTGTTATGTAGCCGCGATTTTCTGTGGGCTGAAGATACTTCCCCAGTGGGCCTGCTTTGATGGGGCTACTTCTGTTGAAACACTCACACCGAGGCAAACAGACAAGTTCATGCCCACAAATATTTGTCCGTGTGGGAATCGAACCCACGACCGTTGATGTTAAAGTAGCAATACTAACCACTCCGCCACCGAGCCCGTCTTTCGTTCGTTAAGAACACACAAATGCACACCAAAACAATAATTTTGTGTACAGTTTCAATATTTTAAGGTGGCGCATCAGATCACCCTGTTATGGTGCCGCGATAAAAGACAAGTAAATGGGAGTAACTTTACAACAAGGCACTAGCAAAAGAGAAGTGGGTAGCATCGAAGCAATTTACTGAGAAAGTACCTTCACCTCACAGAAAACTGCAGCCAAATAACATCTCCCTAGAGGGTTGTTGTGTTCCTGCGTGTGAGTGAGGTCACCAGTAAGCTCCCAATGAGTTGCAGTGTAAGCAGAAGAGGAGGCATCGCGCGAGTTATACTGAATATATCGGAAGTATTAATAGGCTACGTCGGGAGACATACAAGCATACGGCCCACCTGATGTAAAGCGGGTACCGTAGCCAAATTAACGCCTGCGATATGTTAATTATCACTCGCGCGATGCCTCCACTTCTGCTTGCACAGCAACTCCTTGGGAGCTTACTGGTGACCTCACTCACACGCAGGAACACAACAACCTTCTAGGGAGTTGTTATTTTGGCTGCGATTTTCTGTGAGGTGTAGGTACTTGCCCAGACAGGCTGCTTTGATGCGCCCTACCTCTCTTAAAACATCCAGACCAAGACAAACAGACATGTTCATGCACACAAATGTTTGCCTTGTGTGGGAATCGAACCCACGGTGTCAAAGTCGCGTCATTCACGACTGAGCCACCTAGCTCGTCGTCGTTGTATGCCTCCCGACGTAGAATAAAAAAAATTACATCTCCCTGGAGTGTTGTTGTGTTCTGTGAGCGAGGGAGGTTGCCAGTAATTAGTTGCCTTAATGAGTTGTTAGCAGCAGAGGGTCATTGCGCGAGTGATACTTAATATCTTGTAAGCGTTCATAGGCAACGGTAACCGATTCACAGGTGGGCCGAACGCTTGTATAATTCCCGACGATGTATAAAATAAAAACTTGAACATTTTTTTTTTTGTATTGTATATCTTCACGCCAGATCCCTTGCGGGGTAGGCATAGGGAACCGTACGCCTCAAGTCCCTACACACCTCACTCGCTTATTTAAGATTCATACATATGTTTTTAGTTACTCAATTATATACTGTGATAAAATGCAATCCAATCCAAGGTAGAAAGGACAATGTAGGAGCATTGCCCCTTCTACCTGGGAAATGTGATTAACACTCTTATTCTAATTTCGTATACGTCTGAAAGCGCAAACGAAACAGGACTGATTGCCTCTCTATGAACGTTCCGTCTTTCTTACAATGTAAGATAAGAAATCGCGCTTATATATACATATATATTTACGATACTCTAAGTGCGGTTGAACCTATTATTAAGTACGACCATATACCACTTGAATGCGCATGAAGGTACCCTGCGCTCACCAAAAAAATTCTGTTTTATCTTCTATTACCGGCATAATAACTCAGTGATTCGAGAATACTGACCAATGGAACAATATTTTAACCAATAACCTATAAAGTGCCGCAAAGTAACCAATAACAGTATGATGTATGTGGGTAATTCTATATAGCTTAGCATGTTCCCATTCTTTGTCTGTTGAGTCAGTCTGTAGCTGACATTAAATAGAGTAACACGTAACGAGTAATTTCATTTATTATATGTATACCTACACCATAAAGAGCTGCGCGAACAACTTTGCCCCCCGATCGTAGCGGTGAATTGAGTTACTACGTAATTGCGGTCTTATAGGTTCTCCACATACTATTTTCTTCATGTGTAACGGTACAACGGTTAAAGTGTAAAGCTTAATGTGCACTTGGCTGTACTTGTGGCAACAATGGTTTTTACATGAATTCCTTTCTACTATTCATGTGTTTCGAGCACATACTGATCATAAACAAAACAAAGTTTCAATTGACAAACCAATTAGCAATTTCAATTAACAATTCAATTAATTAATTAGCAATGCTGTTAATTAACAAGTTTGCGAGCCAGGCTACATAATTATATGACAGGCAGGTAAGTTTAAATAAAACAAAAAAAACAGCGTAGCAACAAAAACGAAATTTAATCACTTCGCATAAATATTTCGCAACAGCAATAAATAACATAGGTTGCTATTGTAGGTACGGGACATATTCGCAATTTTTCTGTTTATTTCGGCAACGCAGAAGCCATGGTCAAGAGTGACTCTGATGAGTCAGTAAGGTAAGTCCATTACCTACAATAGCAATATAAAGGGAAAGTTTATAATTAAACAATAGTATATTGTGCAACTAGTGCGATAAGTTGTCGATTGCCCACGAGAGCGAAGTTGCTTATTCGCTCTCGTGGGCAATAGACAACATTGCACGAGTTGCAGATACTATTTTTTATTACGAATGCGGAACTTTTCCGTCGTCCAAAATTGGGGTCCAGGGGCGTTATTCATTTATTTTTCTCGTCATTTTGCGTGCGCCAAGTATACTTGTCGCACTTTTGAGTGTGGTTTACTCAAAAGTCATGTGGTAATTTTAAAATGGGCAAATAGCGACTTATCACCCGTAACAACGGGCTCAAAGATATTACTTATCCCGCCTGAATAATAAAATATAGGTATTATATACCTATTATTTCACACAGCTACATCGCTTGTTTACAAAATTTTGATTACATTTTCAAATGTCTTTTACAGAAGCGATGCTCGCAATGTTGTTTAAAAATACATCAAGCATAAGGATCCCACTAGCAAACGGCTTGGTTTGAAGCGGATACCATAGCCTATAAATGGTTGCAATATAATGAGAATATGCACGTATTGCCTACGCGGTATTCTTTATAAGCTCAAAAAAACTTCACACGTACGAAAACAACATGAATTTTTTCTTGTACAACGTCAGGAGGCATATGGCCCACCTGGTTTAAAGCGGCTACCGTAGCCTATAAACGCTTGCAATACATTAAGTATCACTCACGCGATGCCACTTTGGCTGCTGACCCAGCTACTCTTTAGGAGCTTACTGGTGACATCACACATAGGGAGTTGTTATTTGGCTGCTATTTTCTGTGAGGTGGAGGTACTTCCCCAGACGGTCTTCTATATACCTCTCTTAAAATCACCCAGACCAAGAGTTTGTCTTGCCGACATGTTCATGCACATAAATGTTTGCCCTGTGTGGGAATCGAACCCACGAGCGATGGTGTAGAAGTAACGTAATAGCACGTTTCACCACTGCGCCACTGAGTTCGAAATTAAGATAGGTAGGGCGCATCCACCACATCTGGGATGACGATCCCCTCTTAAATTTGACACTCATTTGAGAGCGGCTTTATCAGGTAGGTACTTCTTCAGATATCTTTATCTTTATGTATGCAAATGCCAGATAATCATTATTTGTGTGAACCTGTAATTGGCTCTCTTTTGCTACATATGTTATATCTATCTATCTATAACTTCACGCCAAATCCCTTACGGGGTAGGCAGCGAGAACCGATCGCCACGCGACTCGATCCTTACATACCTCACTCGCTTCTTTCACATTCATTGCTCTTTTCATGCACGCTCGCCGGTTTCTAGGGCTCCTGACATCACCTTCTGATAGAACACGACCAATCTGATCATGATAGGTAAGTCTTGGCCTTCCTCGGCTCCTACATCCTTCTACTTTTGCAATGTATATCTGCTTCGTCATTCTTTCATCCTGCATTCTTTCTACATGTCCGAACCAACGGAGCACGCCTCTTCTTATTTTAACACCGACGCTCTCTTTCAGACCAACTCTGCTTCTAACCTCATCATTGCGGATACGATTTGCAAGCGTTACACCACAGATTTTGCGCAACGCCCGCATTTCAACCGCGTTTATCCTACTTTCATGCTCTCTCTGCCATACCCAGCTCTCGCTTCCATAAGTAAGCGTTGGGACCAGCACTGCATTGTGTATAGCCAGCTGTTATATGTTATATAATATGTTAATACAGCCGTTGGTCTTCCAATAAATAAATAAAAAAAATATTACGTAATTAAAAGTAATTAAAAATGGGATATAGAGATAGAAAATGGAAATTGTGAAACTAATTTAAAACGGAGAACTTTTAATTTTATTGTGCAATATAAAAATAATGTCCGTGAATCAAATTAAATATTAAGTTTAAATTTTTGCTATTTATGCAAGTATATTTGGTGTATGTCTTACGCACTTGCGGAAAGCATACACCCACAAGTACCCACTTCAGACGTTACTTTAATAACAAATTTCTCAAAGTGAACTCGAGGTAGTTGTGATTCCTTCCTTATTACTTCAGTTTTATTGAACAGTATGATGTTTTCTTTCGTTTATGTTACCACTAGACTGGGACTAGTGGTAACATATATATAAATCAGGATAACATAGTAAACTATACTAACGTGCAAATAAAAGCCGGAGCTGTGATTAGTGCGCGCCCATGCTAGGACAAACATATGTGTGCATGAACATGTCTGTTTGTCTGGGTCTGGGTGTTTTAAGAGGTAGGGGGCATAAAAGCAGCCCGTCTGGGCAAGTATCTTCACCTCACAGAAAACCGCAGTCAAATAACGTCTCTGGAACCCTGGTTGTGTCCCCCGTGTTTGCCTGTCGACGTTGTATAAAAAAAAATGCTATTACAGAACTTAGTGGAATAAAAATGTTCAACCATGATGTAGCGTAGGATTTTTTCTACAGTTTGCTATGTACGTACCTTTACTACAATCCGTGTATACTGTCGTCATAAACAAATAAATATAAAATACTTTTATGTAAATATATACTACGCAATAACAATTCAAAAATATTATATTAATTAATATATATAATAAATTATAACTTTGGTTGTATTTTCGCAATAAAATTAATATATTAGCACCCAATTTTGGGGGTGATTGTATGCGAAGAAGACAGGGCAGTGTAACAATAGTGAATAAGTTTGTTTGTCTACGCTTTTTGATACAGTGATCCATTTTTGTAGCCAATCTCTCATGTCCTTGTTAGTGAGGTGGCTACCGTTCAAGCCCCTTATATGGCAGGCCCTTCGAAGGCATTCCATGTCCAAGTTTTCAACGCCCCCTTCTCTTACTATTGCTTTATCCATTTCCAGGAGCAGGAAAGCTCGATATTTCAGCTTGTTTCTCCTAAATATACTTCTTCTCAAACCATGCATTTTTAATAAGTTACCCTGTAATAAGAAACAAAATAAATATCAACAATCTATGAGATTAACAATTGTTAGTGAATTGATGACATGTTTTATTACTAGATTAATTCTATACATATATTTCTATAAAACCGGAAGAATTGTGGATCCCACTCCGCCACAGAGCTCGTCATATTGCTGATGATACTACTATTAGACATACCTAGAATCACAGTAGTATATTGGGACAGGGCTGTTTGCTATCTCACTCACTCTACACACAAAATCATTATTTTTATGCACACATTTTTTTATTCTAAACTAACTTTTTTTTTATATAGCACCATTTCTGTTTGCGACATACGTGGGCACGTACCTACCACTAATTTTGGATTACCACTTGTAAGTGACGCACATTAATTATTAGTTATATGTAATTACCTACGAAAATAAATATGCAAGTTTGCAACGACCCGCCATTTAAATTGTTACTGGTGTGAAAACTTCGCAACAGTCAACGCGCATGATTCGAAACGGGCGGTTCGTCGCAAACTCTTTCTATCAAAAATAACGTGGTTTGAATTATATCCGTAATAATCTGGCCTTCGAACCAAATCTGAACTAGTACCTACGTTATATAATATGTTCACAACACCTCCTCGTGTTAGACTTACACTAAAAAGTCACCAAAATTTAGCCTACAAATTGGACAGTGAAAGTGAACATGTGCTCGCGATGTCTAACCGCTCTGGTGAGAATCAAACCACTCGCGTGTGTCTGTTCATAAAGATATTAGTTTGTGTGACGGTAAAAAGACACTTTCGCAAATGTCTCTCAAAGTTGAGTCTGGCACCAGCAAGGTTTCGACTTTGTCAATTGGCACAAATACAGATGGAATTGATAGACAAAAAACTAGAAGTTGATTTAGCTATGCTCGGTGAAGAAGGTGGTAATGCTTCTCGATGTACCACGCCTGCTAGAAGGACTAGCAACCAAGGAAATACACGTTCAAACGTGGAGCAATGGAGGAAAGCGACATACAGCCACCACGGAATACGGTTCCAGAGGCGGCAACGATAGGACCCGAGGTAACCAAGGCAGCGCTGGCAGCGAACGGTCTACAAACCAGCCGCGCATCGGCCTCTCAGATACCCGGCGATAGTATTCTACAGCTTGCCCACACGCTCAAGGATATTATGCTTACTTCAGCTAGCCAGCAGGAGCAACGTTTGTTGACACGCTTGTCAACACCACGAGAACTCGCAGTTTTTAACGGCGACTGTATAGAATGGCTTCATTTTAAAAGTGCCTATGATGAATCCACCAACATGTGTAAATTTAGTGATTCTGAAAACTTATGGAGACTCCGACGAGACTTGAAGGGTCGTCACCGGCCTTCTGATCGGCAACACATCGCCTGACATTGTTATGGAGTCGTTGGAGCGGAGGTTCGGTCGCTCTGATGTCATAACACTGCACCTCACTACACAAATGAAGAAGCAAGTCCGTTACCTACATCTTACCAATATGATTTGATTAACTTTTCAATAAAAATAAATAACTGCGTGGCTACTTTACATGTACTGAATCAACTAGATGATTTACGTAGCCCAGAGCTGTTTTCTACAATTATTTCAAAGTTACCTAGCGTGCTACAAAGTAAATGGACTGATTATGCCTTTGCACGATTAACAAGTGATGTACCTAAATTACAACTGTTAGCAAAGTTCCTAAAACACGAAGCAGATATGATTACAGTTGTTGGAGTAGCTCAGCCGCGAGAACAAAATAAATCCGATTCTATATCATATGCTAAGAAAATAGAAGACAAATAACGCTATAACAGTAACTACGGTCGACCAGTGCTTACAACGGCATCTACAGATGATATTCAGTTATGCAACTATTGTAAAAAAGCCGCTCATTTGCTATCTAATTGCCGAGTATTCAAACGAGCTATGAGAAAGGACCGTTGGACCTATGCGAAGACACAAGGATTGTGTTATTGTTATTTGTCAAAACACGACAATAATGCATGCCTGGCAGCTGTGTGCAATATTGATAACTGCGGACTCGCTCATCACCCGTTACTTCATTATAAAAAGCCTTCTACGTTAAACAACTGGCTGGCTGGTGAAGCGCACGCACCGCCGCCGCCGAGCCCGCCAACACCGCTCGTGAGCGAGGCGGCCACGACCGTCGCCCACGTCGCGTTGCAGCGCGAAGCCCGTCCGCCGGCCCCGCCAACCGCGGGAGCGCAGCAGTGCAGTGATGTGATGCTCAATGTGGTACAAGTTAATTTAAGTCATCGAGTGTAACCTTAGGTTACGTACTCGATGATTTAAGTGGACCCAAAGGTAACGTGAGTACATTTGCTTTATTAGATGACGGTGCATCTATATCTATTATAGATAAGGACTTGGTTAGTGAGTTAGGCCTTAAAAGTTTAAATTCTAGCTCGATTAAGTTTGTTGATGCTTTTGGTATCGAGGTGTATTAATCTGATGCTCCTAAAATATGTACAAAGATATCTGGGTTCGATGACGTTAAGTATGACAAAATAACCTATGCAAAACCTTTCAATTATCTACAATATTTGTTGTGAGCACTTGTTACCTATTAAAAATTATGTATGTAAACAATGTGTCGTGCCTCGCTTACTCATCGGCGAAGATAATTATTTCTTGCTAGCTCCGCTGGAAATATTACACGGCAACAGGACAGAGCCTTTTGACACCAGATGTCGTTTGGGATGGTCTATTCATAGCTGTATGGGTCGCTTTCACTCTCCCGTGAATTCACAAACATTCCATCTTACTCATTTAGAAGACTTAGAGATAAGTGTAAATTAAATGATCTGGTTAAGTCATTCGAACGAGACTCCATAGGAGTTTCAACCTTACGTCGTGAAAATACGGCACATTTGAGAGCTGTACGTATGTTGGATGATACAGCACGAAATATAGGTAATCAATGGGGAAGTTGGTTTGCCTTTTGTTAATGACAGTTTTAATTTGCGGGATAGTTATGAATACGCGCGGTGCAGATTACGCGGTTTATTTAAAAAGTTTCGATCTGACAGCGCTTACGCAGAAAGATATAAAAATCGGCCAAGTGCGAGTCGGACTCGCACACGAAGGGTTCCATACCATTATCTATAAAAACGGCAAAAAATCAACACGTTTGTTGTATGGGAGCCCCCCTTAAATATTTGTTTTATTTTAATTTAATTATTTATTCTTAAAGTGAATATATAACTAAATATTCTGTGAATATTTCAAGCCAAGCGGCAACAGGTAGTGCCGTTATCAATATCGAGCAAAAATGAGCAAAAAATCACGTTTGTTGTATGGGAGCCCCCTTAAATATTTATTTTATTCTATTTCTTAGTATTTGCTGTTATAGCGGCAACAGAAATACATCATCTGTGAAAATTTCAACTGTCTAACTATCACGGTTCATGAGATACAGCCTGGTGACAGACGGACGGACGGACGGACAGCGGAGCCTCAGTTCAGTCAGGGTTCCGTTTTACCCTATGGGTACGGAACCCTAAAAAGGAGATAGATAAACTCATTGAGCACGGTTACGTTCGAGAGCTGACTGGCAATGAACTGTCAGCTGATCACACTTGGCCGGGAAGTTGAGGTTGGTCTTTGAGGGCGCGGGTAAGGTAAATGCAACGTGTCTGAATGATTTCCTACTCACTTCCTATTCCCCGATCTTTACAACTCGTTGTTACGAATTATGTTACGTTTCCGAGAAAATAAATTTGTTTTGATTGGAGATATAAAGGACATGTTTCTCCGAATAAGAATTCGCCCTGAATACCAAAACATGTTACGATTTTTATGGCAACCTAATGTTAAAGCGCCCTTAAAAATTGTGTAATGCAAAGTTTAATATTTGACGCCACTTGTTCACCTTTTATTGCGTAGTATATAAGGAACAAAAATGCATTAAAATATCAAGACCAATATCCCAATATCCAATATCCCGAGGCTGTGGACGTAATTATAAATAACCATTATAAGGATGACTGCTTACACTCGTGTAGCAATGAAAGTCAGGCTATTAAACTAGTACGTGACATAACATATTTTCAAAGTAACGCTGGGTTTGAGATCACGATGATGGTCGAGTAATATTAAGCAAGTATTGCGAACTATACCGTCCGGGGCACTCACGCCTACTGCAGTGGAGTTTAAACTCGGAGCTACGAATACAACTGAGCGCACTCTCGGCTTGCTGTGACAAACATTTGTGTGCATGAACATGTCTGCTCTCTTGACCTGGGTGTGGCAGGTACATACCTCTCATTTATATGTGGATGTACCTCCACCTCCCAGAAAACAGTAACCAAATAACAACTCCCTTGGAGGGTTGTTGTATTCCAGCGAGTGAGTGAGGTCACCAGTGAGCTCCTAAGGAGTAGCTGTGTTAGCAGCAGAGGTGGCATCACGAGAGTGATACTTAATGAATTGATTTGACATTGCTATTGCAACAATTGTTGGATGTAAGTGGCTATCTAGTCTTTGAAATTAAACCAACCATGTACGTGGTACGCACTGCTGATTGACCGAGGTAGGTAACAAGGAGCTAGGTAGCGCATGGCACGCAGCCCGACTGCCCAAATATGAGTAAATTCTCCAGGAGTTTCCATGTTAACAGCGAGAGCGCGCGGTATACTGTATTGCAAGGGTTCGTAGGCTACGGTGACCGCTTCATAACAGCTGTTTGAATCAGTATACAAAGATTATTACATCAAACCTTACCCATCCCACTGCAGGGATACGGGTTACCCTTCAAACCGGTTTAGAGCATACTCCACCACGTTGCTCTACAGCGGTTTTCAAACCGCCCGAAGCCTACTTAGCTTAACGACTGCCATCCGCCTAGAACAGCCGAGACCGACGGCTTAACGTGCCCCCGAAGCGCGGAGAAGTTCCAGATAGAGAAAAACCCATCCATATACAGGCTGCGATCGACGTTGCTTAACCTGCGTGTTCGATTAGAATGACACGCGCAACGACGCTATCGAACCCTCGTTAATATAAAAACATTGGACCAATTTATGTTCTAATTATATAACCCTTTCTAATATTATGATAGCATCATGTTAATATTGAGTAAGTAGATGAGGCAAGAAATCTGGGAGTTGTGATCGATGGCGGTATGAAGTTTGAGAAACATGTGTCGAACATTAAGCAGTGCTACTATAGATTGTAGGTCCTCTATCAAGTACGTCAATATTTAAGTGTAGAGCTGCGACTCTGCCTGTGCGAATCGCTTATATTATCTAAGCTGAATTATGCTGACGCAGTGGTTGGAGGATGCCTGTTAGCTCGAACCAAGAATGTGGTCCTACGCGTCCAGAATTCATGCATCAGATTCTGCTTCCTTATACCTCGCAGAGCACACATTTCACCTTACATAAATAACAATAATCTAATGAATATGGCGATGAGACGCTACACTTCGCTAGTTTGCTCTTTGGAATTGTAAAAAATCAAAGTCCGTCATACCTGTTTTCTAAAAAGCAATTTACTCAACGACAATCCCGAATACTTGATCGCCTAATCTGTCCAACACATAATACAACTGCATTCCGTGGTAGCTTTCGATATTCAGCATCCAAGTGTTGGAATAACATTCTCCCACCAATCAGAAATTCACAATCTGTTATATGTTTTAAAGTTAGGTACAGGGAAAATTTAGAAAAAAGCTGATGAATCATGTGCATACCGTATCTCATAAGACTATATATACTCAGTATTTGTTCATAATAATATTTATCAATAAACATAATGTTACTATGTACATACATGAATAATAATAATATAATAACACATTAGTGTTCTCATATCATATTTATATATTAATACCGTTACACAGTATGAATAGGCTTGTAATATTATTGTTTACTCAATGTCAGGCACCTCTTTTATGAATGGTGTCCACAGAATACCAGCGTCGAGCAGTGGCGTGCACAGAGATTTTTGACAGGGTAGGCAGAATTTTTTTAAAGCTATTAACTTACCAAAAAATACAGAATGTTGATTTTGGTTACCCAATCTTGTGGAAATAATGATGTATGTGATCACTTGTTTTTTTTCACCGAAAGATAGTTTTGAAAACATTTATTTTCCCTACACACACCACATGAACAACTTTCGCAGTGAATATCATCATATTTATCAACTTTAAAACTTTAAAATCTTATTTCGCCTGCTACCAGTCAATCGATTCAAAACAAAAACAATGGCGGCCGTTTTAAAATCAAAATAAAATTGAACATCAATTTTATACGAAAAAAAGAAATGGCAATATCTTTCACTATAATTATATGCAGCAAACTACTTTTTAAAATAGTTACGTAGCAATGCTCGCGACACTTCGGTGATTTACGTTATAGTTCAGCTGAAAAGACATTGTCTATACTTTGCGATTGTGTGCGTTATTTGTGTTATTATGGGCAATGTAATTATAGGAATGCACACTACAGTATTTGTATAAACAACACGGCACACATACGTAAATTTAGACAGATATAGTTAGTGTCTCTGCCGTAAAAAGCTGCCAATGCGGCGCTAGTGTAGCGTAGCGCCTAGCTGCGATTTGAATATGACTAGCGATGACTTTAATAACTTACCGATACCGATAGATGGAGCTTTTAATTTTTTGTTTTTGATACGAAATATTAGTTAAAAACTATGTTTACGAATGAAACATTGGATGGTTTTTATCAAATTGATAGGGTAGGCAATGTCTTTTTGCCTATATGGAGTGCACGCCACTGGCGTCGAGGCACTTCGTGCCGAGACATTATGCTGAGTGGAGACCTATTTGGTACACACACTGTATTTTAGCCTTAAGTTTCAAATTTATGTAAAATATTTGTTATAAACATTTTTCTTTCTTTCTTTCATATACCAAAACTTACCATATGCTTATAAGTAAGACTTGTCAATTTATACGGCTCATTTTCGAAAAGACTCTGGCAAGCCAGGATCTCTTCAGGGGTTGGATGTACTCCAGAACCTAATAAAGCTACCACCCGTTCCCATTTAGTCCTCAATTCGCCATCCGGCAAGGAATCTAATTTGGCCTGAAGTGCCCTAAATACTGGCTTGTTGTACTTGAGGCGCTCGGTTAGTTCTTGAGTTGAGAACTCTAGCCTTTGTTGTATCGACCAGAAATGAGAGCACAGAAAGATCTTTGGTTTCAAAAATCTGGAAAACAACAATATCTTATTTAAAAACTTAAGAATTTTGTGAACTAGAATTGATTAAATAGCAATACCTAAATTTAATCTTCACGCCAAGTCCCTTACGGGATAAGCAGAGACAACATGACTCGGAGCCTTACACACCACACTTGTTTATTTAACATTCACAGCTTCCAAGGGTTCCTGACACTACTTTCCAATATCACACGACACAACTCTGTCCTGGGACTCCCTTCTTCGGCTCCTACATCTATCAGTGTTAAAATATAGGGGTGCAGTAAGTTTTAGTATAAGCCATTGTACTCAAGTAACCTCATTAAGTTAGTTTTATAATCTTGTTTTTAGTTGAATTTCAGTTAACTGTAATTTGCTACCCCTGACCCCTAAAAGTATTAAAACATTAATCGGATTTCCAATGGTTTTCTTTCTACCCCTCTTGAGATTGAATGTGCAGGCATCGCTGTACTGTTCGGAGCAATATTATGGAAGAGTGTGGCTGGCGCCCGATATAAACTTTGCTTTTTGGACCCTTTCTCTAATTAGTGTCATGCCTTTCCATTTGCTGAGGTCGCCTAGAAAAGAACCTCATCCATTTTTATAATTAAAAAGAAACTATACTACAATAAATATCTTAGAAAAAAACGAGTTTTAATTTTTCAGTACAAACCCCTAATATGAGTAAATTCACCCCTAATAATTTATAGAAAATCATAACAGATATATATGGATTGATTGTATTTTATCAGAAGGTGATATCAGGAGCCTTGGAAACTGCTAAGCATGCACGAGAAGTGCTATGAATGTCAAAGAAGCGAGTGAGTTGTGTAATGGCGGGTCATGTGGTGCTTGGTCCAATCTGCCTACCTCGCAAAGGATTTAGCAATTTAGCATGAAGTTATAGATAGATAAATAGAACAAATTCATGCTAGAATATTGGTACAATAATGACTTCAAATGGTGGGATTAAAGATTATTAAGTTTATTGAAAAAATACTTACGCTAGCGGAAATATAACATAGTTGCCAAATGGAACTGCAGATAATATAAGTACAGGAGCCACCCGCCACATATCACCTGGCATTTTCTGATACAGTTCTATTTCTTGACGGCTCATTTTCGAGAAGCCCTGGTCGCTTGTGATTTTGATGCGTAATTTTATATATGTCTTTAGATCTCCGAGAAAGTCTTTAATGCCTACACTGAACACTCTGTACATTTTGACAGCTGTAGGGAACCTATCCTCCAGCACTTTTGTGTAGTTCTTGACATAATTAATGTATCTTCCTACAACAAACATCCGAAATTTTTCTTTCTCTGTTTTCAGCACCTTTGTATGTTTTGACCCATCGTTTGACATAAACCTGTGTACATAGAGTGACTCATTAGTTGTTAGAACAATTTACAAGGTTCTTCTAATTTGATTTTTATCTTCAATGAGCTCATTTCAAGGTTAGACCTTGCATGTACGAATATTTATACAGTTTTCCGTCTCATTACGTTTCATCGCTGGCACATTGTAAATAAGTGTGTTATTCTTGTAATAGTATTCATAATAAAACATTGTAAACAAAATATTGGCTCGACAAACTTTTTAAGTCAACTACCTATACTAAAAAGGTTTGATAGAGAAACTGTTATCAAAACAATCTATATTTATATAGGTGTATTTTAAGAAGAATTTAAGCACTTTTTTTATTGTTCGGACTGTAAGTTTATATTATAAAATAGATTCCTACCTGTATTTGTTTACTTTCGGGAATTTTGTTGTTACCACTAGATTAGATCTGCAGCATTGCGATACGAGACTAGAAAATACTATTCTATGTAATTGTAAAGCCATTTTATTATAATTAAAATATTACAATTGCAGAAATGTTCTAATATTCATGAAATCAAAACAGCGTTTACTGCGGTAGGAAATGGAAATAGAATATTTGACAGTTGACAGGGTACGGAGTTATCATCATTACTCACACACACAAGTGAGTAGTACTAGGACTGGGTGTGATAGCTAAAAATTAAGTGATATGCACTACAGATGCCGTTTGTCTCTCTCTAGTCGTATGACTACAACATTCATACATATATCTGAAATACTTACATTATGACCAAATGATATTGTAGTTTTAACAAAGCCCAATGAGGTATTTTTTTAAAACTTATTTTTTATATTCAGTAGTGTTAGTTTCAAATAAAATAACAAATTTAAGTGGTAAGTGGACGTTGCTTTGCTATCAAATTATTTTTGCTACTTGACAGTTCAGAGTTTTGTATTTTCACTTTGTATTAACTTCTCAGTCTTAAGTAAGCTGATTACCTTAATAACGCTTACCTTATATTAAATAATAACAATGAAATACTTAACACAAAACTATCTAGTTCCATATTTACCACGTAAAATAATAAATAATCTAAGTTTAATAAAATTAATTTAACACTGAAGCAAAACCGCGTGGTTTCTAAATCACGAGACATGTATGACGATGAGTAGAAGAACAAACGATTTTCGAATGAACTGTGCAGTTCATTCGAAAATCGTTTCAAATTTCAACTGTCTAACTATCACGGTTCATGAGATACAGCCTGGTGACAGACGGACGGACAGCGGAGTCTCAGTAATATGGTACGTTTTACCCTTTGGGTACGGAACCCTAAAATGAACGTCGTTACGTCAGTTACCAAGACCAACGCGCATAAATTACGCCATTACCTCGCAGGGGTTCCGAATAGAGATCAAAATCTTCGGTAGTGCCAGGAAGCTTTGCATGGAATTTTGCTATAGTTTTTGGTGCCGGGTTACTGAGGGCCGCCTCAAGTGAAGTGGTTACCGTAGCGTATAGCCACTTGCAACATAAAATATCGCTCGCGCGTCGCTATCTCTGCTGCCAACGCATTAATGCTGTCCTTCCTGACTTCATCACTAACTCGCAAGAACCCAACAAGGGTAACCCTCTAGCCCCTAGGAAAGAGTCTTATATGGAATCTGGTCTTATATATATATATATATAAGACCAGATTCCATATAAGTTTCAATTCTAGGAAAAACCTAAGTTTCAATTCTAGGAAAAATCGTCTTCTTCTAAAAACGCCGAGCAATGCTCGGTCGCCCAAGCATCTCTTATTAGTTTATTAATGTAATGTATTCTTATTCAGTTTTTTCTAAATACGATACTTTAAGGATGGCTAAGGCAACAAATGGGTGTACGGTTAATAGTAGCTAAAATAATCATAGTAGCGTAGCCTCAGAAAATATTGTTATTTTTTAACAGCTTAAAACATACGATTTAAACTGTTAAACGGATAATCTGGTTGGAGCGTTTGCCGCACGCGTCTAAAGTCACTAATATAGCTAGTATCATATTATATTGGAAAAGGAATCTAAGAGCGGTACATTCTGCTAACAATACTGATGTTCAATAGTACTCGTACTTAGTTTAATAGTCTCTATTTTAATTACTTTATTTTATTATTTATACCTCAATAACTCCCATCAATCCCATGTGAGCAAAACAAAAAAGTATTTTGTGAAACGCGTGGCGCATAGGTAATGTTTTTGACAACTGTGACGTGTAGGTACATTTTTAACAACATTTCCATCGTTATCATCGATTTAGTGGAATCGCAATTTTTTTTTCAACCTATGTAAAGGGTGTACCTGGGTAAACGTCGTTAATGTCCTGAAAAAAGTTACTATTTTTTGGCACGCCTTTTGGATGTGTTCGTAAAATGCACGTTGATGATTTATAGGTACATCAAATTGTCAGTTAGCAATCCGTCATTTATATTTTACAAAGTGGTACGCATTTCTTTTGATTTTTCAAGGAAAATTTTAGTCTTGTTCCCCGTGAATCTTCACGTAAAAAAATGTATATATTTAGTCTAGCCATAAATACTGTTACAATTAAAAATAAACAAAATATTACATTTGAATTTGGAATCTGTCATTTTTATATGATTGTTCATTGTGTTTTCTCATTTTGGCGTCAATACATTGTACAATATTTTGGCATATTAAAAGAGAACCGAATCGCTGTGATTGCATTACACAAAGTAGCTATGGAGCCAAATGCAATTTTTAAAACTCTCCATACGCTTAGTATTAGTAAAATGTTTGTGTACTAGGCTATTAATAGGTACAATGAGACCTCCTCTGTTTGTGATAGAAAAAAATATGGCCGTCCACGTAGCATTCGTACGAAAAAGGTGGTCAAAGCAGTAATGGAAAGAATTCGAAGAAATCCTGTCCGAAAGCAAAAAAAAATATCTCGGGAGATGAAGATAGCACCTAGAACCATGTCGCGTATTGTAAAAGGTGAATTAGGACTTACAGCCTATTAGAGACGTACTGGTCATTTCTTAACTGATAATTTAAAAAAGAATAGGGTGGTAAAATCGGAACAACTACTGAAGCGGTATGCAAAGGGAGGTCACAGAAAAGTTTTGTTTACGGATAAGAATTTTTTTACAATTGAGCACCATTTTAACAAACAAAATTACCGTATTTATGCTCAAAGCTCTAACGAAGCTTCCTAATTAGTCGACAGAAGAGTGCAACGTGGGCACTATCCGACTTCAGTGATGGTTTGGTGGGGTATTAGCTATGAAGGAGTGACTGAGCCATACTTTTGTGAAAAAGATATTAAAATATCGGCACAAGTGTATCAAGAAACCATTCTTGAGAAGATAGTGAAGCCCCTTAACAACACCATGTTCAATAACCAAGAATGATCCTTCCAGCAAGACTCGGCGCCGGATCATAAAGCTCGGTCTACGCAGTCTTGGCTGGAAACGAACGTTTCGGACTTCATCAGAGCTGAAGACTGGCCGTCGTCTAGTCCCGATCTTAATCCGCTGGATTATGATTTATGGTCAGTTTTAGAGAGTACGGCTTGCTCTAAACGCCATGATAATTTGGAGTCCCTAAAACAATCCGTACGATTGGAGACCACTTCGAATAAGCTTTTCATATTTTAAATTGTTTTATATTTATGTATTAAACTAACACACTGTAAAAGTAATAAATGTTATTTGCAATATATTTTTTTTTTCCTTTAATTCAGTGTTTATGGCAAGACTAGGTAGTTGTATAGATATAGTTTTTGGAGTTTACTCCTTAAGAAACGATTTTGAGTTGTAAGGCCCGTTACAGAAATTTTATTAGGAGTAAAATCAAGTGATGGCGTTAACTAAAATTGATGGCGTACGCGCATTTCCTTGAAAAGAGACAAACATCAGTAGGATTTAACGTGCGAGAGAATGAAATTGAATCGTGGGCCAGCGTATTACGAAGCGTGGTATATATTTTACGCATATTTTTATGTACTTTTAAAAAATATCAAGTGATTCAAGTTAAAAACCATTGGAAAATATGGAAGAAATTGATTCGAGTGGTAATGAAGAAGAATCCGAGAAACACGTGGATGTGGTTAATTGTTAATTTATGACTAATATAAATTTTATTCTTATTATTTCAGAAGAAGCTTTCATTTACCCTCTTTTCTATTATCTATCTATCGTTCGTAAGGAGTAAACTCCATGCAATTTAATCTAACCTGCTTTGTGTGCTTCCGCCACCAATTAGTTCATGCGGCCTAGCGCCGGCCGGCACCCATCCACTACTGTTAGTAAATGCAACGTGCCGACGCTGCCATGGCTGCTCCGGTAGTCTCTGCCTCGGCTGCTGCGGTCGTCCCCCATCTGGAACAGAATCCGCATGCCCCAACCCCCACCGTCGCTGCCACGACTGGCCTGGTCGTCGCTGCGACATGTATTTCGCCTCTCCACGAGGCAACATCAAGCGTTGGAGTAAACTCCAGTCGTGCGTCGGAGCTGATACACACACACACTTTTTTACATCGCTATTTGTTAAGCTTTCCAAATGTGTATAGTTTTTGTTGAAGTACTCGAAAATTATAAGCTTGATACAGGCATTTTAGTCACAGCGGCACACTGCATTTGCGACCGCGTGATCGAGCCGTCATTACTTTACTACATAGAATCTTGCGCGAGGATAGCGGCCCGTAAACCACTCGGAACACTGGTGAAAACTTTTTGGATACCTAGTAATACACTAATTGACGTATGTATCTCTTGTCATTGCGTCAGAAACTTAAGAAATACTTCCTTACTTTTGTACTTTTTTTTATAAATAATGTCTAAACAGACACGTTGCTGCGAAGATTGTAAGGCGAAATATAATGATGATTTCAAAAAGATCACGGAGCTTCATCGCTCAGGACTTGTTATTTTCATGTATAAGAAGAAACAGGAAGATTCGGTAAATGCTTGAAGGCTTAGTGTACAGCTAAACTCACGTCACGGTTGACTTTTGTACCATTTTTAAACCGTAATATAAGAGTTACAATTGCAGTTCGAGTTTAAGCGTGATCTGCTATTAGGTGTGATCAGCTGGGAAACTGATTACCCTCTCCCTCATAGTCACAGTTATATATGTGTCTATATTTTCGCGCCAGGACCTTTGCGGGTTAGGCAGAGACAACCGAGCGCCATAGGACGCGATCCTTACACACCTTACTCGTTTATTTAACATTCATAGCTCCTTTCATGCACGCTCGACCATTTGATGCTACTTGAAAGAGAGGAAACTATAACGGACGCAAGGATTGTGGTTAATGCTATAATATTGGAATAAGCGAATGAGACTGTATATCTTAGATGCGCTTTTAAACTAAAGCGCATCTAAGATATACAGTTTCATTCATCAGAGATGGAAGATACACCGCTGATGTAAAAATACTTTTGTGACGAAAGTGAGCGCTGGGAATGGTGTGAATGGAGCGTTGCGAAAACTGTGTGTAATATCTACCTTCCCATATCACTATCTGAGCGACCATGGGAACACCAGAAATCAGAATCAGAAGAAATCAAGTCAGTACGAGCCTTCATATAAGTAGAAAGAAAGAAGAGGGAGAAGCACTCCAACTGAAACTACTGTGGTACCGCACGTACCGGAACGTCACAAATGCGTATGGAAATAACGTCGTCGCCGTTGTATGTTTCCCGTCTACACTGGTCTACAACGGTCGAGAAGGTTGTTCACTTTCACTTGAGGGTCTAGCGATTGGAATATTGCCATAAAATAAATTTTAGTTCCTTCGTGGTGAGGATTTTGACTCATTGTCTACCAATCTTTATGAAGGAAGAATTCTGGCTGGAAGGAATCGTACTTCGGAAGTTCCGAGGAGGGTTGCATAACGGCAAGCACTACGTCGCCGACCACCACATCAAATTGGTCGAATTTTCAGGAGCAGGATGTCTGGAGCCCCAGGAACCAGCTCAGGAGCACGAAAATTGATTTAATTGTTAAAGAAGCGAGTGAAGTACATAATGACTACCTTACTTGTGCGTTGCCAAACCCCTGAAAACTTCTTTGCTCCTTTTTTAAAGTATTTCGTGCTAAAGTCCGTTGGAATACCTCGACAGTTCATTCCATATGTAAGAGTTCCCGGCAGAAATCATCTCTGGAAGTGCACAGTACGCGATCAATGCGATTTCTGTATGTGAGGATGATATTTGCGGCGGCACGCGTGGACTGTGAGCGATACAGTGGGGGAGATAGCTGTTGACATGACATTCTCGGAAAATGAGACATTACACAATCGGTAAAATGCACAAAGGGAGGCAAATCCTCTATTTAAACTTATGGGCCTTTAATAACGTGTATGAGCTTAAGATCGTCGACATTTCTCCCAACTAGTCTCTGCACCGAATCACAATGTCCTAGCTGGTACAGGTGCTCACAACCAAAGTGCTCATACTCCACTTGATATATTAATTTACTATCTATTTAATTTATAAACGGATGCGACCTGCACAAACATGATACGGTTTTTATCTTACCTTGTCTTGTTGATCCGTAGATGGGTTTTTGTTTTATATTTTCAATCCACTGTGTTTTGCACTGATTATATCTACTAATAATAAAAAAAAGTTCTAATATTTGGCTGGCATCCAATATCACTAAAGTGGCAAAAGAGCATACAGCCTGCCTGTTGATAAACAATTACGTAAACGTAGCCTACGGACATTTGTAAGACCAGGGACACACTCATGCGTGGCCTCTCCACGCCTTTCTTGAAGAACCCCATGCTGTAGTCCCTTGGAACCTCCCAACCTCGGTTGGGAGTTCATTCCACAACTTGAGAGTTCTTGGATGAAAACTCTCTGGAACCACACAGTACGCGCGATTGCGGTTCCAGTGTGTGAGAGTGAATTCCCCGCCGTCGGCGAGCAGTGCGGTTTTATAAAATGCTGTCAGCATCATATCGACCAATTCTTCAGAACACAACTCATTGTGCAATCGGTAGAAAACACATATGGTGGCAAAACCTCCTTTAAACTTAAGGAGTCAATACCGTCTGTAAGCTACGACTATTCGTAAATAGTAGTGTATATTTTTTCAAATTTTCAATACCTTATTACTTAATGATTATGGTAAAATTTCGACTAGTGGGGCGAACATTAGTATTTATAATCGAAACGCCGCGTTTTGGGAGGTAGATTTTTTATACACCTAACGACTACTCCTATCCGGATTTATAAAAACTTTTAGTTAGACCAAAAACGTTTAAGATTTAGATAATGCCAAATATAAAATTCGTTGTATACAGGTACAGAAGAAACCCTCTATTACCAGAGGCAGTGATACAGTAGTGCTGTATAATCCTACAGATAAAGATTTGAAAAGGCCGATTTATATTAATGAATTGTGTAAGTTTCCATAATAAAAAATAGTTATCATAACATAAAATTATGTTTTGACGAGTTCAGCGCAGCGGTTAATAACGCGACGTTTACACCAACGCTCGTGGGTTTGATTTCCACACAAGACAAACATTTGTGTGCATGAGCATGTCTGTTTATCTTGGTCTGTGTGTTTTTAAAAGAGGTAGGTCGCATCACAGCAGCCCTACTGAGGAAGTACCTCTACCTAACATAAAACCGTAGCCAAATAAGAATCCCTGGAGGGTTGTTGTATTCCTGCGTGTGAGTGAGCTCACCGGTAAGGCCCGATGGAGTTGCTGTGTTAGCAGCAGATATATTATGCTAATCTATATGTCTGCTGTTAATACAGCAACACACGTATTATATAAAGTAACGCCAGGTACTGTACATCGTATTTTGTGTAATAGCCTGGAGTATTCCGTTCCAAATATTTTCAGGTCAGTACAGAACAAACTGTCTTAAATGCGGTATGCTAGTTCAAAAAGTACGTAATTTACTTAATGAAATTAATGATATAAGGAAAAATGAGACAGTCGCAGTATGTGACTTTTGTAAGCACTCGAGTACTAATAGGTGCAAAAGATGTGAATACATAGTTCATAAATTTATGAATGATAGAATTAAACAGTACGAACAACACCAGGAAAGTTTTAAACTATGGCTCTGTAAGATACAATTATTTTTACAATCACTTTTAGAAAAAGGTGCTGAACCGCGACCCTGTTCAAATCTAGATTATTCTATACTTAAGCAGTTAGAGGAGTACATAAAAGAGTTGACTATGTGTCGGACAGATATCGATTTTTTCCCAATATTAAAAAAACTAATGTCTATAGAAAATTTAGAGGAAAATAAACATCGCCTTGAAGAAATATTACTTATGATAAAATCTAAACAAAAGTCTACTTCCGACGAGAGAATATCCAATATGAGACTTGCATCCTCGACTACTTGCGTCAATAAAAACTTTAAGGATGAAATATTTCAAAAGAACATATCTACAAAGTTAAAGCTACAAACACATGACATATCTGATAACAAGCTTCTAAACATAGAAGGAGTTTTCAATGCCCCTGAATTTGAATATGGAAAGATATTGAAAGGAATTAATAATGAAAATAATGTGAGCAAAATCTCTGTGCCAGACGGTATGGCGGAATCACGCAAAGAACAAAAAGAGCCACTTGACAAAGCAGCAGTAGCAGATAAGGTAAAGATTTTAACCAATTCGAAGAAAACAGTAAAAGCAGATAATAAAGAAAAGTCACAAGAGAAAAAGAAAGTAACATCATCCTCAGCTATGAAAGAAAAATTGTACACAAAAAAATTGCTACCAGAGACCATGAGAACGAAACCCAATAAAATAAAAGAAAAAGCAGCCGACTCCTCCCATATTATATCAACGATAAAGAAGGTAAAGCAGAAAAAAAATGAAAAATCAAGAAAAGAAATAATGGGGCCTGCGATAATCATTCCTAAAATAGCTGGCTTACCTGTGCCTGTACATCTTGAGGTTTCGGAATCAATCGAATCTGGCTCCGTAGTTGAATGTTCTAAGATAACAGATACAAATAAAGAAATGATTAGAGGGGAAAACATAGTTAATTATGACAACAACTACAAAAATGAACACATTGAAACAGTGAAATCTATGGTTCATGAGATGTACACCAATCGTGCCACAGATTTGTCGTCCTTTACTGATGCTCATAATATACTCGCGAATTATATTTCTCCTCGTGATTCTAGTATACGAAATTCTAAAAGTACACCATATCAGAAAAATATGGTAAGTTGATACATTTTACATTGCAGGAAATAGAATTAAATAATATAACCTTCCTTTTTATTCTATTATGACCACTGGACATACCAGTAAAATTCAATTAGCTTTTATAGAGCAAGATTTGTAGGAGTATTAATTGATCGCACGTACAGTTGGCACTCAAAAATGCCGAGTTAAAAGATTTGAGCCGAGTTAAGAAATTTGCTGTACAGATTATGACACAAAAGCCGTTAAAGAAAATTAGTACAAAATTGTTGTAAAAGGTAAAAATTTCCTAAACATCAGTGTTTTGAAAATCATTTAATATTTTATGAAAATCGCTGAACATTAATACATGGTTTACACTCCTCGCTTATTAATTTTGTATTTGAACATAGCTGTTTTAATTTCGTTGGTACTCGTGTTATTTTTAATGCTAAGAAAGCATTTGCCAATTTATTACTACAGTGAAGGCTACATTGGGATTATCATTTTAGCTGGTTTACTATGTACGTGTTTATGTTTATCTGTCACTGCTTATTTCATCGTAGATTGACATGTAAGGTTTCATTAGAAACAACTTGTTGTCCCGCTGGTTATAAGCTACATGTCGTCACAGAAAATACAACATGGCGGTTTACAGCGGCTACAGAGTAGGTACTATAAATGAAAAAAAACTAATGTACTGTTTTTGGTACCTAATCGAAGGTTCTAATGAGTACAATCTTCAAATATATAGGTTAGCTACACGTTATTATATAGGTATAATTAAAAACAAAAATGTAAATTACGCTAAAATCATAAGCATAGTATAAACAAATAAGTAGGATATCTTCATAGCTACGCACCGCGTTCGGTTTGTATGTGTGCGCGCCCGTACGTATGCGTCGCCGCACACACAAACGGACAAAATTTATCGGCTGCTAAAGGTACTCGGCGCCAGGCTGCCAGTCGTGGCTACGCCTATTTTACGCTACTTTTGTTATAAAATCACAAATTTCCTACAGAAAAAAGTACCTTTAATGCCTTTCATTTTAGGCTACTGTAAAAATATTAAATTTCCGAATATAAAGATTATAATTTTGACAAGTGTAGTAAATGAAAAAGTAAAAAATAGTAAAAAAAATGGGTGCGTGTATTTACGCGTGAGAAGTTATACTTCTTTGGCATCATCAAATAACAAATCCCTGGAGGGATGTTGTGTTCATGCGAGTGAGTAACGTTACTACCTCACGGAAAACAGTAGTCATATAATAATTCCCTGGAGGGATGCTGACGTCACGAGTAAGCTCCTAAGGAGTTGCCGTGTTAGCGGCAGAGGTGGCAATACGTGAGGCATAATTAATGTATTGCAAGCGTAAACAGCTACAGTGACCGCTTTAAATTGGGTGGATCGTATGCTTGTTTGTTCATGCGAGTGAGTGACGTTACCAACGCACAGAAATCTGCAGCTAAATAACAATTCCCTGGACGGTTGTTGTGTTCAGGCGAGTGAGTGACGTTACTACCTCACGGAAAACTGCAGCCAAATAACAATTCGCTGTACAGATGTTGCGTTCATGTGAGTGAGTGACGTTACTACCTCACGAAAAATATGCTTAAAACTGCAGCCGAATAACAATTCCCTGAAGGATTGTTGTGTTCATGCGAGTGACGTTAACACTTCACAGAAATCTGCAGCCAAATAACAATTCCCTGGACGATTGTTGTGTTCAGGTGAGTAAGTGACGTAACTACCTCACGGAAAACTGCAGCCAAATAACAATTCGCTGGACAGACGAGTGAGGTAGTAACGTCACTCACTCGCATGAACACAACAACCCTCCAGGGAATTGTTATTTGGCTGCAGTTTTGACCACATTTTTCGTGGCTTAATGAGCGGTTTAGCGGGCAGCTTCAACCTGTTACTTTTGTGTAATCTAAATCTAAATGTTTCATCATTTTTTCATAACGCGCCTAAAGAAGTATACCTTCAATACAATTTCATAATCATTTAATTTTATTTGAATAAATACATGATTCAGTAAAGCCACGTTTAAATTAATCCCATTTCGACCGTAATTTTTCAAATCACTAAACAGGTAACATGACGTAGGTAATGAAAAAATTGTAGTCAGCTCCTGGTCTATGTACAAAAAATAATTAAGAAAAACTTTGTATTATAGATACCTCATGATTCCCCTACAGGGGAAAATTGTTTTGTATATAGATAGACTATGCATTTTTGACGATTGTATAAACTATAAGCGACATCCCTACGTGTTTAGGCTACTATCGCTCGCTCGGGTCTCGAGTCGGCCTACTTATTTGATTTTACTATGATGCAGTTCACACGCGATAGAAGTGAGACCTTCAAAAATGTAAATTTCAAGACAATGAGACGAATGTTGAATTTCAGGAGTAGGGTAATTGAAGCTTAGTAATACGATCGATGAGCGCGGAACGTAATAAATGCTGTATCATCGTCATCACATCAACCCTTACTCATTCCACTGCAGGGATACGGGTCTGCCTTCAACCGAAGGCAGACCCGTTTTTTTTTTTTTTATATTTTTCTTGCACCCCTGCCATGGGCAAGGCTCTTTTCTCACTTTTTCATTTATTAAGCTTAATTTTGTAAATATTCCATTGTAAATAAACACATTCATTCATCATACTCTCTTCCATTCCGCAATTCATTCTTCCATTCATCATCTTTCAGTTACATTTTGTAAAAAAAAATTATTTCGCCCATTTTTTAGAACGCCGGTGAAGTATCTTCATGTGTATCCAAACTTCCCGCCCCATATTGCGTCAGCCCAGACACGGGCGACAGCGAGCTTCACAGCTCCACCTAGCCACCGCGATCCCATAGGCTATACAGAGTATAGCCGAGGTATACAACATTAGTCCTAGGTGAAGCTGCTCTGCTTGTTCCTATCTATGACAGCCGTGGCTAGACTGACGCAGTATTTTATAAACTGTAGTTTCGGTGACCCGCATTCCCAACTCCTGCTCCAAATCGTACCTCTGTTTGGAGAATGCGGGACACCGAAACAATATATGCTGCACTGTCTGGTCCACGCCGGGCTCGCAGGAGCACGATGTGTCCTCCGCGCACTTGAATCTGTGCAAGTACGCGGAGAACCCACCATGCCCCAAAGAGCACCTGCGTACCGATGCTCGACGGCACCATTTTGCCCACGACATTGTAAGCCGCCGCCGCACTCGGGAAGAACATCTTCGTTGTCGAAGCTGTTATTCCCGATTGGTACCTCCTGTCCCATTTGCAACCGAAGGGGTTTAGAGCATACTCCACCACGCTGCTCAAATGCGGACTGGCGGAGGCCAGTGTTTTCAAGCCGCCCGAGGGCCACTGACTTAGCTTAACGACTATCATCTATCGACAACAGCCAGGACCGACGGCTTAACGTGCCCTCCAAAGTACGGAGAAACTCGAGATAGGTACACGCGCATCGACGTCATCGAACTCACATCAAACGCTGTATAATGACTTCTATCTCATTATCTCGCATGTTAAATCCTATAGATGTATGTGGTTGTTTTTTCTTTTTACTGTCGCGTTTTCGTTTCATTGAGTTTCACTTTTTTCAAACTAACTCCTAGTTTGAGGGTATATTAATCATTGCAATTAGATAAGGAAGCCTAGATGCGAAGAGGTACCAACTAGAGATGCGAAGAGGTATCAACCACTTGACAAAAATCGCCATGACATTGAAGAACTCATGTGAGTGATTTTGTAATGTATTGTAATTGGTTTTCCACTTGGTCAGTAGCCTTCATTCGCATCTGCATATTTAGGCGCTAAAACACAATGTTTTTGTGAGCACGAGGTACCTTCATGCGTAGTCAAGTGGTTTATTCGCTTGTGGGTTAGAGTTAGAGAGGTGGCGCATCAAAGCAGCCAGTCTGGCGTAGTACCGACACCTCGCAGAAAACCGCAAACAAATAACAACTCCCTGTAGGGTTGTTGTGTTCCTACGAGCGAGTGAGGTTACCAGTATGTTCCTAAGGAGTTGCTGTAGTAGCAGCAGAGGTTGCAAGCGTTCATAAAAAAATATCTATTATAATTACACATCAATGCCGAATACGTAATAGTCATCTTCTAAATGATTATAACTTTTAGGAAGAACACGGAAAAGGGATAATAAAATACAAGCTGTCGAATCCAGAGTTTATCCAAAAGGGTTGGACATTACTACCTACCACGAAGATTATGAGACGGGTAAGATATATACACTGCTACGACACTCGTTTTTCTTTCTTTCTTCTGTCTAGCGTTATCCAATTTTCTAGTCCATTAGGATTGGCGGGGTCCGCTACCTAAGCCTAGCGACTGCCGTCAGACATTCACAACCCAGTCGAAAAATCATACCTTTTTAGGGTTCCGTACCCAAAAGGTAAAACGGAACCCTATTACTGAGGCTCCTCTGTCCGTCCGTCCGTCCGTCTGTCACCAGGCTGTATCTCATGAACCGTGATAGTTAGACAGTTGAAATTTTCACAGATGTATTTCTATTGCCGCTATAACAACAAATACTAAAAAATATAATAAAATGAATATTTAAGGGGGCTCCCATACAACAAACGTGATTTTTTTGCATTTTTTATAGATAATGGTACGGAACCCTTAGTGCGCGAGTCCCACTCGCACTTGTCTGATTTTTAAGTTATGTCTCACGTCTTTCGAAATATATTTTGTGGTATCCTCATGATGTTGTACCTTCACCGCCAATGTGTAGGTACCTACATCAATCCGAAAACACAATTCATACTGTCCACTGCAACCTGTCTATGGATGGGTTTGTCTATTTTTAGCTACGCCGGTGCGGTGCAATGTTATGATTATTTACGGCGTTTTTTTTAACTTCATTCTGAATCTAGTTGCCCAACCTCATGGTTGAGATCAAAATTTCAACAACGAAACCTGCCAAATCAAAAAGTACTGGGCTGTACTTCCGGTACCCGGTCCATACACGTCGCTAATATTCCTTGCCGTTTTTGCTGCGTTGGTGACACGAGGGAATTGTATTTAAAAGTAACCTGCCTTTATACATTTTCGTGATCACAGTAACAGCTATATCAAAAAGCAAACATCTAATCAAACAGCGTTAAAAGAAATGAATCACTGAGCTTTTAAATTATAAGGTTAAAGAACTTCGAACACTAAGTAGAATGAAAGATCTTCACTAGCTTCTGTCAAAAATCACCATTTCATTGGAGAGGACCTGTGATACCTACAAAAAATGTGAAGTAATCGGATTCATTTTGAACATTAAATATTCGGAGTGTCTCTCGGGCGATTTGAAAAGGGCTTTATGCAGAGAAGTGATACCTGGTGTTTGCTCTTTTATTCGTAGCCCCCAGTGATTTGATCCGTTAATGCAAGTGACATTATTAAATATTACTTTATACTTTAATTTTTAATTTAGTTGGTTACGAGGTTAACTCTACAGGTAGATATTCCATAATTCCAAAAAGTTTTTCAATATTAACGATGATATCGCTCGTACCTTTTATACTGACTTTTTAGTAAAATTCTATGATCCTAGTTCAACTGGAAGTACACTCTAGTAGCTTCATGCCGTATTTCTGGAACCGGAAGTGCCCTGTACTTTTGTGTTTTCATTGTGATACCATATTCTGGTATTACCGTGCACTTGATTACAAAGGTTCATGATGTTATTACAATTAGAACTTGGCAACTAAATGTAGGTCTACTTCTTCGTCTTTTATAGATATAGATACTATCATTGATCTCCATCGTTAGTCTAGCTCAATGATCCCCGATCCCACTTATATTAAACAAAACAAAACGTATATAAGTACACAAAATATTCAGATATTATATTGCCATTGTCCAACCTGTGGTGGGTTAGAAGGTGGCACTCAAAATTCCCAATATCCAACCTGGCTAGGTGGGAAGATGGGAAAGAGTCTATTTAAGCAATATAACATAACATACTGAAAAACAATGGGCTTTGAACTGACCCTAAAGAGGTGGTAAAATTAAATGCGAGTGATTTTACTAGTTCATACTTACGTACATATTTTGAAACAGTAAAGAATAAGATCTCACTACATTTACGTTATTTCGATCGCCTGATCATTTTTATTGGGCCAATTTTTTTGTCGGTTTTGGAACTTTATCTATTGTGAAACCATAAAAAAATAAGGTCTAAATACAAGTTCGATCGCCTGGTCATATTTATTCACCATTTCTTTTTTCGGTGTTGAAAAACTAAACTAACTGTAACTGTAAAAAATAACGTCTCAATATACGAGTATATTCGTTCGATCGTCTGATCATTTTTATTAAGCAAATAAATTAAAATATTAAATAAAAAATTAAATATTTCATTTTCCAGTTTCGGTGGAACTTGTTATTATTTCTGGTTTCTTTTTAGTTATGAAAGCGTGTTAAATGTGCAATGTCTCTACACAAAACGTTCAATTAGCTTTTTCGATAGAAGGATTAACTGCTGACTTTTGTATGGTCTTGCGCAGCAAACTGTCATAAGTATCGTTACATCTTACCATCGCAGTAATCAAGTGTACAAAAGTATATTTTTTCTAGATGAATATTTACAAAATGTTGCCATCTCATCCCCAATTTAATTGGTTTATACGAAACATGAATAAAAGAAATGTGTATTATGCAACTGGTGAGAAACTAGCTGAAATCGATGACAATGGTTACGGTAGATGGTATTACAGAAATGGTAGGATAGCATTGGATTATTATAGCGCGCAAGGTATAAATTATTTTATTTTATTCATTATATATTTTTAACATTTGTAGATTTTTTATATTTCGTAGATGGTAAACTATCATACCTATGAAAAGAAGATCGAGTCGTTGTCAATGATACTTTAATACAAAGCCTCTAGGTTTGATTCCTAGACATGGCAAACATTTGTATGCATGAACATGTTTGTGGGAAATATTACTAGCGCGTTGCTACTCCTGCTGCTAGTACAGCAACTTTTTAGAAACTTACTGCTTATCGCACTTGTAGGAACACAGAACCTACAGAGAAACTTTTTTTAATTTGCTTATAATTGATTATAATGCCCAAATTAAAGAATGCAAGGAATCTAAAACCATACGAAACACCTGGAACGCGAGCCCGACTTACACTTAACAGTTTTTTATTTGCAGAAACAAATATCGACTGCCGGTACATTATATACAGCGATGGCGAAAATGATATCGGAAAACCTTCATCAAGTACCATTTTGGGTGTCTTCGATACCCTCGGCAATGGGGTTGTGTATGATTTGCTTGGAAATGAGAGGTAAGAGAAAGCTGCGCGGAAAGTCTAACCTAATCTAAATCTTTTCAACAGTCAACAGTCGTAGCGAATCGAACAAAATTTAGGTCTCGTAGTTGTTGTTGCGTTCTATAAACAACACCAATATTAAAATCATGTAGTCACGACTTGCCGCCGATATAACGAAATTCTTACCTCAAACAGGGGACATAAACAACTCCGTTTCGGAGACAATTGTGAATCCAAGGAGTTACTAAATTAAATGTTATCATGTATGTTTAAAATTTGCGAGTCTTTACAGTTTGTTTTCGATATTTCTTTTTCTATGTAATTAATATAATATAATTTGCTTGACGTTTTACTATTATGCTACTTGTCATACATAACTATGGATTATGATCTAGATCTATATCGACTGCTTGCTGTTAAGTACAGCATAAACGAAAGTACAACCTCAGTCTGTATTACGGATAGTCGCTGCATCCCAAGCAGATACGTATCTTTAAAGAACATTATAAGTAATATGATAAGACTTAATGTATAATCTGAGTAATAATAATAAAAAAATACCTATTATAAATCCGATTACAAGCCGGTAGCAGCATAATAGCATACATAAATAACATTATATTTTCTCTAATAATAATGCATAATTAGAAACAATACTCATTTTCCCGTATTTCGTATTTACTTCTAGTTAGTTTGATTATTTTGCTGGTGCTGATTTTATTGAATCTTAAAGAAGCGTGTAAGGTGTCTAAGGACCTTGCATTATTTCGCTAGGTTCGCTCTGCATACTCCGCAAGGAACCTGGCGTGAAGATATACATACTAAATATTACCTGTGTGTAATACTTCATTTTTATACCGAATAACTCTAGTACAGTTATTACGCATATCTCTTACTTCAATAGCTCAACAGTTTTTATACGGCTGTACTTAGTATAAAAACGAACCTCAATACAATTTGTATACAGTTCGTTATACCACTTGTGATTGAACGGTATTTAATGAAACCTAATACGGTGATATACGGATGAAATCAACGTGCACATGGATAAAGCCGTGTGCATCTGCAGGTTTTTAATATTGTATGAGTACCATAATATAATTTAAATCCCTTCTGTTTTGGTAGGTTAAAATATAATCAATCGGAAGGAATGATGATAGATGAAAAATTGGGTCCGTCAGGTAGGTGGAAGTGGAACTCGCTGAATGACCCTCCGGATCTGACACCAGTTTTTATAGATACGCATGCACACACCAACAGCCGCATCGACGTTCTACGGGAACAGAACAACCAAGGAACTAATACTCACACGAATAGAACACAAGGCGAAATGCGTGATATCGAATTGCAAAACTTTTTGAAGGAAAAAAAACACAAGCCGCTACATAAATTCGTGTCGTTTCATATCAAAGCAAAGACATTGAAATTGAATCGTCAATTTTCATTAAGAGTTTTTGACCAAGCCAATATATATCTTCGTTTTAATGAAGGCAGGACCTCATTGAAGTTGAATATAGGAACGCTGTTGATAAACAACGAAATATTAGATACTGAAATTGGAGAAGAATCAACGTTGATGACACCTTACGATAGGCCCATTCCTAGATCTGAGAGCGTAATACAAATCCAGCGTTCGATACGTAACGCTGGGAAATTGTCAAAATCAAAAGCTAATAAAAAAATATTAACATTTTGTATATCTTATTCCTACTAGTCGACTACCTAGGCCAAAGAATTAGGCGGAGACACTGATTTTTACATAGGGCGATTGCTGTTAGACCTCCATACTCAGAGGGAAATCGGATCATTCTTGGCCTAGGTTACACGTCTATCGAAATCCAATTTCTGGGATATCTCCGAGGACATCTCCGTGATCAGTAAGTGATAATTACAAATATGTACATAAACCAGAAAGCACGAATTTATTGGTACATGCCCTCTAGGATACCAACCAGGACATGACGTAAAGATAGAAATGTGCATTATGCAGCTATAACATCTAGGTTTATATTTACGGAAAATCCCTTGCAGGGTAGGTATAGACAACTAAGCACAACATGAGTAGGTCCTTATAGGCCAGGAAGGTACTAGTACGCTGGTACTATTAGTTATTTTGTGACACTAGCTTTTATAACATTCATAGCCCTTTTCGTGCAAGCTTGCCGGTTTTAGGGCTCTGGTTTTATCTTCTGGTAAAACTATTTTGGTCATGGTACGCCTTTTTTTAAAAAGGATATGGTCTACCCGTTGTTAAGTGGTTACCGTAGCCTCTAAACGAGTATCCTGCATATATATATGCTGCCCCTTGGTAATATTCATTGCTATGCAGATGACAGTACTGTCCATGGGCGATATTTCGGTCGGCCTGATGCTGGTCGAAGACTCTCACAGTCTTGTCGTTGAACTGAATCGGGTTTTGGATCTTATTAGTAAATGGGGTTCCAATAACCTGGTTGAGTTTAATGCTGAGAAAACTCAGGTATGCGCGTTTACAACAAAAATGTCCCCCTTCCTTTCTACTCCGAGTCATGAGGGCGTTTCTCTCAGTATGCCATTCCATGTCAAAATTAGTATCTTCGCCAAGTGTTTAGGCATAGGTAGTGGACCCCGCGAAATGGTATAGGAAACGGGATAACGCTAGGAACGTGAAGGAAGCTCGCCGAGTTGACGAGCTCGGTGGCGCCGGTAAAACGCGCTGTTATGCTACTTTGACACCAACGCTCGTGGGTTCGATTCCCACATTTGTGTGCACGACCATGTCTTGATCTGGGTGTTTTTAAGAGAGATAGGGCGCATTAATCAGCTCGTCTGGGGAAGTACCACCACTCCTACAGAAAAACCGCAGCCAAAAATCAACTTGTTCAACAACAATGAGGGTTGTTCTGTTCCTGAGCTCCTACGGAGTTGCTGTGTTAGAAGCGAGCAGAGGTGGCATCGCGCGAATAATATTCATTGTTAACTTTTCTTAATAAACTTTTCAATAACCCCAGCTCTCTCCAATACCTCAGTTCTCGCTTCCCACTATCACCACCCCCACACCATCTCACGTCCCTGTCATATCCATACCTTGAATTATCCCATGTCACATACTAATTATTTCTTCACCTCTTTCACTGTTCGTGCCGCGCTGCTATAGAAAGCTAACAGCTTTACATCAGGTGGGCAATATGCTTGTATGCCACCCGACATAGTATATAAAAAAAGGACAGAGGGAGATGTGTGCGGGCAGTGTCAGTGACGCTCGGTCTTCCCTGCCTACCCCGCGAGGGACTTGGAGTGATAATGTATGAAAGTATATATGTAAGGCACAGCTATACACAATGCAGTGCTGGTCCCAACGCTAACTTATGGAAGCGAGAGCTGGGTATGGCAGAGAGAGAGAGCATGAAAGTAGGATAAACGCGGTCGAAATGCGAGCGCTGCGCAAAATTTGTGGCGTAAAGATTGTAGACCGTATTCGCAATGGTGATATTATAAACAAAGTTGGTCTGATAGCGTCGGTGTTAAAATGCAGATGCAAAGAGGCATGCTACATTGGTTCGGACATCTAGAAAGAATGCAGGATGAAAGAATGACGAAGAAGATATACAATGCAAAAGTGGAAGGATGTAGGAGCCGAGGAAGACCAAGACTTACTTACCATGACCAAATTGGTCGTGTTCTATCAGAAGTTACGTCAGGAGCCCTAGGAACTGGCGAGCGTACCTAATAAGAGCAGTGAATGTTAAAAAAGCGAGTGAGATATGTAAGGATCGAGTCACGTGGCGCTCGGGTCTCTCGCCTGCCCCGCAAGGAATTTGGCGTGAAGTTATAGTATAGTGTAGTAGTATAGTACGAGTATATATGCAGTGGCGGCGCTAGGCGTAGGCGACGTGGGCGACCGCCTACGGCCTCGCGCCTGCGAGGGCCTCGCAAAAAAGGGGTTTTTGTAATTTTTGACATTATTTTACAAGTATTAGTGATTAGCAATAATACTTGTAAAATAAAATGTGGTTGTAATTATAACTTGTGTACAATGCAGCTCATTTAATTTAACATTTTCTTTCTGACTCGAAAATGAGAGGGGCCTCGCAAAGCTGATGTCGCCGACGACCACGTTTCGTCTAGCGCCGCCACTGTATATATGTCTAATAAGTGCTTTCAGATAACATAATCAATGTTGTACAGTGATTACTTATTCCGTGACTACACGCCAGCCGTGTTCACGATATTGATTTTTTTATGACCACTGTCATTATTGGTCATTCACCTTTCACAAACGGTACACAATCTCACTTATTATTACTTATACATATATACTATACTACAATCTCACTTATTATTAATTGGGTACTAATTCGATCGATTATATTTGTTAAAGTTAAATACTCTATAAGTTTAAGAGAGGTAGGGCGCATCAAAGCAGCTCGCCTGGGGAAATAGTACCTCCACGTCACAGATTACCGCAGACAAATATCAACTCTATGGAGGGTTGTTGGGTTTCTGCGCGCAAGTGAGGTCACCAGTAAGCTCCTAAGGAGTTGCTGTGTTAGCAGCAGATGAAGCATCGCGCGAGTGGTACATAATGTGTATGTCTGTACTCTAGCGTTAATAGGGTACAGTAACCGCGTTACATCAGGTGGACCGTATGCTTGTATGTTTTCCGACGTTGTATAAAATAAGTAGGTAAACTCTAAGCGCGATGACGTTATTACGCGTGACATTCTAACCGAACAAGCAGGTTAAGCAACGTCGATCGCAGTCTGGTTATGGATGGGTTTATCTGTCTCAAGTTGTGGAGACAGTCGTTAAGTTAAGCCTTTGGGCGGCTCGAAAATACTGGCCTCCTCCAATCCTCAGTTGAGCAGCGTGGTGGAGTATTCTCTAAACCCCTACGGTTGAAGGAAGACCCGTAACCCTGCAGTGAGATGAGTTAGGGTTGCTGTAGTAGTTGTAAGTAAGTACCTAGGAGCCTTTTGATAGGACGGATCAAGAGTTCCGTGAACTTACCAGAACATTATACTTTGCACATTGATATTCAATTAAAAGGCTTGTGATCTGATGATTTGTCCTTTAAAGATCCTAGGTTAATTATATAAACAGGTGTACGTTTTGATTTCTGATTGATGGGTTTTGTGATAATGAGAGACTATCTAGAATTTCAACAAAATGATCCTACTAGGACTCCATTTTACCTTTTTAAGTATGCAACCGAAAAAAATAGGCTGGATACAACTCGCGCAAAGCAAGTGGATGGATCTCGTTTGTTCTATAGAATGAGATCCATCCACTTTGTTCTATGGTGTCATCGGAAAAAATTAGTATTATTTTCTTATTTTTTTTCTGTAGTACAAGAGTTCATTTGTCAGTGACGTCATGTTGAAAATGAGATTCTTATTTTTTTCCAAATAGTCCCATGCTGAAGCTGTAAGATTGGACGACGACCACATTGCAACAAAATTATAGCCTCCAAAGAAAGCATTTTGTACGTATACATAGATAAGTATTACCTACCAACAATAAGTCATTTCTGCAAGTGACGCTAATAATTATTTATTTTGGCCTGTTTGATAGTTAAAACGAGTTATTCCTTTTCCTTTTTCCATAGAACAATTTTGGATAATTAAAATCTTAATATGTTCTATCGAAAAAATGAGAATAGTTTGACTCGTTTTGTCTGACGACGTCACGTTCTATAAATCAACGGGGATCGACTAAAGTCGGGTGTTTGATTCACTTATTAAAGGAGTAATTTCATTATGAAATAAATAATAAGTTCTTGCTGGTACACATATATTTCATCAAAGAATTCAACTATTGTCTAGATATATCTATCAACTGTAAGTATTTCTGAAATATTACCACATCATAATATATCGGAAAAGTACATTCATATTTTAGTCAGATTTAAAATCGTAAGTTTATTCAGTAAATCGGTGGTGTGATATTTGCAGTATATTTAAATATTATATTTGCTACGGCAACGTCCAGTAAAATTACTATAACATCAATAGATTTTAAACATGAATTATATATTAATAAAACAACATTAACATGTATTACTTTGAATGTGATTAATATGATAAATTTGACATTTCTACGTTCAACATTTATTATATTTCTAAACAGGTATTCTTTCTAAAGCGGTATTCGCTTCGTAACTCTTGGTCTCTGTTCACCAGAATACTTGCTTATCGACGGATCATTCTATCACTTTCCTATTCATAATATACGCAACATTTACTAGTTATCTGTCCTTTTCTCGTTGTCTTTCCATAATACCTGTCTACAAGAGAATCTTGTCTGGTGGACAGGGTGCAAGTAGTAAAGTAGTAGTCAAAAGTCGAGTCAGAAATAGGAAAGGAAGAGGAAAGACAAGCAGGATAGGTGTCCTCATTTATAGATGTGAACGGCTCTCTATTGATCGTATTTTAACAATTAATAAATACACAGCGCCTTTTAGACTAGAACAAATAAATCAACATTGGTACACAAGGCAACGAAAACAGGTATACAGGGCATACCGAAATACGTAATTGTCTACATTTGGCATAAAATTATGATGTGTTGGTTTATTACAGTATTATTTTAAAATGTTTATTACAATATAATTTTAAAATTCAACAACTAAATATTATCTCGATTTAGTCAGCCTAGAGTATGACTAAAGCAAGGCAATATTAAACGTCATAACGACTTTATGACGTATAATAATATAATTAATAATAAGAAACTTAAACGTAAAGTTAAAATTTATTTAAAATTTAAATACAAGTTAAATGAAATCTGGAGGTATTTTTTTAATTTTATGTTTCATTCTTCTATTGAGTGTATTTTTTATGATCAAAAACTGAAGCAGTGGACTGAATGCGAGTTTTACAAAGTTTTATTCAAAATTACATTTACCTGTATTCTGATAATATGTATGGAAATTTTATCCACGCCTCTAATGGAATGTTTCGGTAAGACAGAATTCCACACACACAATTTGGTCACAGGAAAATTCATAGAAACATTGTAAATTGTGGATTGGTCTCTGTTAAAATGTTAATAACGTTATTGAAAAACACATGGATAGGTGTAATTTCATCGGATAGTAACAATGTTGGTCGGTTGACGTTGAAAAACATTCTTAAATTAATGATATAAACAAATCCTTGTATTAAAGAGAAAACACTTAGATCAAGATAAAAAGTCATGTTTCTGTACGCAAATTAATGGATGTGCGAGAGTTGAAAATCTAAGGTTTGCTAAAAAATGTCGCGGTGGGAAAATGGTTTCATGGCTTACTGTCGACCTGTCCAATAGATGTAATGGGTTTAGAGGGTAATCTGTACCATTGAGGGTAGAGATAGAGTCAATACAGAAGGAGAAAGTTTTTAAGTACCTACAAATACACATATGTTATATGTAATGAAATTTATTTGATATCTGATTAAATGCATGTTTGATATACGTCTGAACAATTCGACAAGGTGTAGAGACTACAATAAAATAAATATTTATTCGTTATTAGGTGTGTAGAAATTATTTGAAATTAAATCTAAAATTAGTAAATAATAAGTGAAACTAAAATAATATTAGTTTCACTTATTTTCACTTTTGAAGTGCGTACTACATTTAATAAGGTATTTCAAAACGATACTATCTTGCTCTTAATAAAAAATAGTTCCCGGAAGAATACACCGTATATGATTAATTATTTCCAAATTTGTGACAATGAAATGGGTAACAATATTTATTACAAAGATACCAGTTTTTGTATGTTTTATGCGGCTTATGGTAAATAGAAGCAATGATACCTTATTATTAGCTATTATATTATTTTATGGTCATTGCCTGATATTTAAATTTTCAATATCAGGCAATGTCCATAAAATAATTGGCAAAGATTTACAGGCGTGACCAATGAGACATCTGTGTTTTGGTTTGATAATATTAGACCATATTAAATTAATTTATTTCAATAATTATAATATAAAAAAAAGTACTTCATAAATGGAC
The DNA here is from genome assembly GCA_947507595.1 of Pyralis farinalis. Taxonomy (NCBI): domain Eukaryota; kingdom Metazoa; phylum Arthropoda; class Insecta; order Lepidoptera; family Pyralidae; genus Pyralis; species Pyralis farinalis. Next base: position 7,636,342 of record OX382265.1, on the reverse strand, counting down.
AAATCGTCTGAATGTGGAACTAAAAACATTAAATAATAAATGTTCTTAGCCATACCTGTTTCTGTTGGCTTGTAGGTATTTTTGGCTATGCTATTTTATGTGCAATAAGTACTACTTTCTGTATAATTGAGGAAAACCTTGTTATTCCGATACAAGAGCCGTAATTAAAACATGCAAAAATTGGCATCGTTCAGAAAATATTAATATTCGAACATTCTCCTTGATCAGTTAGGTTTGTTGCTTGGCGTTGTCTTCTTGAACTTTGATTTAGTTTTGCTCCTTAGCTTTCATGAAGTAAGTAAGAAAGTCAATTGGCAGCGGGAATACGATGGTCGAATTCTTCTCAGCCGAAATTGTATTCAGGGTCTGTAAAAGAAACAACGGACGTTTTAATATTAGATACACCCTCAGCGTTAAGCGCAACGCGAGAAAATGCAGCAATTTTTTTGGGAGCATGTTATAAAACAGTACTCCTATGGTTGTTCAATATAAAGGGATGAGGTTTGTCCAATAACGACGCTGAAATTTGGTCACAGACTGCGGCTACTTAATATCGAGCAGCCCGTTCGTCTATTACACTTGATTGCCTTAAGAATAATATATATCTGGAAGATAATATGAATTAAGTATGTATGGCAACCGGTTGCCATGCCTGTCTGTAGTTTTATACCGTAATTCGTAATCTGGTACTGTATTTGGATTGAAATAGGTAGCTTACAATCATGAACATCGTGGCCGGCTATTGTCCTTGTAAAAACACCGTACGTAATAAGTCTTAGTCGTAAAGAGATTAGATGCGAAGTCAAAATAAAGCTCGTGGATATGTTAAAACTAATCCTGGCACATGTTATCTATGGTAGCTATCTGAAGAGTTTATCAGGAGTAATAAGGTGTGACTATGGTTGAGATCGAACTCGGTGTCCGTATGAAAAAAATATGGATCTTCTGGTAAAAGGAAAATTTTTTGGTTCAGTTCGTTATTATATGTATAGTACAGAGTGGCGGCTTACCACATGATATATCATATTTTAATATGGTTAGAAACTAAAAAAAACGGCAAATCAAATTGATGATGCTATCCGTGCAGAATTACCTAACCAAGACGATGATCCAGAGCTATTTGAAATTGTAAAAACACACATGGTGCATGGTCCATGTGGCTTTCTTAATCCTCAATCACCCTGTATGAAGAATGGAATTTGTAGTAAAAGATTCACCAAGATATTTTTAGCAGAAAGAATTTGAAGGCGGGAAAGTAACAAAGGCTACTAAAAGCCCAAAAAGTCACGCGAGCGAAGCCGCGGGCTTCAGTTAGTCGAACATAAAAACTTACTTTTCATTAACCAGTTTGGTTTCAATTATACATTTGCAGACAGAAAATTTGTCAGGCAATCGACAGACATCCGATCGATGAAAGTAATGACAGAGGAGGATAAAATAGGTATCACTAAGTCAAAAATAGAGCAAGGTCGAACTCAAGAATTATCTTGTCGTCTTTAAAATCAAAATAAAAAAATGTTTATTTCGTTGACTAACTATAATTTTATGACAACATTCGTGGTCGAGCCTAGGAGCAGTGACAGCCTAGGCGTGGGGATGTACGAATAAATTTGTCTTTAATTTAAGTATTAACTTTGTATTGCCCTCGGTTATATCTGCCTACCCTGCAAGGGATCTCGCGTGAAGTTACAGATAGATAGAAGTTTGTATTGTTAAAATTGATTCGGTTTGCTCTAGTTCTAGTTCAGTGTGATTAATCACTTTCGTAGCCTTTCTTGCATTGATTGATTGAGTAAATGGGCAGTGTTTTATTGTCTTTGTTATATAAGAAGCCTCCTAAAATGCAATTATGTATTCTTATGTATGTTATTCAAATATTAAAGATTTAAAATTATTAATATAATCATCTAGCACATGGGATTTGATATCTTCATGTGGAATAATTGTTTGTTGCTTTAAGATATTGTGCATGATAACGATTTGTTGATTTGTGTTGTGAGCACCTTCCAGTATTTATATACAGGATCAGTGTCTATATAGGAAAAAATCACTAATCTTTAGTATGGCCCTTTATGCAAGGTGCACCACCCCATGAAGTAAAACAATACGAGATAATGCTTTGTACAAGAGTAAAATAAACACATTTAAGAGAAGAACGATCCATTATGTATCTTTAATTTTTGAATGCATTGCGTAGGTACTGCAACTTTTTCGAAAGTACTTCTATATGATTTTGAAAAGATAGATTATCTATTATATCACCGATTATGTCTAAAACCCGAAAACCACAGCGGCGGGAAAGCGGCAGCGATCCGGGACGGCCTTTTTTGTATCATTCGTGTTTGTATGCAACTTGTCACACAAAAAGCGATCGCGTCGCGCCGAATTACCCCCGCTTTTTGTAGGACAGGCTACATACAGACACGAATGTTGCAATAAATTCCGTCTAGTATCGCTGCCGCTATCTCGCTTTTCCCGCCTCTATAGATTTTGGCTTAAATTGCAGTAATTATTTCTATAAATTTACAAGTACATAGCAGTTTATTAGCGCTATCCGCTATCTAACCCTAAGTAAAGACAGTAAAAGAAAGCAAAGACATTGATTTTGTCATTGAACGACTGCCATCAAACCTCGAAAACTATAGGTAAATTAGACTTTTCTTAGATTAAATCACACGTCTTTTTGAAATATAATTTCTTGGAGATGCGTGGTTTCTCGTGATACATTCCTTCACTACCGAGCCAGAGTGATGTTTACAAATATTTACCAAAACACAAATATAGTAATACTGTAGGATTGGCTACCACTGAAGAGAGACCGTAACCGAGGCATTAATTCAAGGAAAACTGTGAGGCATTTATTACCCTTGTCCATTACAGTATCTTCTGTGGATTTCTTTGGTCTGAAGTCAAATTGTGAGTCCGATAGTAGTTTAAAATAATTAAGAAAAGTCTTGCGCTGTTTTTATTTATTTTTTATACTACATCCGTTGGAATACAAGGACACGCCCCGCCTTATGTGAATTACAAATTTTTGGCAATAGAAGTCTATGTTGAATTAAACAATTTTTAACGGAAGTATCGCGTATTTTATTTATTTTGTTGAACCTGACGTTTCGAACGCTTTGCAGCGTCCGTGGTCGCAGGAAGACTAAGGTGGTATTTGTCTTACATTAGTTATTCAATTATTACATCTACCGACATGGATGGATTAGTTATATATGTTCCGATTCACACAAAAATCGCTCACAGTGTCTATGTATTCTGTTCTGTTATCAGTGTTATCACGTGTCCTCAATGTGTCCGTATTGGGTAATTCCAGACACCCGGTCTAAGTGAGTGAATGTAGTGATTTTCTGTATGGATGAGAACCGTTCGTTACGCGAATAAAATACGATCTCACCTGCAAATATCGGAGCTGTAGAGCCGCAGGGCTGTCACCTATGACCTCGGATGCCTCTCGCAGAGCCCTGGAAGCTTTTTGCTCTCCCTCAGCAGCTATTACTTTGGCGCGGGCTTCCCTAGCGGCTTCTGCTTCAGCTGCCATTGCACGCTGCAGTTGTACCGGCAAGCGGACGTCTTTGCTGTAGGCAAAATTAAGTTATGTTATCATTATAACGTAATCCTCATAGAGCTTTAGATTTTTATTGTACTCTTGATAACCTCAAGTCGCGGTTATTATAAAGGTACAGAAGGACATACCTTCTGCTTTGTAATACTTCCTTGAAGCGTTATTATTCAAAGTGATATTTTACAGTGATTCTAAGACAGCAGCAGTCACTCTTATATTAATGCTGCTGTATCATACCTCTTTTTCTCTCTATGCTCGTTTACCAACCATCATCATGCAGTTCTCCATGTAGGTGAAATTAATTTGAAATTAATAATGGAACCCACGAGCGTTGGTGTCAAAGTAGCGTAAGTGCGCGTTTCACCACTGCGCCACCGACATCGTCATTTCGTAAGTTAAGTAAATAAATAAGTACTGTCGGACAAATTACACAGCGCTTTAGCCTCCAAGTACGTGAAGCACGAGAAGAAACATATTTTTTTTTTCTAAATTATATTTATGATACTTAGAAAACACCCAAACCAAGACAAATAGTTCATGCACACAAATATTTGCCCTGTGTGGGAATCGAACCCACAAGCGTTGGTATCAATGTAGCGTTACTAACAACTGCGCCACCGAGCTCGTATTACTTAGGTATTTTTGCTCGAAAACTCGGTGATGCATGGGTTAGTAAGGATAGTAGAGGTAGGGCGCCTCAAAACTACCCGTCTGGGAAAATATCACCTCGCAGAAAAATCACAGCTAAATAACAACTCCTTGGAGGGTTGTCGTGTTCCTGTATGTGAGTGACGTCACCAGTAAGCTTCTGAGAAGTTGCTGTATTAGCAGCAGAGGTGGCATCGCGCGATTGATATTTTCATTCGCTCAAAGGTTGAGGCAACCGCTATAAATCAGGTGGGCCGTATGCTTGTATGCCCCCCGACGTTGCATAAAAATAATTGCTAAATATTTCTCACGAACAAGTATTAATTTATATATATTCACATTTCATATTAATCATTGGAATCCTGTTTATTTTACCACGTTTTTATTAGCTAGGCTTTTTAATAAATATGTGGACTTGCAAAAGAAATAGTTAATTAGTGTTAAGCTAAGAGCAGAGACACTTTATTTGCCAGAAACTTGGCGAATAGAGACAATTTAGTTTCATTATGTTGGTACAAGTAAGCTCGATATCTTTGTTGGGCGTGTCATTCTAACACGCAAGTAAAGCAACGTCAATCGCATTCTGTCTGGTATGAAAAAACTGCTCTTGTAACTGGTTACGTAAGTTTAGTTACCAAAGTGGACGAAGGGGAAATGTAATGAATCATGTACTCATTTGTGATTCTATATTGACTCGGAAGGAAACCAAACCGTTTTTGAAAAGATAGATCACTGGTGATGAAAAGAGGATTACCTACTTCAGAACGTGCGAACAAGATCATGGCCAAAGGACACAGACGGCAAAATTCAAATTAACTCGCAATAAGGTGATACTAAGTGTATGATAGGATTGGAAGGGTATCGTTCATTATGAGCTTCTTCCGCCATGTAAAACCGTATTCGGATCTTTACTGCCAACAGCTGATGAGACTCAAACAAGAAATGAAAGGGGACATACGATCGGAATTGATCATCAGAAAAGGTGTGGGCTTTTTAGTTTGACAACGTCAGACCACACAATTTTTTAGGAAATATTAGGCCATTTAGAAAATATTAAGAGAAGTTCTCATAATATTTCCTGAGCTTAGGTTTTTTTTTTTATGAAAAAGTCTTATCCGCAGGCTCTTCAGCCCGTGCCTTTGTTTGTTTGACAGATTGTTTGTCAGGTTGTTAGTTAGTTTATTATTTATCGCTCCGCAAGTGCGATTACAATATAACAAGTAGTGCTATCTGAGTTTTGGTTTGGTTGGTTGAGGTCGGGAAGTGTTAATGCATCCACCATAAAGCTCTAACCTTATACCCTCAATTTTTTATCTGTCTCGGTCTTTTCAGAATTATTTGAGTATTAATTATATCTAAGTATTAAATTTTGCCATCAAGAGAGGATCCAGTTTACATTTCTTTCAGTGAGCACATGTGGCACCCAAATATCGTTTTTTTTTGTATATCCAGACTTTTTCAAATGGATCAAACCTATTTTGTGGTTAACCTCTAGCTAGCTACGTTGTAACTATTAATTCCAGCCGTACTTGTTCCACTTATGTAAAAATGGCTACCACTTTATCCGTATTTGTTCGTTCAGAGCGAGCTTTATCTTTGACATCAAAATTCCCATACTGAAAACGCTTAAACCAATTTTGTGCTACTGACACTGCGTAATTCAATCAACGTCACATTTTTTTTTCGTGAATGTATCGAATTTTTTCGTTAGATTCACTTATTTTGCCGGGTGGAAAAATGGTTCATTACTTTTTATTTTCTGTATTTAAAATGTCAGCTTTTTTTTTTGACGTTTTTGACGTTAGCCGCTCTCTGAAGCCTTTCCGATATATTGGATTTGGCTCGGTCGGAAGTGTAAAATATCAGCCAGATACAAACAGTATAACTAAATAGATTTTACTGCAACTTTTAAGCCGGTCTATTATTATACAGTTAAGGTGTTTAATGATCCAATTTTTAAAAATCTTGTCCTCGACTACTTGCTACTGTTGATTAGAGTTCCCGTTTAGAACTTGTAAAATATAAATAGAGAATGCCCGCCGGTAACTTCTAGTAACTACTTCTCGACATGACACATAATATTCACATTTTATTAATCGCGTTGTCAAGAAAAATGTATGATATAAAATACATAAAAAATATCAGAAGGTGTATAACTTCAAGATTATTATACATTTGCACAAAACTGTAACGAGGTACTGTCTTTTCATAAAATCTATTCGACAAGAAAATTCTCCAATACGTAGGTAAAAGAAGATGAGACTCATCAAATAATAGGCTTGGCAATCGGCAAAATTTAGGGCCACGTACCAAAACAGTAGCGTAAAATCTCAAGATTAAATTCAAAAGGGTTTAATCCACCCCCGAAAAAGAATGTGCCCTATATATTTTACCTTTATGGAGGTAAACAAGCATACTACCTGTGTTATAGTAATCAGTTATATATACACCTCACCAGCTTCTTTAACATTCACGGGTCTTCTCATACGCGATCTCCGGTTTCAAGGGCTCTTCACATCACCTTCCTTCTGATTCTTTCCTTTCTGCATTGCATCTGCAACTGCAGAAACCGGAGATCGCGTATGAGGAATGCAGGAAGCTTCGAGTTGTCCATGGTACTAAAGAGCCTCAGAGCAAAGTGCCATGCGTATGTGTCATTATAGTACTTTCCCCGTTGGTTGGTTGAGATATATTGTTTAATTGCCTCAGCCCAACAATTTTAATTAAGATCAACAGTTCGATCTCTCGCTTGACGTAATCACCCTTACTTTTTACCACACAAATATGTACATACATACATATCATCACGCCCGTCTCCATTTGGGGTAGGCAGATACTATAGAACGCCAGGTGCACCGATCCAAACATACCTCTTCATGCACGCTTTTCGGTTTTGGGTACTTTTGATTTGGCCCTTTTTCAACACATCACCAATTTGATCTATATGTGTGCGTCTAGGGCGGCTCCTACCGACATCACCATTCACTCTTGCTTGATATACTTCTTTCGTAACTCTTTAGCATGTATACCATTAAATGCCATTATTATACTAATATCGTTGACACCTGCTTATTATCCCATGTACATGAACTAAAATCGAATATATCGAGTACAAAAGTTAAGTCAATGACATAGGATTATACAAGTGTTCTTATTCCCATAGACCAACGTAACAGCCCGTAAGTCGATAAAGAATCTTTGTAAATAAAATCTATTACAACTTTTATGGGACGTCGTCGCTTGAAAACATGTTCGTAATTGTAGAGACAAGGTTGTATGAAAGATTGTTTTTGGAAAATCCACCGGTAAAGTCGGACTTTTGGATAGTATTGGTATTTTTGTAAGAAACTCTCAATAAAAAATGACGTTCAATTGGACAGTTCTTCAGTTCCTGTTTCCACAATAGATAAATCCGTGACGATTACTGATATATTGTGAATAAGAATTGAACACTGGAAAGAATGGGAAGACTAATTCTTCTGCAATATCTGTTTCTTTGGTATCTTTTGGTTTGTAACAAACAGTAAATATATTTTGGTTAGTAGTTTATATCTCTTGAAAAATGCCACTAGCGAAATATCGAAATATCCAAATTTCAGGAAATGTTTCAGGTGGAAAATCCCTTCTCAACGATGTGGCAGATAGACGACATATCTTTAACCACTGGATGTGAATCGAGCGCCATAAGCCACGGTCCTTACAGGCTTCACTCGCTTCTTTAACATTCATAACTCTATTCATACACGCCCACCGGTTTCTAGGACTCTTGATATCACCTTCTGATAAAACATGGCCACTTTGGTCATGGTAGGTTAGTCTTGGTCTTCCTCGGCTACTACATCCTTCCACTTTTGCATTGATATCTGTTTCGTTATTCTTTCGTCCTGCATTCTTTCTACATGTCCGAACCAACGGAGCATCGGGTTGGTCGGGTTGAGCGTTGCGTGGTGGGTGGCGGTCCCCACCACCGCATGCAATTGCTCTCGCACCGACGAGGGCAGATCGGTCGCTTCCGGGGGACGCCCTAATCCGCGCGCCTGTGTGGTTTCCGTCCAGAGTATTAGACTGGCAGGGTCGCGGCGTGCACGCTTCTGGTACCGACCCCAAAAACTTTTCTAATTACATAATAAGATGCGAACAATTATAACCGTCACTGACATACACGAAATATATATATATATATATACATACATATATATATAGCTGCCGCTGCTAGCTAAACTCCGCGAAGTCGTTCGCAATCTCGTGGGCTATATCTTCTTTTCTTTGGCTTCTAAGGGTCGTGTCGTGATGTTGAATAGCCTGCCCTTCCTCAAGGATTAAATTATTAAATGTAAAAATATTTTTTCATATTCGACTGGTACTAGACCAGCGCCATCAAACAAACAAACTCTCCCGCTTTATATATTAGTATAGACTGCTTGTTTAAATGTATATATATATATATTACACTAGCTGTGCCCGCGACTTCGTCCGCGTGGAATTTAACAAAAAAGTAATTGTTCAGTTCACAGAGTTTACTATAACTTATTCATTCTGTATTTCGCTTATAGAAATACCTATGCTAATTTTAATGAAATTCTTCTATTTTGTGAATCGCATCCCTAATTTTAACAGTTTTTCATATTTTACGCAGGAACCCTAAATATTTACGGGATAAAAAGTACCCTATATTGTGCTCTAAACAGTCGTCTACCTACCAGTGAAAGTCCCGTCAAAATCGGTCCAGCCGTTTCAGAGATTAGCCGGAACAAACAGACAGACAGACAGACAGATAAAAATTTTAAAAATATTCATTTTGGTATATGTACTGTGTATATATCCATATGCATTTAGTAAAAAGCGGTTATTTTAATATTACAAACAGACACTCCAATTTTATTCATCTGTATAGATATATGAAATATCTTTGAAGTAAACCCTTATTGTCCAACGTGTCTGCTGAGCACTTTTGGGATGAGGACAAAGCACTGAACTCGCGTGACCGTCACGCTCAAATACATTCATGTAGATGGTGGGTGATGATGGTGTACGAAAAATTGCCTGCTTGTTAAATTTCAAATTAAATATATTCTATTAATTAAATTTGATAAAATTTATAAATATTTACCAAATTTGTTAGTATTACGTGGATAATAATATTTTTTTTCAAAAATTATATATATTAATTACGTTGATAAAAATGAATCTGATAAAAAATAACCCTAAAAAATTTTTCTTAACATAATATTTACAAGTCTGTGAAGCTTCGGATGCTTCTTTTTTTGCCAAGCGCACTTCTCATTTTCATTATTTGCACTCGTGCAAACCTGATCGCTAGGATCGTGAATTCAAAGCACGTTTGTAAACTTTTGCTGTTAGTAGTATATGAAATTACTTTTGCTTTGAAATTTATTAACGCAAAAGATATTCCACCGAAGAAAGTTTATTTTACTTTGTGGGGTCAATCGCGATAATGAGAAAAATAATGTTTGTTTGCTCATACCACATGTCTGTTTGAAAATCGTAGAAAGTCACAAGTAAATCATAAATGTACGAATAGCCTAAAAACACCCTTCTAGGGGCCACTTTTACTCCGTGATACAGCAGGAAGTTATCGTACCTTGAATTAAACATGAGTATTGTGTGAATCAATCAATATGGTCAAAGTGGATCCACCTAAATATACCAAAATGTCACTTGTTCACTTTGAACTAGGTCATTATTGAAGGTAAATTGTATTGTACTAATACTAATATGTTTCTTAGGACATTGTTTTGTAGACAATAATGGCCTTGTCTTGTTAATAGTTGTCTCGATATAATTCTGTTGTTCGTTAATTCTTTTTTATTCAGAATGTCTAAATAAATCTGTGATTTATATCAACTACTAAAATTTATAGTCTTGGTCTTGTAGAAAATGGCAAGTTAATAAAATGTTATGGCCCGTCATATCCATAATAATTGACGCGACCTACACGACGATACGGGTTTCCACAACCTGAGAAATTGTGTGTGTAAGAAGAAAGGAACAAAAGTATCTTTAAACTATATAACTAAAATTAGCGAACACCAATTTTTTTTTATTAGTTTCAGCATCTTAGTACCAAAAGTATATGGAAAAGTAATTGAATAGAGAATGAGGGTGAAATCTGATGGAATGCTATGAAAGGCACAAGGAGGATTCCGAAATAGATGAGGATGTACGGATCAAGGTTTCTCGCTCCGCAATATCGTGAAGAAATATCTCGCCATAGAAAAGAAGGTTTTCTGCGGTTTTGTGAATCTTGAGAAAGCATTTGATAGGGTTGTGCGAAAGGAACTGTGGGTTTTATTACCGACATACGGGATTGACGGTATGGGGTTGACACTACTCCGTGCTGTGCAGTCCACTTACAAGTAATGTTCAGCATGTGTGCGGATATAGGTGGTAGCATGTCACCCTGGTTTGATGTCAAAATTGGGGTCAAACAGAGTTGCATACTATCTGTTAGGCTGTTTATTCTATATCTAGATAGTTGTCGGCAGAGAATAAGGTCAAATAATGAAAGATTGCGCATAGGTGACCTAGTGGTGACCTGTCTACTGTATGCAGACGATGCCGTGACATTAGCAAAAAACACCATCTGAACTGCAAACACTGGTCACAATAATGAAAGGTCAATTGTATAGAGAAAGGCTTACTATTGAATACGAAGGAGATAAAAACAATGATATTTGAAAGAGAAGAAATCAGAACGAATGTAAGGATTACGATTTTATTATTGATTAGTAAGTGTTGGAACAAGTACACGAGATTGGATGCGCTTTGGAGGGAAGGTACACCGCTGAAAGACGAGTGAGTGCTGGGAATAGTGTGAATAGAGCATTGGGAAAAATTCTTAGCAGTAAAAACAGCTCGCTATACACAATGCAGTGCTTGTCCTAACGCTTACTTTTCCATAAGTAAGCGAGAGCTGGGTATGAAGAAGAGAGCATGAAAGTAGAATAAACGCGATAGAAATGCGAGCGTTGCAAAAAAATTGTTGCGTAACGCTTGTAGACCGTATTGGAATTGATGATGTTAGAAACAGAGTTGGTCTGAAAAACAGCGCCGGTGTTAAAATAAGAAGAGGTATGCTCCGTAGGTTCGGACATGTGGATAGATTACAGGAAGAAAGAATTACGAAACAGGTATACAACGCAAAAGTGGAAGGATGTAGGAGCCGACGAAGGCCAAGACTTACCTACCATGACCAAGCTAAGCTGATCGTGATCTATCAGAAGTGGATGTTAGGAGCCTCACAAACCGGCGAACGTGCATGAGAAGAGCAATGAATGTCAAAGAAGCGAGTGAGGTGTGTAAGGATCGAGTCACGTGGCGCTCGGTTCTCTCTGCCTACCCCGCAAGAGATTGGGCGTGAAGTTATAGCTAGATAGACTTTTAAAAAAATTTACTTCAAAATTCACCGCCATAAATTAAGTTTGTTTATTTATGCATACAGAGAGTCATTTTGTTATTTCACAATTAGAGGATAGACGCCTCGAACGTGAAGGATAAAAAATGTCCTCTACGTTCGTGTCGTGTGCGACCAAGGACGATCGTGCAGGCGTAGCTGTAGTTCTTTCCACTCGCTAAAATTCTGGTGGCAATCATTACAGTTTTGTAGGTCCATGACTTCTTTGGATTGTATGAAATAATGAACATACAAGTTTTTCTGAATCGTACGTTCTCATAAGCTCAGCGAATACTCAAATTAATAGAACTTCAGAAAGATATATTTTTTTAAATGTTTTGTTTTAAACGTTTAATTTTTATGTACACTTATCAATACAAGCTATCACTCGCAATCTCTTTTTTGTTATGTCTCTTTAAATCTATTTATCACAATTATTTGTAGTTTCGAAATCTGACTGACAGTGTATGACAGAATGTCAGTATATGAATTATCCAAAATAACACGCTAAACAAGCTATGATGCTCGTTTAACACTTAGTAGACTTGTTTGAAATAGACTGGTCATCCAAAACACTGGGAATTCTAAAGTGGGGATCAGGGGTTACACTATTTTGTTTTATTGTGTTAAGTATTAACGACAATAAATGATTTTACTTTTCTAAACCTTCGATTCGTGTGCGATGTGTAACATCTTCTTTTTGCTACCGTTATCTCTTTTCTTAATCTATTAGGATTGGTGGGGTCCGCTACTGGATACTGGAAGATACTCTTCGCCAACTCCAATTTTTGCATGGAAGGACTGCCGTAAGGACTGACAGCCTCCATAACCCTTCCCTTTGCGTGGGTCTTCCCCCTAAACCAAACTTTTTTTTATGTTAGGTCACACGTCTTTCAAAACATAATTTCTTGGACCTGCCAGTTCCCTCATGATGTTTTCCTGCATCGCCGAGCAAGTGATAATAAACAAACGTACATAAATCTGAAAACAAGGATTTAGTGGTATATGCGCACGGCAAGATTCTAACCGAAGAACAGTTGTTCAATAGGCCGGTTCTTTATCCACTGCATTATTTTATCACTGATCTCAATTGCAATGCGTATCAGTTCATAATTTTTCGTTATTGGCCTGTTACTTTAAACCTATATTTTGACATTTCCTTTCCTCATCTGCTTCCTTAACAACTTACAAAGAGCGACTATTTGTACAGTGTACTTGTATAGATGAAATTCGTTTACTTTAGATGAGGCTTTTAATAATAGGTAAATGCCATTGATGATTGAATTGAATGAAGTCTATCCTATACTATATTTTGGAATGAGAGTATCGGTATTAATATAATAAAAGGCATGGTCTGTTCATTCAGACATTTGTAACGAATATAATTTTCAGTTATAATGTGTATTTGATTTCGTTTAAACGACCGAACGAATTTATCCGGTTTTAAGTTGAAAATCATCGCTTAAAAGTGCTTCTAATGGATTATTCAATAAGATATGTTATTTCAACTTAGTTATTTCATATTAAATGTATTTTGAAGTAAAACTTCTTTAGCGGCGTTGTGCACTTTTTGGGATGAGTAAAAAATGCTAAACTAGCGTCAGGGTCACGTGACCCTGTCCGTAAGATTTTGGTGAGAATTAGAACTCAAGTTCGCTGCAGCGCTAAAACATTAGTTACCTCTAATTAAAACATGAAGCGTTAGATCGTGCATAGGGCATTATTTTCTCGCGACCAAAACGTTGTAGCGCCATGAAATTGTTGGCGTTTACGCGTTTGTTCAACATAGTTTACCAACATCGCTGTTTGATTTAAGCGGCGCAGGGAGTTGGGGAGTGTGCGTGTGTTTTTGAGTTTTAGAGATTGGCGATGATGATGATGGTGAAAGAGTCGTTGAAATTATGGATGAAAGTTGATTTTTCTGAGAGATAAACTTTTTATTGTAAAATAATTGTAATAGTTCTGAAGTGTTCAATTTTTAATGTAATATAAATTGTCATGTTTGTGTACGATAGCGCAATAAATGAATATTGTATTTTACCACATACATGACAATACTTTTATACTGATAAATAAAGCAATTCGTGCGAAATTATTCCCTAACCATTCCAAAAAATTCAAAAATGCACAACGGTAATGTTCTAGTTTTCACTTCTGCCGGCACTCCCGGAGTGCAACCCTTTTTTTTTTAATTATTATATTTGTGTTTTTAAAAGTAAATTATAATCGGATTTTCTACCTAAGTAAAAGTATCGACCCAATCGTCAATTATCACTTCATTGATTAAAATAGCTCATTAATTTCGTTTGACAACCTTCCACAAATCCTCATAAATTTTCTAAAGAATCGTTTACAAACTATTATGTGACAATGCGCATTACGAACAAAGTCCTTTTTCCAATAAAGGGTAGGTAGGGAAAAACAATCAAATATACTTTGAAAAGCGTCGTTATTTCACTAGATATCGTGTCACCAGTATTGATTAGGTAATAACAATCTGAGGCCGAGAAATTATTGTGTGTTGACAAACGAAAAACTTCGTAAATTACTTGAATTACACTATATAGCATTCTATTCACTGGGTAAAGTGGAAAATATATCGATTTAACAAAAGGAACTAGCAATTTTTTTTATACTACGTCGGGAGGGATACATACATACGGCCCGCCTGATGTAAAGCGGGCACCGTAGCCTATTAACACTTGCGATATGTTAAGTATCACTCGCGCGATGCCTCCTCTACTGCTTACACAGCAACTCTTAGGGAGCTTATTGGTGACCTCACTCACACGCAGGAACACAACAACCCTCAACCCCCGCGGGCCGCGTTTAAAAGTAGTGCATATATATAAGTAGATTCCGTAAGTATATATAAGTAGTGTACTTAATTTTTTTTTTAATTGGGTTTTTTTAAAATGTCTCGCGGGCCGGTTTAAACCTTACAGCAGGCCGGATCCGGTCCGCGGGCCGGGTGTTCCCACATGTGCTCTAGGGAGTTGTTACTTGGCTGCGGTTTCTGTGAAGTGGAGGTACTTTCCCAAACGGGTTGCTTTGATGCGCCCTACCTCTCTTAAAACATCCAGACCAAGACAAACAGACATGTTCTTGCACACAAATGTTTGCCTTGTGTGGGAATCGAACCGACGAGCGTTGGGTCAAAGTTGCGTCATTCATGACTGAACCACTAAGTTCGTCAAAAGCTAGATTATCCCAGGATCTTTCATATATTATTCGATTACACAACTATGCAAGATTATAACATACATAGTAGTATTTCCAGGAAATACACAAAATAGTATTTTTTTTTGTACGAGTACATTGTCGGGGGCCATACAAGCATATGGCCCACCTTATATAAGGTGATTACCGTAGCCTATGAACGCTTGTAATACATTAAGCATCACTCGTGCGATGCCGCATCTGCTGCTAACACAGCAACTCCTTAGGAGCTTACTGTTGACCTCACTCATACGCACGAACACAAAAACCCTCCAGAGAGTTATTATTTGGTTGTTGGGCTGCTTTGGTGCACCCTACCTCTCTTAAAAACATCTAGACCAAGACAAACAGACATGTTCAGGCACACAAATGGAGTCCAACCCACGAGCGTCGATAACAAAGTTGCGTTATACACCGCTGCGCCACCGAACTCGTCAAAAATAGTCTGCACTTTATTAAAACTTCTGTCTATCTATATTTTCACGCTATGTCTCTTACGGTAGGGCAAAGAGAACCGAGCTCCATTATCGTGATCCTTACACAACTTGCTCAATTCTTTACCATTTGTAGCTCTTTTTATGCACACTCGACGGTACCTGCCATGCAATTCTGTAAGAGCAAACATCCTTACATCCTCGGAAACATCGGCTGTTATAGCCTTGAACACAAAATTGCAATTCCTTAGTGTCGCTTTTCATGATTGTGCGACACTAGTGCCGCAAGGCTGCGTTTGGAATTGGAATTCTACAAGGCAAACAGCCTCGCGTACGCTTACAGCCTTATAGAATACCAAATAAAAAGCCGCGATCGCAGTAGACGATGTCAAAGCTGTGACATCTGTGATCACAGCGGCGCACACAGCCATTACGAGTCGCTTAGAGAATTGCATGGCTGGGTTCTTGACATCAAATTCTGATAAAACATGACAAATTTGGTCGTGGTTTGGTCGAGTATTGACCTTTATCGACCACTTCATCTGCTTATCTATTTCGTTAGTCATTCGTTCTGCAATTTTTCTACATGCCCGAAGCTGCGTAACATATCTTTTCTTATCTCAACACCGACACTTTCTTTCAGATCAATCCTCTTTATTACATTATCGTTGGGATAGCGTTTATTCTACTTTCATGCTCTCTCTGCCAGCTTTCATTTCTATAAGTTAGTATTGGAATTAGCACTGCGTTGTATAGAGAAAGTTGTGCTTTCTGGCTTACGTAGCCACTGCCTGGAAGTTTACTCAACACTCTAACTGGGAACTTAGTGCATTTTTTATGGCCCGCCTGATGCAAATTTGAAATTGAAATATTTTTATTGCCAAATCACAATATCATGATACTTAAAAGAAACATGGAGGGAAAATTTATAAAAACATTCCATAAAAAATTACTTAAAAAAGGTACACTGTGTGGCAATAAGGTACCAACTCAGCTGATGCTGACCAGTGCCTAGCAAGCTGCAACACTGAACGGCGCTGGTTTTCAGTCAGACCTTCAACGAGTTCAAACTTACACTATTGTGAGTTTACAGGCTATATAATATAATATGTAGTCCTAATAAATACATATTTAAGCATAGATAACAATTATAAAATCGTAGGTATAAAGAGAGAAAAACAAACAAAAAACAAGTCATAACTCAGATCCACAGGGGCGCATCCGGAGACTCTCACTTCTGCGGATATGCACCCGTGGCACGAGACCTGAGTATATAATTGTGTGCATAATCTTCTAGTCTTAGGTATGAAATATGTAGATATCATTATGGCTAGTAGATTAATTTAATCAGATGGGCTTGGAGAATAACTGTAGGTGGATTCCTGCTAATATAAAAAAAAACATTAAAATCTCTGATGTGCTTATCCTAACAACATTACAATTATTTTGGGTTAAATATAATTGTATTGTATTATAGAATTGTATTGATATTGAATAGTTTCAAATGTCTGCGCCAATTTGATAGTTTAATAACATTTTTTTCAGATTATTCTTACATGTACAAGGAGACGCAAGCTGATGGAGAGGCGGGGGAAGATCGTTCCATATTTTTGCCGCAGCAAATTTGAAACTACCCCTAAATGAGACCGTGCGATGATGACAGAGCATGTGAAGCGGTTACCGTAACCTATGAAGCCAGCTACACAATGTCGCTCGCGCTTTGCCTATATCTATATACAAAATGTTTAGAGCACACATACACAAAATATATAGGTAGATATATAGTCCCGGTCTGAGTGTTTTCTATATGTAATAAATATGTACCTATTTACAGTATTGTGTAGACAATTAGGTCGAGACGGAAAATTATTAATGTACCAAGCTTTTTAGTACCAAGGAACTCGTACGATGATTTCAGCGGTTGTTGGAGGTAAAATATGCCAAATATTAAACTTAGGCTCTAATGCTATCTAGTTCGACAGCGCCTCTTTCAGAAACATCACGTTGGATTGATGTGTAGCTTGCAATCAACTATGACAGGATGGAAACTCAGTCTTATTTAATTTTCTCTCTGATATTGCAACACCAAACGCCCTATAAATTCGTCTATACGTATATAACATCAAAAAGGACTAATCTGAAAGAGCTATAAATTGAAACAGTCATGTCCGGATACGCATGTTAAACAGTAAGCTATAAGATGGCTCGGTGCCAAGTCCTGATAGATTGTATTTTTAATGCCAAACTATCTTTTTACGCGTACCATAAATTTTGGGCTGTGACGTATAAACAATGTCAGTTATGCCAACCATGCAAATGTCATCTTTACTGCTACGACAAAGGATGATGGGTGTCGGAAGGCATACATACATGCGGTCCATCGTAAGCAGTTACAGAAGTCTGGCAACATATATAAGGATAGTTCACCGGCGTTCTAAAATGGGCGAAATAAAATCTTTAGAAGATATAATTGAAAGATGATGAATGGAAGAATGAAGTGCGGAATGGAAGAGAGTATGATGAATGAATGTGTTTATTTACAATAGAATATTTAAAAATTAAGATTAAGAAATTAAAATGTATATAAATAGCCTTGCCCATGGCAGGGGTGCACGTATTTAAAAAAAAAAAAGCAGCTTGCAGCAAATTAAGTATATCACACACACACAGTACAGCACACAGCAAGTCCCTAGGAGCTTAATGGTGACCTCACTCACATACAGGAACACAACAACCCTCCAAGGAGTCGCTATTTGTCAGCGGGTCTCTGTGAGGCAGAGGTACTTCCCCAGATGGGCTGTTTTGATGCGACCAAGGAGTTGCTGTGTAAGCAGCAGAGGAGACATCGCGCGAGTGATAATTAATATATCGCAAGCGTTAATAGGCTACGGTACCCGCTTTACATCAGGTGGGCATACGGCCCACGGCGTATGCCTCCCGACGTAGTATAAAAAAAATAATAAGCTACACTCCAAAGTGATTTAATTAATACAAAAAGAATGATGGGTTGTAAATATAGGGCGGGTCAACGTGCCACGTTGGATGTATATAGGGCGTAATATTCTAAAGGTACGAGTAAATAAATAATAAGGTGCCTAGTGACAACCGCCACTTTAGGCTCGCATGACGGGTGATGTACGGCAGTCTTGTTTTAAATATCTATTGTTATCGATTCAGATTTGAATAAATCTCAACAGATAGTTACAGTAGGTATCTCGCTTATTTTTCTTTCTCCACCCACTCTACTTTTTACTATGCCCTGCTTCTTTTTTGCCATCCTTGCCAATCGACCCAACATTAGTTAAAAGCGACAGAGAGATAGTTTTTTTATACCACTAAGGTGGCAATAAGCATACGACCTGCCTGATGGTAAACAGTCACCGTAGCCTATGGACATTTGCAACACCAGGGGTGTCACTTTGATTTATTTAATATGGTATTGCTTGACGTTGTACACATATCCGTTAATAATAAGAATCGAACAAGTAAATTATCAATTGACACACATACACACACTTTTATCTTCAGTTAATAAAAAAATGATCAATAAATATTTCAGCTTCGCGCTTTCGAGATTTCCAGGTGTGAAAATGCCATCCACCATGTTTGAGGTTTCAAATATTGTTTTTTCGTGGTGATAAAGTTCAGTTTTCCAATATATTGTGGATTGCAATAGACTTTTTAAAAATAGGATATATCAAAATCAATATTACATTACCTACTTTTTGCTTTAATAACAGACGCGTCATAAAATAAAAATGATGTATCAGTTAATACATATCTGTGTTCTCTGTTAAATTATGTATGCGATATGTTATTGGTACCAGTTGAACTAAATACGAATAAAGGATGATGATGATGATTATGTGATGAGCAATTGAGCAAAAAGCGTTGCTCACTTTCGCATATCTATACATTCATCAAATGTTCAGTTTCCAAAATGCTTAAGGCCCATTGAAGTTAAATATTATAGCGCTGAGTTTCTAAAGAGACAAAGCAAAATATTTTGTACAAAAAGCGTAATTTAAATGACATGTATCTTTTAGTTACAACTTTTATTTTTAAGAGAGGCAGGGATCATCAAAGCATCGCGACTGGCAAAATACGATATTATATTATATTATATATTATCCACTACTTATAATCCACTTCTCACATCCATGTGCCTATCGACACTCAGTATGGTATAAAATTCTACATGAACAGTCTATAAAATTATATAGACAGAACAGAATTATTACATAGTAACTTAATAACCCACCAGGCTAGAAATCTTTACTTCTCTTCATTTGTTTTGTTTGCTGCGGGGCAGAAGCAAGAACACAATATAATTCATAATAGGAGTCCCATGCCCTGTCTTGTATACCAAAACCCACACGCAGTTGAGAAAGACTGCTCATCGTGTGTAGCTAATGGTAAAGAAGCCGCTGCAGTTTAGAAATTAGCATTTCATTGATCTTTCTAATCAACTTCGTCAGTCAATGCAACCACAATCTTCTCATGAAGATGAGTACTTACAAGGAGAGTACTTACATTTCGACACGCTCCACTTTGATCCCCCAAGCCTCTGTTGCATCGTCCAGAGACTGCTGCATGTTTCCAGAGATTGTCTCCCGTTCGCTGAGGATTTCGTGTAGAGGTCTTGTACCCATTGTGTTTCGGAGGGTTGTCTGGGCGAGCAGTCGTGTGGAGTGATGGGCGTTTTCCACGTTAGCGATCGAGATGGTGGCGTTATGGACTCGGTAGTATACTACAGCATCCACGGAGACCGTTACGGAATCTTTTGTTAACACCTAAAACAAACAGAAAGTTTAGACTGCGCTGAAATTGCTGTTTTTTACAATTAAAATACTTAAAAATTAAATAAAAAGTTGTTACTAGCGACAATAACATTCATTCTTACGTATTTTCTATATATAACTTAAGCGTGACTCGATTCTTACATAGCTCACTCGCTTCTTTAACATCTATTGCTCTTTTCATGCACGCTCGCCGATTTCTAGGGCTCCTGACATCACCTTCTTCACACGACACGACGTACACGACCAATTTGATCATGGTAGGTAAGTCTTTGCCTTCCTCGGCTCCTACATCCTTCCACTTTTGCATTGTATATGCTTCGTCATTCTTTCATCCTGCATTCTTTCTACATGTCCGAACCAACGGAGCATGCCTCTTCTTATTTTAACACCGACGCTGTCTTTCAGACCAACTCTGCTTCTAATCTCATCATTCCGAATACGGTCTACAAGCGTTACCTATTTATTATACTAATTACAAATATATAACATATCACATTAAAACACAGTTCAATTTTGAATTGAATGAAATTGAATTCACAGTTTCAGTGCTAATAATAGGGGTTTAAGTATGAAATTGACGTTTTATAGTAATAGATACTATGAATTAAACCTTCATGGTGTGAGACTTTCGAGGGTAACTATTTTCACATGATACCTATGAGGTTTCTCTTTTAAAAAATGTGCAACATTTGATTTTCGAGCTTCAAATGTTTTTTTAATTAAGCTTAGACGTGAAAGTTAGATACTTAGAAAATTCGAGTAATTTTTGAATACGAGATCCGACGCGGAACTAACGTGACAGAAACAGCTCTCAATATCAATGCTGCGTTTGGAAAGGAACTACTAATGAACGCGTTTTTTTAAACGCTTTCGTAATGGAAACATCGACTTGAAGAACGAACCACGTGGAAGCCCCCACAGGTGAATAGGTAACGCTGATTTGAAGGAGATGGTGGAAGCCGATCCGACTTAAACTACCCAGGAATTTATGGCATGATTTAACGTTACCTTACCTACCATATTGACTCATTTGCATCAAATTAATAACATAAAAACGATATGAAAAATGGGTGCCTCATGATTTGACTGATCTGCAGAAAGTAACGCGTGTTGAAACTTGTCTTGTTAAATCGGTACAGAAATGACGAAATATTGCATCGAATTGTGACATGTGACGAAAAGTGGATTCTTTACGATATCCGTAAGCGAAACATGCAATGGCTGACCCCAGGTCAAACGCCGCAACAGTGTCCTAAAGTAAAGCTTACCAATAAAAAGGTAATGATAAATGTTTGGTGGTCTCTTTATAGCGTTATTCACTATAGCTTTCTCAGGTCTGGTCAAGCAATAACAGCAGATGTTTACTGTGCCGAACTTCGATCAATGATGGCGAAACTGGCAGTGAAACAGCCAGACTCATGAATCGATCTTTACCATTATTGCTCCATGATAACGCAAGACCTCACACACCACGAGAAACCGTTGTAACTCTATAGGTGCTGCATATAGAAACCATACGTCAACCTCCGTACTTGCCAGACCTTGCTGTAACTTACTGTCATTTTTTTCGTGAATTGTACAATTTTCTAAGTGGTAAAACATTTTCTTCCCAGGAGGCAGTACAAAATGCTTTCACACAGTTAGTCGAATCTAGATCCCCAGAGTTCTATCGCAAAGGCATAAATGAACTTCCGATTAGATGGCAGCAATGTATAGATAATTAGAGCTACGTGATCTGCTTCCATTGGTCCGATCGGTTATCCATTGGTTATTTCCTTTATATGACGGACAGGCAGATATAATAATAAAACCCAACCAAGTGCGTGTCGGGACACGGGCCGTAAATAGTTCCGAAGTTGCCCTACAAAAATCATTATTTTAGGTGGTAAAATGGTGATTTTTGAATCTTTTCTATATGCCGTGAAATTCAAGTGTCAATTGTCCGAACCCTTTAGATATTGCTTTACAGACAGACATACATACTGAGATTTTCTTGTGAGAAGTGGCTGAGTGTCGCTCTTACTATTCCTCGTAGGATGAATAAAGACATGCCAAAGCTGAGTGACCTGCATGCCTTCTGGGGTTTTCATCCCGGCCGACGAAGGAACGTCGGAGACAAAGGCCCTGTTGACTTTCTAGGCACTCGATACAATATTGGCATTATGTAGACATCCGGTCACTGGCGAAGGGATATGATGATATCATGGAAAAGTAGGTAAACCAGAGAGTAATTGCCCACTGATAGTGATTGCCCGCTTTAAGAATAATATTGTCAGGTGCTGACTTTGAATCACTCTAGTTAGATTTGAATTTACTAGATGGCTCTGTGATCAATGTATAGTAGATTTAAAATTGACAATAGGCAACACTAAACAAAAAAAAACAGTAATGGCGGACTTTGTCAGGACGGGTGAATGTGTTACTCAAACAGGTAAATAATTTAACAATTTTCTTAAGGAATTACTTGTTTAGAGGTTATTTTTTTTGCATTTTATTTAATATTCAACTATTGGTGTATAGTCATGATGAAATCATAAGTGTTTTCTCCGTTTTTAAATGAAAATATCTGGTAAAATTTGATTTATAACGGCTATTTTAACGGGCGGGCAATCGCTGCACGTAAATCTGCATATTTTTAGTTATTGCCCACCAACATTTTAGTGATTGCCATATGTTAATGTCTATAGTTATTGCCCAGGGCAATTATTGTAATGGCCAAGGTTTTGAACAAAGAGTATTGCCATCATATTTAGTAGTGTTTAAATTGCTCATTGCTAAACTTGTTTCGCAATCTATAAGCATAAATATTGAAATGGTTATTATTGTTCCATTTTCAGTATGCCAAAGACACCAAAAGTTCAATATAGCAAAGAAAATTTGCAAAAAGCGATCGAAGCTGTACAAGATGTATCCAACAATTTATCTACAAGACAAATTGCTGAAAAATAGGGTGTTCCGAGGTCCAGAAAAAGGCAAACTGTACGACAGCCTTATGCCATTAACTCCCAAAATTTTAAAGCAGCATTACATTCAAACCAAAAAGAAAAAGAAAATCTGTTGAAAGCAGAAAGAAGATTAGAAGTTGATCAAAGAAAAAAGAAGAGTGAAAATGCAAACAAAAAGACTAAAAAAATTGATAAAAATTCAAACGCAACTACAAAAATCCTACGTTGAATTTTAATAGTGAGACTATTAATTCTAAGGAAATAGATACAACTTTAGGGAATAATAGCCAACAACTAATTGATGAACAATCTGAGCAACCACTTGAACCGATACCAAAGAAGATAAAAATAGAAATAGACATAAAAAATAAGGAAGAGCAAGAAATACGAGCATCTAAAAAGATAACTGCTTTAAGTAATATTTTATTACAACCTGGTAACTTTATACCAAGGCCTACTTGCAATGATTGCTGAAAAATCGTTCATGTGCGTGGCATTCCACCAAAACATAACACATACCCGACAGCTCTGATTGACATTTATTTTTGTGCCACCTTTGTTTTGAAGCAGATGATTCTCTCTCTGGCGATTCTGACTCATCAACATCAGCTAAAGAAATATTTGATATAGTTAATAAAGCCAAACGCAATTTATTTTGAAATTTTGAAGACTATAGTATTAGATTTAAGATTAATGTTTTGTTTTGATTATTTATTTACGTTTAAAGTATATTTTGTCATTTTAATATACTGGGCAATTACTGTGTTGTGATGTGGGCAATTAGTATAAGTAATGGGCAATGACTGTACTTTTTAGATGATTTTAAATTTATTTGATTATTTTCTAAGTTATGTAGGTTTTAACTAAAAACTGTTAATATTCTATGGAAGAGTTCATGGGGTTATAAGAAAAAGTAATAAATGGTTGATAATTAAAATACTTTTATTAATTTTTGATGTCAATGTCTTTGAAATCCTTAAGTGGGCAATAGCTATATGGTTGGATGAATAAATTTCGGGACTATTACGAAATGTGTCGGGAATGAAATGTGACTATTGATAGGATTTCTTTTTATATAACCAACGAAACGACAGAACTTCATGTCAACAGCTTAGAAAAATCTCAGAGTCCTGAACAGGGTGCGCCGGTTCTTCACGCCGGATCAGCTATGTCTACTTTATAGGACACACGTTCGGGCCTGCGTAGAGTATTGCTCGCATCTCTGGAACGGCTCCGCACAATACTTCTCGAGGCTCTCGATAGCTCAGCATAGCGGCTCCGCTTCGCCTAATGGTAAGCGAAAGAGGAGCCCAAATCGCAACGGCAACTGATAAAAGACTACACAGTTTTCTGTCAGTTGACGTTGCCATACTGACCCGCTTCTTCACACTTCGATTGAAGGATCCCATAAGGTAGGAAGGAGGAAACACATATGGCGGCAAGGCGTTCAACTTTTTAATGGTACGACTGAGATAGGAGTTTCCAAACTTTTTGGTACGCGAAGAAATGTTCTCAACAGTGGAACAATGACATCGCAAGCCTGCACATGTGGTTCTATGACGGAGGAGAGAGGGTGGGATAAGGGAAACCCGTTCTTCAGAACACTCACCATGGTAATGGCGGTAAAATACGCTTAGCAAGCCAATGTCCCTACGGAGTTGAAAGGGTTCTAGGTTTTTGGTGACCTCTTCGTCGTCGATTATGCGGATAGCCCGTCGCTGCAACCCATCAAGAGCCTCGAAAAGATATTGTGCGGAGCCGTCCTAGAGATGCGAGCAATACTCCAAGCAGACCTGAACTTGTACAGTGTAAGAAAAGACTCTTATAAAGTAGACATAGCTGATCCGGCGTGAAGAACTGACGCACCCTGTTCAGGACTCCGAGATTTTTGTAAACTGTTGATATGAGGTTCTCGATGTAGTTTCGTTGGTTAAAAATGCAGCGAATATCCACGCCTAGCATATTCAGGTCATCTCGCATACTGAGGGAAGCGCCCTGAAGACTGGGAGTGGGAAAGAATGAGGATATTTTTTTTTGTAAACGCGCACACCTGAGTTCGGCATTAAACTCAGGTTATCGGAATCCCATTTACTAATGCGGACCAAAACACGATTTAGCTGAATGACAAGACTCTCATCAATTTCCGTCCGACCAGCACCAGGTCGACCGAAATATCGTCCATAGACCGTCCTGTCATCTGCATGGCAATGAATATTGCTAAGTGGCAGCATGCCATTGGTATGAAGAAGTAAGGGGGCGGGCGATATAATGGAGCTCTGTTTTTACTGACCGGCTTTTACTGACATGAACCGCGAAGCGCATCCATCTGCAAGGATGCGGATTCTACGCTCATGCAAGAAGCCAGCAATCTAATTACAAAGCTGGAGGACCGTATGCCGGAAGTTTGGAGAGAAGTGCTGTGTGCCCGACTCGATCGCCTTGATGATATCTGGGCTGATTACCATGGATTCGCGATATTTATCGATTGCCAGAGGTGCAGCATCACATACTCAAGATTACACTCGTTGAGAGTTTCGGTCTAAAACCATACTGACGATCGTTAATTAGGGAGTGATCTTCTAGGTAACGGATCAATTGATTGTTAAAGATCCGTTCCATGTTTTCATTCCGTGACTTTGCACAACACTGAAACTATGGCAATGAGGCGGAAATTTGATGGTTCAGAACGGTCTTCCAATCTGGGGACCGGCTGTACATTGGCCTCTCTCCAAGCCGCCGGAATACAACCGGTTGAGGACGAGAGACGAAAGAGGCGCGTCAACACCGCATACAACTCCGCAGCACATTTTTTTTAGAACAATCGCTGGGATACCTTTAGGACCACTAGCTTTTCGGACATCGAGTTACTGAAGTTCAAAACGCACATCACGCTGCCTGATGTGGCATAACGGATCCACTGGAGGGTGGCTGCGTGCTACTATCATCGATCCGGGAGCTACCCGCAAAGAGGCTGGCCATAAGATTGGCTTTCTCCTGCGGCTGATGCGCCAGTGAGCCGTCGGGTCATCTCAGCGGTGGGAGCGAGGGTTGGCAGAAGTTGGCCTAATAGGGTGCGATACAAGTTCCGTGCCGACTTGTGGAACGCGCGGGGCGTCCGCTCTTATTGTATGCCCTCTTGTAGGTATATGCTGATTTAAGCGAGTTAATATTCGGATCTTTAAGGGCGCGACCCCTGGTCCAAGCGTGATACGCCGCCTGTTTGTTATAACAGCTTTATCGCACTCGCGATTAAACCAAGGTTTTCTCCGGCTTTTGATGACGACATCAGAGTGAGGAATGTAGTACTCCATACCAACGCTAATCTTATCAACATTGGCTGCAGCACTCACCGTGAGATCCGTTGGTGAGATTTTGGGTGTTTGGCCTACTTGGCTTTGTACTCCAACCGACGGAGACACGTGGAAATTGATGATCCTCTAGATCCCTCAATAGTATCACCAGTAACTATTACAAATCTCTCGGATTATTATTATTTTTATACTTTTGTACTCATGAGCATCATGCCGGTTATTTTAATAGGCGTGCGCGAGGATGTAGATCTAACGCCTAGAGGCTCCTTATTATTGATAGAGGCTATTGTAAATGTGTGAAAAAATATAGGGCTATTTTAATAAGATGTGGAGGGAGGTACTCGACTATTATTATTACCGATATTCTTTTATATAGACTGAAAGAGTATTCTAATGTCCTTGTCATATAATAAATAAATAACAAAAAAATCCAGCATTACAACCAACCAAGCTCATATATTTAATAAATAATGCTATTGCAGAAATTACATATTCATAGGAGATAAAAGAAGATCTCTGAAAAATAATATGATTGCAACGCAATTATTTAATTTCTCTTGAATATCAATGTCTTAAGAATTTCCAATTTTTTTATGTTGTCGGAGAAATTACACAGCGGTATGTAGCCCCAAAGTAAGCGAAGCTTGTGTTATGGTCACTAGTCAACTGATAAACTTACGTAAATACATTTTTTTTTTGTAAATACATACCTACTTATGATACATAGAACACCCAGACTAAGATAAACAGACATGATCTTGCACATAATTGTTTGTCCTGTCTGGGAAACGAAGAGCGTGCCCCACGAGCGTAGGTGTCAAAATAGCATTACAAACTACGGCGCCACCGGGCTCGTTAAATTGATATGTCGAAATTTTTAAAGGCATTTAGAACCTCTTCACGTGCACGTTTCACGTGCATACACTCTCGCACGCATATTTCAGTCTATATTTCTATAATCAAGCAACATACACTAGCTGACGCACACCAAGGTTTATTTGCGATCGACTGGCGAGCTAATTAATTAGTAGCAATTCATGCAAATTACAGAAGTCCACATGGCGTCATCATTGTAAGTGCCACAAGATATATGGTTTGCAAGTGCAAACTTATTATTCTTTAAGTAAACTAAGCTAATTATTACTTTTCAGTTCATGAATAGTGTAATGAATTGAGTAGAGGAAATGAGAAGGCAAGAAAAATAACCTATAATAATAAAATAATCTAATAACATAACTATGTAATCTAAAACAAAGAAAATCAAGCACAGGTTAATAAATAAGTATGTCCTACTGTACAAATACATACGCGTGAGGTTAGTTTTTCAGGAAAGTACGAAATAATTATTCTGTTGTTTCTCAATGAGCTCATAATCATGTCAATTATTTCTAGATCATTCCACAGATATATGCAGTTTTGTCTGGGGAAAACTTTTATTAGATAGATAGGATTTTTACTACGTTTTAGACTCTCATATATCTCCCGAAAGTGAAAGAGATATTCGAGTAGAAGAATTGATGAGGACGGTATACAGAGCGGATGCAGAAGTAGCTACCATTCGAAGCTGAAAACGTGGCTATATTTGCTAACACCAAACACACACCGAGTAACTTAATCATAATCTACAATGAGCTGATTTGAAGGAAGAACATTCATCACATAAGCAGCTGATACAATATAGGATTGTTTGTAAAATTTGAAAGGAAGATAAAATTTCCAATCGTTATTGGTCCTCAACTTCAACAAATTAATGTAGGCGAATTACAGCGAACATTATACATATCCAAGGCAGTGGAAGCTAGTTAACCTATTGCCAAAACTAAAACTCATGGGGATATTTGCGAACACCAAAGACAACACATAATGAATAGTAATATTCAGAAGTCAGGTTAATAAGTTCAAAGCCTAGTCAATTTTATTCCTTCTACATGTGCGACTGCGTTGATAATTGGCATACTCGTAAAAGTGTGAAGACTATAAATATATATAGTAATGGTGGCAGGAGCTGAACTAATGACGGAGCCACACGGTAATACAAAAAGTTATCAGTGGACATTATTAAATCAATTCTAGTCCATATAGTCTGGTAAACTATTGAGTGATTTGACTTTGTAAATCGTCTGCGTGCTTTATTTAACTACAAGCTTGGTTAAAGATTGATAATTTAGTTCGTAACTGAAAACTGTGTGTGAAAAAAACAAGACTATATTTTTAATATTCTTAAGTCTTCTACCTTCTAATGATGGCTGTATCTGTCAATTTGTTTCGGATTCCTATTTCCACACATAATGAGAATAAAAAAAAATCCTAACATGTTTCATTTGTATAATTTCTGACACAAACCAATAAACCGCTTGACTGCGATTGAATGCACCCCATACTCGACAAAAGTTATGTTTTGGCGCCTAAATATCTTAGCGATTCGATCTTACTGACCAATAGTCGAATATTTTAAACTATAAGGCAATACATGCCGTGATGTTGATCCGCGAACTAGCTAATAAGAGCTGCGTGTTCCTTTTTACTGCCAGACTAGTAGCAGTGAATGAAATTACTACGTAATATCGGCCTCATCAGCTCTCCATAGGTTATTCCCTTCATGATTATTATTCATGATTATTACAATTTAAATATAAAATAAATTGTACCAGTAGGCCCGAACGATCGCAACTTGTGCGTCCTGTGTGTGTCGTGACAACAAAAAGGCCCTGACTCAGCAAAAAGCTGCGGAGTAACCACAGCGCTGATATTATGTCAGCATCTTTATCGCAACAGCATAACTACATATGTTGCATAGCTACGCTGTCACGCTTTCATCTCTTATTTGTTAATTTTGTCCCAAACATGCACATACCACAATAAAAACAAAAGAAAAGAAACGTATAGCATTGACCACGCACGAGAAAACAGTGGTTTTCCCTCAGTTCCACACAATCCCCATCACCGCACCGCTCATCCAGACATGAGACGGCAAAGTACAGCCACCAAGTTATGCCGTTCTTTGTTCCTCCAATAGAAAGGCTTTATAACATTTTTTGAAACTGAATTTCGACTTTTGATTGCGAATTGGAGGTGGTAAATTATTCCAACACTTGGAGGCTAAGTACCTGAAACTGCCCCTGAATGCAGCGGTCCGGTGATGTGGAGTTATTAAAAGATAGGAAGAAGCTCGCGTCTTGTAACTATGTTTGTCCGAGGACCAGTGCAGTCTTTTGTACAAATATTCTGGTATCCGCGTATTGACCACTTCAAAGAGCATTGACGCAAAATATAATTTGTGACGTCCTGACATTTTTAAAAGATTAGCTTGATTAAGATACGGTGAAACAAACATAATATGCTTACCTCTTGCGGTGGAACATCGTAAGTCCGAGTGCGAAGATCTACTCTCGCGTAGCTATCAATGCAGGGAAGAATGAAGAATATACCTGCCAAATAATAAAATTGTTGTTACGTTGTATACGAAACCTAATCTTAGTCTTACTAAAAACATAAATTTAATAATTCGAATTTATCAGCATGTGTGTATATCACATGAAATTCATGTTAATCATATCATAACACAGAGGTAGCTTACAAACATGTGACGTTATATTTTGTGGTAAATATTGTAAAACAATCTTATTTTTCATAATAAGATTAATTAGTCGATGTTATAGAGTAAGCAGCAAAAACGTGGATACGCTCAGGCAATCTCGATATAAGCCTATCGAACTTTGGGGGAGAACTTCGCACCGCACCGTCCACGAAGTTTGTTACTTCATGCGCGTTGCAATTGGTTTAGCATCTTTATGTAGTAATAGGAGTATTTAATAATCCTTTATTACAATTTTACTTGAGATGTATGCGAGCTTATCTATATTCACACGCGTATATCTACATTTTATGAAATGACAAATGAATATATACTAAATAGTTTCAGCTGACTGAGCTACGATCATAAAACTTGGCAAGAAGCAAGAAAAAAAATCACAAGTAAAAGAAATAATCCAAAATCATCTGCCTCTTGGTCTTCGGAAGGTTTTATGATTGATGAAGGGCAAGGTGAGGCTTAGAATTTAATTACTTTCATATGAAGAACAGAATGCGGACTATTGATATAAGTCTAGTTTTAAAGATGCAACAGAAGCACATTTTGAGTTATTTTTCGTTTAGAGTCAACATAAGTAACTGACCTGCCCTACGTGTACAAGGAGATTTCTAGTAGATACTATTTGCTCATGATTTTTAATGTGTGGATGTGTTCAATGTAGCTTGCCGATGGGAAAATATTGACAAGAACAGTAGTCTACATTGACTTCGCTTATTCCATTCTGACCAACTAAACCTATCAACTAGTTTTGCCGAATAGAACTCAAAGTGTCATTTGTTCCCTACTGAAACAAATCAAACATCAAATTCAAATTAAACCAATCTAAATTTAATCAAATTTAGCCTTGCGTTAAAATATTAAGTCTCTTTCATAAATCTGTGAAAACTTTAAAGTGATCCCAGTTATTATTCCGGTGCATCGGTTTGCTGGATCGGAAGCCTTTTGTTTAAAATTGGGTTCGATTCTGTAATAAATTATCCGAAACAATACATACTGTCCTAGTCATATTTTCAGGTGGCACATAAAGAATGTACTATCGAAAAAACCTATTAACAAAGGCATTCGAAGATTTTTTCTTTCTTTCGTATTTCCGCCGTTTTACATATTTTTTCGTGTTTATTATCAAATTACAATATGTAATGGGGTGTTAAAGAAAATAGGATTGTAGTGATTGCCTTGCACAAAGTAGGTATGGTGCGATCAGTCATATTCAAGACACTTCAAAAGCTTGGTATCAGCCGTATGTTCGTATATAGTACTATCGACAGATCCAACACTTCCTCTGCTGAAGAATAATGCATAAAAAACGTACTACATAGGCTGTTAATGCTGTTAAAGCCAGAATTCGCCGAAACCACATTAGGAAAGGCTAGGACGCTGTTGCGTATAATAAAACAAGGCCTGAAGCTCGGCGGTTGTCGTCGATATATAGGACATGCCCTTAATCAATCTCTACAGTTGAAGAGAGTGCATCGATCAAAATACCTTCTGTCCCGATACGCAGGTGAAAGGCACAGAAATATCCTCTTTACTGATGAAAAAATTAAAGAGTATTACAAGTTAGCGTACGGTCTGCCTGATGGTAAGAAGTTACCGTAGCCTATGGAAATTTGGAACACCAAGGTTGTCACTCATGCGTTGCCGACCCTGTAAAAACCTCTTCACACCTTTATTGAAGAATCCCATGCATGTAATGCAACCCCATGTAGTCCCTCGAGAAAACCTCGGCTGGGAGTTCATTCCACAACTTGAGAGTTTTGGGAAGAAAACTTCGCTGCAACTACACAGTATGTAAACATTGTGATTCCAGTGTGTGAGGGTGAACCCCCCGCCGTCAGTGAGCGGTGCGGTTGTAGAAGGAAGCTGTCGGCATTATATCGAACAATTCTGCAGAATACAATCCTTTGTACAATCGGTAGAACACACAAAAGGAAGCATCTCGCCTTAAACTTAAACCGAATTACAAGGTCCTAGCTGGTAACCAGGTTGCCCCCACTCAATGGTGAATACAATACTCCATGTGGGGTCTGACTTGAGACTTAATATAGAGTAAATATAAGCTTGTCTTTGTTCCGCACCATTGTTTGCTCTGTTGAGCACACCAAGTTTCTTAGACGCCAGTTTGACCTTCTGCTCCACGTGATTTTGGTATTGAACATCACTGGAGGTCTCGTCACCGAGAATACCAATGCTTTTGGCGATGGTAAGATGAAGAACCCAGGACATAGAGTTTTCTTAGCGGTGAACGCGCAAACTTGTGTCGTTATTGGGTTGAATTTGATCTAGTTCAGTCGCCCCCAGTCAGATACTTTTGTCAAAGTAGCCTCAATGTCACACACAAGTTTATCGCGGCCTTTCTCCACTAGGGAATGTGAGATAATGATAATAATTATAACATCGGCATGTATAATAAGTGTCCCCGGTGCTGTCGTCCGTATAACAATGAATGCCATCAATTGACAACATATCATTGATATGATGCAGAAATAGCGTCGGAGACTGTACAGAGCTCTGTGGGACGTCAGAATTGATATTCATACTATTGGAGCAGCCACCGTCAACCACGGCTATTATGCATCTGTTGGTTAAAAAGTTGGCAACCCATTTGCATAAACACTTGGGCAGCCCGTACAATGGTAACTCGATAGAAGACCCCAATGTCAGACCCGATCGTACGCCTTCACCACGTAGGCTGCCTACCTTGACTATCAATCGCCGAAGCCTAGCGGTGTCTAAGATACACTAGAAGATCACCAGTCGAGCGTCCGTTACGGAAATCGTATTGACGGTTTCTGATCAAGTCGTGATCCTTTAGATATGCCAGGAGTCGTGTGTTTATCACACTCCCATCACCTTGGAGAGAAGGCAAGTTATAGCGATAGGCTTATAAATCGATGGGTCTGATCTACCGCCCTTTTTGGGCTCCGGGTGTACATTGGCGGTTTTCCATGAAGACGAGACTTGCCCAGTGGTGTAGGAAAGCACTAAGGCGCGTACAGTACAGAACACAACTCAGGAGAACACACACTCCAGCATCACTGTCGGTATACCGTCTGGCCCACTCGACTTATGAATGTCGAGAGGGAATAATACCCGCCGAACATCTCGCTGGGTAATGGAGATTTCCGGCATTGAGCTACCGCACCACGGAATGGTAGATGGCCCAGCTCCCCCGTCATTTATGTTCGAGTTAAAGGCAAAGAGTTTACTGAGTAAATCGGCTTTCTCTTTGGCGTTATGGGCCAAACTGTCATCCTGTTTTCGCGGTGGTGGCATGGACGATTGATATAAATTTTCCTCGGCAGCTGTAGCGAGCGACCGGAAAACGCGGCTCCCAGAGGGAAGGCTCGCAAGGCGCTCGTCAACTCTGCTACAAAATCGAATTTTGCTCTAGCAGTCACCCTTGTACTGGATCTCGAAGCAGCATTCAGTTTGCACTTCAAACACATACAATATAATCCCCATTAGCACACGCCGTGGTCCAAGCCTAGTAAGTAGCCTGTTTAAGAAGAAGGGCTTCTCTACAATGCCGATTAAACCACGGTCGCTTTTTGCCTCCATTGGATCCTTGGCCATTCAAAATGTAGCAAGCCACACAAATGCACAGGAAACAATGTCGTCTGATTCGAAGCATAGCTGCGTCCACGGGTACGATGCGTAGAATTCACGCAATCCATCCCAGTCTGCTGACATATAGTAATGTAAATAAGAATTGTCGGCGGTGAGGATATTTGTGTCTCCGTGAGAAAAAGAATGGTCGACCGCGTGGTCTCCAAGTATAATGGACTCCGAGTGTAAGTCCCTGATGTTGCAAAAGTCCACATTCGTTGTGGAGGGGGTGACTGCTGTGAAACAATTTTTCTTTTTTGCCATTATACTACTCTGTGTAAAAAGTATCGGGAATATGTCAATAAAAAGACCCGCGTAAAAGAGGTCGTTCTAATTTTTTTACTGCATGTTGGTAGCACTGTACTGATTTAGCGCGCAAAATTTGAGCGGGATCTGTCATTTAATTTGTTTTAAACTACACTTTTTGTTGGTCATAGTTTTGAGTCCTCGGCGATTTTTACAATGGAAAATATTGTTGAACAAAGAGTGTGCCTTAAATTTTGTGTTTCAAATGATATTTCATGTGGTGAATCACTAAAAATGTTGCGAAATACCTACGGCGAATCGTGTATATCGAAAACAAGGGCTTATGAATGGTATAAGGCTTTTAAAGAAGGCCGAGAAGTAGTAGTAGACTTGCCTCGTTCTGGTAGACCTTCAACCGCTACGACCAGAGAAAACATCGACAGAATCAAGAAGCTAGTGCTCGAAAATCGACGTATGAGTCTGAGAGAGTTGGCTAGTGAGGTGAACATATCTTTTAAGTCCGTCCACAACATTCTCATTGACATTTTAGGCATGAAACGCGTCGCCGCTCGACTAGTTCCAAAAGAGCTCAATTTTGTTCAAAAAGCGCAGCGAAAGCATGTCGCTGAAGACATGGTTTCCCGAGCTTCTACGGATCCGACCTTTATGAAACGTATAATAACTGGCGACGAGACATGGGTTTATGAGTACGACATGCAAACAAGCCAACAGTCTTCAGAATGGCGTCTCGAAAACGAGCCGAAACCCAAAAAACCGCGGCAAAGTCGCTCCAAAATCAAGGTGATGCTGACAGTTTTTTTTGACTACCGTGGTGTGGTTCACTCCGAATTCCTTCCAGAGGGAGAAACAGTGAATAAAGAATATTATTTAGGCGTCATGAAGCGTTTGCGTGAGAGTATCCGCCGAAAACGTCCAGATTTGTGACAACACAACTCATGGATGCTGCACCATGATAATGCACCATCACACACAGCCATTATAGTGAAAGAGTTTTTAGCGAAAAATTCAACAAAAGTTCTCGACCAAGCACCGTATTCACCTGATATGGCTCCGTCTGACTTTTTTTTATTTCCCAAGTTAAAATTACCACTTCGAGGAAAACGTTTTGAGTCGATAGAAGCCATAAAAGAAAATTCGCTGAATGAGCTAAAGGCCATACCGCAAATAGCCTATGAAAAATGTATGGAAGACTGGGTGAAGCGGTGGAGATGTTGTATTGCAAGCGATGGGGCCTACTTTGAAGGCGATAAAATAAATTTAGATGAATAATTTGTATTTTTTGTTTTATTGACAAATTCCCGATACTTAGTACACAGAATGTATATGTTATGACGTAAAAAATGGGAAGAAGAAGTACAGTGCGGGTTATGCGGTTTGCAGGCGGGGTGGGCGAAAGTGCCCCCGGTCCCCCCTGCTGCAGCAGCCGGGTCCACCCCGGTCTCCTTTTCCGGCATGACCACTGCAAGAGGGACTTTGCACAGGCTGTTCCGCCTCCCGGGGCAGAGCTTCAGTATTCCCCGGGTTCGGGAATCCTATTTACCGTTTTACCGGGTCTCCCTGATCGCCGCACCAGCCTGCGCGCTAACTGCTAGTGGCGGTTCGATATCAGCCGATCCTTCCGCTGTCCGCACAACTATCTCCTCCTCTCAGTTATATGGTGACCTTACTCACGCACAGGAATACAACGAACCTTCCGGAGCTGTTGTTTAGCTGCGGTCTTCTGTAAGGTGGAGGTACTTCCCCAGACGGATATTTAGAGCGAAAAGTCATGCTATGCACGAACTCTCGCTTGGACCTACCTCTCTTAAAACTATCCACGGAATCTCATTATGTTAAGTTCGAAATTTACTTCAGTGTTCAATTTCGTTTTTGCTCCGAGCCGAGCTTCCTTCTGCGATGAAAAAAAATGCATAGAAGATTTTTACGTCTTAAAGTTAAAATTATAAAGGAATTTCGACAGTGCCATATAATAAAGACAGAACGTCTACACAAAGCAATGCAGCACGAACACGTGAATGAAATCAGCACTGTGATTCTAGTGCACGACAATCTGATAATCTGAGGCGTACGCAAATACAAAGCTTAGTGAAATAATAGAGTTTGCAGAATGGGGTGGGCTGGGCTGGGGTATATAGAAGCTCACTCGATATACGGCATAGCAATGGCTGGATGTATTGTGTATGATGATAATGTTTTGACATTTTGTTTGTTTAGGGGTCTAAAAATATTGATTCTGTTGAAGAAGGTATCAAATAAATAATTTTAAAAGTGTAGCCTAATAATTAATGTACGAGGCTCTGGTGAAAGAGAGGTAAGGCTCTCGATTGGAGAAGAACATCTATTCAACTAACAATCCCTGTAGAGTTGTTCTTAGGAACGAGTGAGGTTACCAGTGAGCTATTCAGGTGTTACTGTATGTACACATCAAGGGTGGCGCGTATAATTCTTTGTGTTGCTCTTGCACTTCATAAACTACGGAAACCATATTACAGC
This sequence comes from Pyralis farinalis, assembly GCA_947507595.1. NCBI lineage: Eukaryota > Metazoa > Arthropoda > Insecta > Lepidoptera > Pyralidae > Pyralis > Pyralis farinalis. The sequence continues at coordinate 7,600,037 of OX382265.1, read as the reverse complement.
CGTATGCCTGTTTACCTTTTGACGTTGTATAAGAAGGCATATTTCAAATGTCAACTAAGTAAATAGTTAATAGGTTTGGTGAAAATACTCGTACATTGAAGTCGTGAAAAACAAAAAAAAAACCGTGTGCGTCTCGGGACGCCCGACTGAAGTGATAACTTAAACTAATCTAAGTTGAACTATTGAAATTGTTTAACTTGAGAAAAGCTTAGGTTATTACTTAAGTTTTATGTATATTAATATAATAATATAAGGAAAGGTATTATTTAACTAGGGGAACTGGGCCTGCGGCGCATTGGCAGAGCTGCTTTTGCACAATAAGTAAATAACAGCAAGCTGCGTAAGCAGAGCTGCTAACCCTAACCCTAACCCTTGTGTCAATAAATATTTTGACAATTAATTTGACCCGGAATAGAAATTTGCAAAACTTGAAATGATCTCGCCATTCGCGCTCCAATAGACTTTGTATTGGAACGGCTTTTCGGGCGATAACATCACTTATCGATATCCTTCATTGAGCTAATCGAAATTTAATCTATTTTAGGGGAATCTACAATACTTAAGGTATATTCACGTCGAACAATCAGCTCTCTAGCTTCTAAACTGAAGGAGTACTACGTGTAACAGTCGAAAACCGCAAAACTGCAAAAAGACAATTTTCTCGGTTATAAAGCTTCGCTGGCTAACGCAGCTCTGCAATAAAATCTTTTATTGATTATAAAATATACTTTATTCTTAGTTAAAATTCTTGAAAATGCTGCCGTATGCGTGAGAGAAAGGGAAGCCAGACAGACTGGCTTATATTGGTAACATTATGAGAGAAATCCCAGCATATATGTACTTCAGTGATAGATATGTACATATATGTTCTTATGTTACGTCGGGAGGCATACAAGCATACGGCTAACCTTGTAAATCGGAAGCCAAAGTATTAAGAGAGCCGTAGCCCATGAACGCTTGTAATACATAAGTATCGCGATGCCACCTCGGCCGCTAACATAGAAACTTCTCAGGAGCTTACTGGCAACCTCACTCACCCACAACAATACAATAACTAAATAACCATCCAGGGAGTTGTCATTTGGCTGCGGTTTTCTGTGAGGTGAAGGTATTTCCGCAGACCAGGCTGCTTTGATGCGCCTCACCTCTCTTAAAACAGAGTCCTGTGTGGAAATCGAACCCACGAGCGTTAGTATCAAAGTGGCATTATTAACCACTCCGCCACCGAGTCGTCAAAATCAAGTCCAAACTGTCTAGTCTATCATGTCTGGGAGCTACTTTTAAGAACTTTCATTTGTTCATCGACAAAATTAATTAAATCCGTGAAAGTCGGTTATTGTGTAGGATCCCGATCTTCCTCGCATAACAACCACTAACTGCTTCCAGCAGTTCGTTAATTAATATTAACAGTCCCTCGAGACCCAACCGCGTTGGTTTTCCCACGTGTGCGTATAATAGCGGTCACTAATCACATTAATTATGCACACTGGCTCGGATCACCAAGGAATAAAAAAGAGGAAAGATTCGGCAACTGGTATCCAATTACCTCAAACGAGCAATTCATGTACATGCCTAGTTGGGCCATAACTTCTGTTACAAATGAATATGGATTTATTTTCTTATGATGTACCTAATGTAATTTTAACATAACTTCTATATACATATTTATTGAAGTCTCATTAAAAAATAAAAAATAATTCTATTCGAAATGGCTCAAATCTGTCTGACCACGAATCTAGGGATTTACGCAATGTTTCCACGGGAAATTTAGCCACAGCTTGCTCCAGAGATTTCTTAAGACACACAATGTCGGCGTGTCGTTTCGAGCAGGCCATGTCCTCTAAAACTGACCATAATTTGTAGTTGAGATCTGGTCTAGACGAAGCCAGTCTTCAGCTCTTATAAAGCCTGGATCGTTGGTTTCGAGCCAGGCTTGGGTAGTTCGTGCGATATGACCAGGTGCAGTGTCCTGTTGGAAAGTCCACGGTACATTTTTAAAAAGCGTGTCGCTAAGAGGTTTCACAACACGATCCAAAACAGTCTCTTGATACACTTTGATTGAAGTTTTCACTCCTTTTTCACAAAAATGAAACTTTGTGACGCAGGGTGATGAACATGTTGTACCTTTCCGATCTCTTGGGCGGCTTCTTTGAACTGTGTGCGTACACTTTGTCATTATGCTTGTTGTAGTGCTCTTCAATCGTGAATTCTTTTCTTCAGTAAAGAGGATATTTCTGTACTTGTCACCTGCGTGTAGGGACAGAAGGCATTTTGATCGACCCACTCTCTTCAATTGTAGGGATTGAATTGGGGCATGCCCTGTATATCGACGATAAGCGCCGAGGAGGTCTTGTTTTATTATATGCGACAGACTCCTAGCGGGAATCTTTATTTCTCGTGATAAGATTTTTGTTTCGTGATGGGATTTCGGCGAATTCTGGCTTTAATAGCATTAACGGGCTTTATGAATAACAGCACGCAGTCGCTCCGATCTTTTATGGTCTTCAACAGAGGAAGTGTATGGTATACCTGTAGATAGTACGATATACGAACATACGGCTGATATTTAAAGTGTCTTGAATATGATCGACGGCTTCATACCTACTTTGTGCAAGACAGTCACTGCAATCCTATTAATTTAACATACCATTCCATATTGTAATTTGATAAAAAACACGAATAAAACATGTAAAAAGGCGGGAAATTGAATGAAGTTTTTAACATAATAAACGCTTTTAAAATTCAAAATAACTAAAGAGTTGAAAAAAGAAATGTTTCTATGTCATAATATTTATGGCCAGACTTGTTACATATAAATATTAATGTATTTCGCAAATAAGTGTAACAATTTGGATTGAATTATGTATACACAGGCGATTTGCTTTTTTAAGTTTATTTATATATATTTCCTGCAAAATAAGACTTTACACAAAAAAAAACAACAACAGAAAATACCGAGCTGCCACCCAGGTACTAAAAAATAACGAAAACGTCTCAATTTCCTAAAATGATTTTAATCATTATACATAGTTAGTAACAACAGAAAATCTGTTTTTAATTTCATAATTTAAGAATCAGATATTGGATGATAACACTCAGAATTTGCAAAGATATAATTTCGAATCTAGAAAACATAAACTTGCAACGCAGTTCAAAGAATTTTATAACGAAAGTAAATTGAATTTCATCTCAACTCTATACACTGTAGTAAATGTTCTGGATTTCTAGTTACACCTTAGAAACTTGCCATATTTGACATCGCTAAACATGTCAGTAAACTAATATACGATATAAAGTAGTAGTATTACATCTTAATAATTGCCTGTTTTGTAACATTGCCTGACGTCATTGTTTGTTAAATATTCATTGCCTTTTCAAGGCGTGTTCTCGTGGATTTACACCTTACGTTCAGGCGGGGACGGCATGTTTAAAGGCAATTTAATTAAGAATTTAGTACAATTAGATCACCACCATATTGATCAACGCACAAACACAGGCATTCGGTTTACATTTGACAGACAGTTGACATAAAATGGGGTTATATCTAAAGACAATAGTGTTAATCTCGGTGTGACCCCCGATTCTACGAATATTTTGGGTCCCTTTTGTTAGTATGTGCGAATGATCTACTACTACATGGTGCAGAAAAGGACGAAGACAGTGCTATTTGCTGATGATAATTATTAATGTGGCCCACCGGTAGGAAAATATATATTGACAAGGTAAATGGTGTTATGTCCGTTATTCTAAACTGGTTCACATGTAATAATCTTTTGCTAAACTTAGCTAAAACTAAACGCATCAGATTTAGTCTTCCAAATGTGACTTCTACCAATATTGAAGTTCTCATTAGAAATATGTATTAATAATAAATTTAAATTTGTTAATAATTTTGTGTTTTTTTGAAATAACAGTAGACGCCAAATTACAATAGAGCTGTCACATAAATAAACTTGCCAGTAAGCTCAGGTCCGCTGAATATGCAGTTAGGAGAATCAGCCAAATGACGGATGTGGCTACTGTGCGCTTGATCTATTTCAGCTACTTTCACAGCATTAAGTCATGTAGTAAATTGTTGTGGGGAATGGCGGCTGACATCGATACAATTTTAATCTTGCAAAAAAGAGCCATTCTCTCTATTTATAACATGGGCTCCCGAGAATCACTCGGAGAACTGTTGAAAGAAATAAATAACATAATGTATGTCCGAAAAAATTTAATGTCGTTTTCAAACTTCAGCGAACTTAGAAGTAGAATTAAGTTGTGTACATTTTATCTACAAAACATACGTTACATGGTTCAGTCGGGGACACGCTAGTGATGAATCCAATATTGCAAGCTTCTATATACCATGCTACTGTCTAACCTCAGGCAGACCGTACGTGTATTTACCAACTTAGTAGGTAGTATAAACCAGTTGAGAATGCGCAAGCTTGCATTGCCAGAGGAACACCTGGCTCGTCAATTATATAACAATTCAATTTGTTTTTTTTTTGATTTGTCGGCCATTTTACCATATCCATAAGAGATAGGAACGGTGTTGTGAAAAGTAGAATAGGAATGTTCAGGACATTCCTATTCTACTTTTTTATGCTGAATCCGAATCTGAAGTCAAAATTCGAATATTCGAAAAAAAGCGACAGACAAACATATATATTTCATATAGGAATGGTGTTCCTGAAAATCAAACAGATACATTTCTCGTGTATACTGAGATTTAATTTTGAAATTTTTTTAATCTTATTTTCTTTTAACAAAACATATTCTTTTGATGAACTCCAACAAAACAAAAAGATAATAAGCTGTGTTTGAGCTCGAGTTCGAAAATCGAATATACCGAGTTGAGTTTAACGAAGAGTTAGCAAAGCATTAAAAATTGCATAAAGTCTAGTACCATCCTCTACCTCCACCTTCATCAATCAATCATCTAGAGGTTTAGCTGTAGACTGCATTAAGTGAAATAATTCGAAACGTGGTAGCTATAAGCCAGTTCTTAGCCCTATTAAGATAATGACGGAAAATTGCTTTGGTAAAAGATGTAATTGTGAAGAATATGCTATTTTACCACATAAATTATTCTAGTAAAATTAGGTTGTACATTATATTTTATGTGAGTATATTCCTGATGATCTCTATAATTTATTAATATTCCTTTAGCACTATTACTTGTCACTATATTAAATTATCACTATACCGTTATTATATAGAAAGTAGAATAAATGAAAAATTTAAAAAAGTATGCTGAGATGGCTTGGACATTAGGAAAGAAAGGATGAAGAAAGAGTTACGAAAGAAGTACATATATCGAGCAAGAGTGAGGGGAGATATCGACAGGGGCCGCTCTAGATGCACACATATGAATGAAATAACTAGTCTGGCCATAAATACGTAACATAACATAGAATTTTTTCTTTTTTTTCAACTGTTAAATTATTTTGAATTTGGAACGCGTTTATTATGTTAAAAACGTTTTTTGATTTCCCACCATTTTACATATTTTTTTTTATGTTTATTATAAAATTAACCAATACCATATGGAATTGGGTGTTAAAGAAAATAGTATTGTAATAGTTACCTTGCACAAAGTGAAAATGGAGCCGTCGGTCATTATTAAAGACACTTCGAAAACTTGGTATCAGCCGTATGTTCGTATATCGTACTATCGGCAGATATACCAGCACTTCCTCTGTTGAAGACAATAAAAGATCGGGGCGACCACGTGTTGTTAGAACTACAAAGGCTGTTAAAGCCAGAATTCAGCGAAAGCGCATTAGGAAACAAGAAATCTTATCGCGAGAAATTAAGATTCCCGCTAGGACTATGTCTCGTATAATAAAACAAGACCTGAAGCTCGGCGCTTATCGTCGATATACAAGACATGCCCTAATTTAATACCTACAGTTGAAGAGAGTGGATCGATCAAAACGCCTTCTGTCCCTATACGCAGGTGAAAGGCACAGAAATATTCTCTTTACTGTTAAAAAAAATTCACCATTGAAGAGCAATACAACAAGCAAAATGACAAAGTGTTCACACACAGTTCTAAAGGAGCCGCCCAAGTGGCCGGAAAGATACAACGTGATCATCATCCTGCGTCTGTAATGGATTGGTGGGGAGTCTTATCAAGGACTCTTTGATAAATCAAAGCTTATTTCTTGTGCAAAAGGAGTGAAGGCTTCAGCCAAAGTGTATCAAGAGACTGTTTTAGGTCGTGATGTGAACCTCTCAGACACACCTAATACACTGTTGGTTGGCTGGAAGAGATTCCTTGCAGGAATAAGCCCGCCTTTGCAAATCATGTAATTCTTACACTTGTAATTATAATTGTAAATAATGCAATAAAGTTATATAAACAAACAAACAAACACTTTTTAAAAATGTATCGTGGACTTTCTATCAGGACTCTGTATCTGGTCATAATGCATGAACTACCCAAGCCTGGCTCGAAACCAACGGTCCAGACTTTATAAGAGCTGAAGACTTGCTTCGTTTAGCCCAGATTTCAACTACAAATTATGGTCAGTTTTAGTGGACATGGTCTGCTCGAAACGACACGCCGTCATTGTGTCTCTTAAGAAGTCTCTAGCAAGCAGTGGTTAAACATCCCATGGAAGGAGTGCCTAAATCCATAGATTCGTGGCCCGACAGATTGAAGGCCTGTATGAAAAAAAGGTGACAATTTCGAATAGAATCATTTTCTTTATTTTTTTTTGCTGAGACTACCATAAATATGTACATATCAGTTTTATTAAGTATACATTACTTCATAAAAAAATAAATGCATATTCAGTTGTAACAGAACATATGGCCGAACTAGGTAGTTGAAGTGCTGAAGAAGGGCCAAATGAAAGCACCCGAAACCGAAGAGCATGCTTGAACAGGTTGATGAGCGTGGAAGGGGTGAAAGAAGTATGTTTGGATCGGTGCACCTGGTGTTCCATAATCTCCGCCTACCCCAAAGGAAAGCAGGCGTGATGATATGTATGTAACAACCAAAATCCTACATCTAACTATCTTAATAAAAAGATAAAAAATAAACTATAGCAGAATTTCCACAAGTTATCTAGTTACATGTGTCTCATATTAAATAATATTAACGTCTATAAAGCACAGACTTCTATGCCAAACACCGCAATGCAAGGACGTCGTTAACGATTTTAAATAAATAATCATTTATAATATTTTCACAAAGTTAGGTATCTATGTATGAAAGAAATATCGCTGTAACATTGAAGAAATGTAAAATCTAAATAAATCTCAATTCGTCGCTTGAGAGTAAAATATGATTATACAAACTAATCTAACATCATGGCGGGTAATGGAAATTTGAAGTAAACATAAGACAATGAGGATATTGTGTATTGTGATATACCATGAATTCAAGGGCTCCTTAACGTATGTTTACTTACCGGGTCCTTTAGCGCCGCCCGAAAGTAAACGGCCCAGGCGGAAAATTACCGCTCGCTCGTATTCTTGGACCACCTGTGGATTAATAAGCTCATTATTATACATACGTACTAAATAATAATAACTTATGAAAGGGAGGTAGCATAACGATGTTTGTTGCTTAGTTGAGAGCAACCTAAATGTGAAAGTCACATCATCGTCATCGTTCATAATTTCAAATAACAACTCCTAAGCGTAAATGAGGTCATCAGAAAGTTCGTAAGTACGAGTAGTTTGATTTCAGCAGATATGTTATTTATAAGAAAAAAATTTAAGCAATTCCGCAATCATTTCCTAATATCTGCTCAAGCAAATATTTTTTGTTGCTTCTATTCTTCTCTTCTGTTGTATCCTAGAAGTGTATTAGTGAAAAATATTAGGGGTTAAAGCATAAAATTGCCGATTTGTACTGAAAAATTAAAACTCTTTATTTCTAAGTTGTAACATATTTATTTAATCAAAATATTTACTTTCATTATCTATACATTGCTGCTATCTAACCGGAAGTTTATTTATGCCTTTGCGATAGAACGCTGAGGATTTAGATTCGACAAACTGTGTGAAAGCTTTTTGTACTGCCTACTGGGAAGAAAAATTTATACCACGTAGAAAATTGTCCAAATAAAAAAAAATGGAAGTCCTCTCTTTAATACGAATCGTATTAAATTGGCGTATGTCTCGCCGTACGCATTTAGAGACCAGCCTGTTCAGCACTGGTATGTACTCTAGCGTGTGAGTTGAAGACTGCAACCACATTTGATGTCTGACCTGCATAAGATTTTGCGTGTGAGTTGAGAGCTTACGGGTTCATTTTGGGCGTGGTTTTAAAAACTGAACTCCCGCTGCATGGGCAGTCCGGTGTTATGCAATAATCTAGCCACTGAAGCCAATTACGAAGTTCGAGTTGAAAAGTTGAAAACTTTCGGGGTATTGAATCATGGCACGAGATGGATGGAGCGTAGACTTCACCAGGCGAGACCTTTCCTGCTTTATGTTAAGGTCCAAGATGCTTCTTACCAAGTCCTTATTTTTGAGTAGACTAGAATTGGCATTTCATATAATCTCTAAGAAATACAACAGCAAAAAAATTGTTATTACAGGTGATTTAAACATTAACATTTTAAAAAAGGATAAATATTCGGATCACTTGCAAGACATTTTACAAAATAATAATTTAAGAAATTTTATAAATGAACCTACTCGTAATAAAGCTTGTCTTGATCTAATGATAAGTAACATTGATAAGGCAGATGGCTGCGTTATTCCAACTGGTCTATCGGATCATTTCATGGCTCAAATGCTCTCATATCCCGTTGATAGTAAAAATGAACAAACAACAAATCATTACATTTACAAAAGAAATTATAACAAAGAAAATGTATTTAAATTTCGTGAGTACTTAAAATGCTTAAGTTGGTCTGAAGTTTATGGAGAAAAGAACTTAAATGAAGCCTTCAACACATTTCATGATTTCTTTTGCTTATTGTATAAACTTTGTTTCCCATTAACTAAAATTAAAATAAAAGCTCAAGCATATTCTGCGTGGATCACGAAAGGTTTAAGAATAAGTGCTAAAACGAAAAGATATTTGAGATACCGTTATTACAAAAATAAAACAGAAGCAGATAAAACTAAATTTAAAAAATATTCGAAAATATTAAAAAAATGCTACTTATCCGCGCAAAGATATCAAAATCATAAAACCTTATGTAATAGTACAAATACTTGTAGGACGTCATGGAAGATTATAAAAAATGAATCAGAAAATATATTGTCAAATCACATCACAGACAATATATCTGGTAACCCAAAAGATATCACAGAAAAATTAAATGACTATTATATTGACATGACTAACAAACAGGTAGATGATAAGCTATATAATGACAAAAATGTAAATAACCCAAAAAATTCCATATTTCTAAAACCCTTTGACGTCGAAGATATTAAAAAAATTATTATGTCGCTCAATAATACAAAATCAGTAGGATATGATGAAATATCAACATATATACTAAAACATTGTAAAAATGAATTAGCAGAAGTTATAACCTATCTAATAAATTTATCATTCGAGACTGGTTCATTTCCTAAAAAACTAAAAAAGTCGATTATAAAGCCACAATATAAAAAAGGTGATAAGAGTCAAATAGAAAACTATAGACCAATTACTCTTATTCCTGTTATTTCAAAAATTTTTGAAAAATGTATGCATATACGGATGACCCATTTTTTTAAATCTCATAAAATTCTAAGCGCTGACCAATATGGCTTTCAAAAGAAAAAATCGACAACATTGGCAGCATTCAATCTAGTATCAACGATAACTAAAAGTATGAACGCTAAAAAACCGACAACCGTTCTATTTTTTGACATGACGAAGGCCTTTGACTTTGTTTCACATAAATTATTATTGTCAAAAATTGAAAGTTATGGCATGAGAGGTAATGCTCACAACTGGATTAAAACTTATCTTACTGAAAGGTCCCAGGCTGTTGAAATCTACAAAACAGATAACAGGAACACTAAACAAATATATCAATCTCAGTATAAGCAAAATAATTTTGGTGTACCACAAGGAAGCATTTTAGGACCGCTTCTTTTTCTAATATATATTAACGGCCTTCCCAGTGCACTAACTCACAAATGCGTATTATTTGCAGACGATATTTCTGTAATTGTAAGTAGCAATACACATGATGCTGACAGACATGTAAATGACATTAATAATGCCGTTAGTGACGTAAGCCAGTGGCTTCAACACAATAATTTGAAAATAAACGTAAGCAAAACTAATTATATAAATTTCAATAAATTAATAAAGGATAAACATTATATTATTAAATACAATGGACAGGCTATAAAGCAGGCACAAAATGTGACATTTCTAGGATTAATTGTTGACGAAAACCTTAAATGGACAAATCATATTGATAATGTTTGCTCAAAATTGAACAGATATGTATATGTTCTTAATAGGCTACGTAAAATAGCAACACAACGTACTGCGATTACAGCATACTATGGTTACATAGAGTCCGTATTGAGATATGGTTTGGTGATTTGGGGCAATGGTATTGGTATAAATAAAATTTTTATTGCCCAAAAAAAATGCTTAAGAGCTATTTGCGGTGTTCCTCCTTACATATCGTGTAAGCCATTATTTAAAAGGCTTAACCTCCTGACATTTTCTAGTATTTATATTATTGAAGTTTGTAAATTTGTAAAAAACAATATGAATCTGTTCACGCCAGCCGCGGAAGGATATGCAAGAAATACAAGAAATGGCAGTAGACTAGTATATAATCACATACCAAGGACAGAAATGTATATGCGAAATAGTTATAGCATGTGTATCAAAGTCTATAACAAGTTACCCGAACGCATTAGAATATTACCTTTTAAGAAATTTAAAAAATGTTTAACTGAAATATTGTTACAAAAGGCATATTACTCAGTAAATGAATATTTAACTGACATAGATTTAGTTTGACATAATGGTTAATGGATCTATAATGACATCCCAATGTAATCACAAAAATATGTTTTGCATGCTATCAACGTAGCTGAATAAGTTGTCCTATGTATTGTATCTACCTAACACCTATTGTACCTTATTCATGAGCAAATAAACATTTATCACATTACCATTCGGTCAACGCTTCCGGTTTTCACACTTCATAGAGACATCATTTAACAAAAGCCAGTTGGTCATCATAATGAAGTCGATCTCGTTTTTTGTCGAACCATCCGGGCTACTCCAAGTCCATTTGCGCTGCGGCTGTTCCTGAAGAAGGACTCATCATAAAGAGTTGCTCCTTCTCCAAGAAGTCGACCAGCACTTGTCCCCTTTGGTTTCGCTGCAAAATTCCAATTGACCTAGTCTCAGCTCATCGTTCTGTTCGTGTCAAGGTTTGCATTGAAGTCCCCATCAGCACTGTATAGTGAGTTTTAGGGGTATGTATGGCTTTGAAGATATCCTCATACATAGCCTCCACCTCGTCATCGGGGTGTGACGAAGTTGGTGCGTAGACCTGTATGACCTTCAGCGAATACCGTTTGGTAATTCTCAGCGTTGCGTACCTTTAGTACATTGCCGACGAGTGGCCTACGGACGATAAACCCGACACCATATTAGGACAGGTTATCGCCTTGCGGGTAGTAGCAAGTTGCCGGATTTAATGATCACCGTGTCCTACTCCCGTCTTCGGACAGTCCTATTACATCCCTGTGTAACTTGCTTAGTTCCTCTTCCAGCTCCACTATCATCTCGTCGGTCCTCATTGTACGCGTGTTGTGTATGTTGCCAGGGCCAGTTCGTTGTGATGTTACCCCCCTTCCCCGCCGGTACACTGACCGCTACCGGAGCCAGGATCAGCGGGCTACCGGTGACTGGGGTCCGTCTTTTTGTCATATTCATTTTGAGGGGGTTTTGCCATAGCTGCCACACTTAACAGGCGGGTTGGTTTAAAGTCCTCGATTATCTTATCCCACAGACAAGGCTTATCTTTAGGTACTAATTCGACTAAAGTAACAACATTATATTTAAATGATATTTTCACTAATAGTTATTTTATATTTCCCGTTTATTCTACCCGTGGGTGTCGTAAGAGGCGACTAGGGGATTTCCAGAGATTCCAGCTTCTCAGTCGGTTGTAGGGTAAATACCCGCCTGGTTGGCTACCACCGTACCGTACACGCGGCACACCCTTCAAGTGGCTTACCTATGGGTAAGTCGCGTTTCGGGGCCCTTCCATCCGTCGGATCAGTACAGGACCTTTGTCGACAAACTAATGGCGAAACAGTCCACCGGGCTTCTTCTCCAATGTCGTGGCAATTCTCTTCCGCTTCACGCTTCCCTTCTGTTTTCTTCTCATGATAGCATGCACTCCCCCACCACCCTGTTCAAGGTTGAGTTCGCTAATATCCGCGGACTCCACTTCAAACCTTAATGCCGTTCACAAATCCAGCGTCCAGCAGATACGTCCCTACCTCCTACCTCCACTACCCTGGTTACGCGCTTGAGGGGAATTTCTGTCTGATTGTTTGTTCGCTAGGACATATGTTGGCGCTGTCTGCGCTGCCTAGAGGATTCCTCCTTTCCCCTCCTCTGGGTGCATGTAAACCTGGGCCAAACTGACCAACTAAACCACTCGTTTTAGACATGTTTTAGAAATGGTTTTAATATCTATTTAGATTACCATCTCCAGTGACTACATTATTTCAGGGATTATGGAGACCAACGAGGGAGCTTAAGTTTTGCAACAAATTTCAATACTTTATGTATAGTTTATTGGTTCCCCGAATGCGCTTTTTCTGAGACAATTGTGTAGTGGTTAAACGCCATTTAAATAGACCTTAGATTTAATAAATATGTTTGTCAGGCATATCTGTAACATGCTGCTAATGCCTTTTCACTCAGCAAAAGGATCGGCCTTGGGAACTGGTTACGGAACAAAATCGCGTATGAATTATATTTTTATTTTGTCAGTTTAGCTTTGCAATTGGAATATTTGACCATGTTAAACCTTAAGAAAAACTAGTGATTTGTCCCAATGTTATTTATGGTAGATTATCCATAGTATTTCTCAAAGTAGCCCAGTGGAAGAACTGGCTTTGTGAACAGCAGGTCCCCGGTTCGAATCCTGGCATGTACCACTAAATTCGTGTTTTCAGATTTATGTACATATTTGTAAATATCACTTGCTTGGCGGTGAAGAGAAACATCGTCCTTGTAATTATATTTCGAAAGACGTGTGACCTTACCTTAGAATAATTTGATTTTGCCTCTGGGTTAGAGGTCTAACGGCTATCGCTCCATGTAAAAATCAGTATCTACCCCAAATCCTTAGGCTTAGGTAGCGGACCCTGCCGATCCTAGTGGATTAGGAAAGGGGATAACGCTAAGAAGAAGAAGATCCATGATATTTCTCAAACCATAATATTTTCCGTTATCAGTAGCCCGTATCTACTTATTATATGATTAATCAAACTTAAGTGGAAATATTTACCAAGGATGTTTTGATTTGAGTGTAGGGCTATCACTACCACATATATACCAAATTTAAATAATAAACTAACAATACATAAATTAATTGGCTATCATATTTAAGTTATTATGTTATGTAGACTCTGATGGTTAGTTAGATATTATATAAATTGTAAGTTTAAGTAGGTCTTGAGAGGTTTTCAATACATATGTCCTTCCGAATGCCCCTAACTAGAAGCATTAGTGCAATGTGATGTGATGTTACTGAATAGTAACATATCAGAGCGGTAACAATTAGTGATTATTAGGATTTTAATATAAGAATGGGTAAATGCCAGTATCTACGTACATTAATTTTAGGTATACCACCTTTGCTGCCTTTGAAATTAGATTTAGAAGGCGAGGTTCTATTTACAGCATACGAGTAAATAGATTTGCATCTAATGGAGAATGCTGACGAGCGACCACATAATTATGTTATGGGGCGTTTAAAATTCCCGGCATTAGTAAATTTTTTGACATTCTGTTCGTATGAACCAAATATGTTTATATTTATCTACGCATTTACATACATATAGCCCCACTCGTCTACGTATTACTGTAGTAAGGCACGAACTGTGTATCAATTAGTTTACTGCGGGAAGAATAATTTCTAAATTATTATTTCTGATTAATATCAGAAATAATAATTTATCTGGATAATAATTAATAATTTATCAAAATTACTATTTGAATAATTTCTTATTCACCTACATTTGAAATAAGGTTTGATTAAAAAAATAATATGTTATGTTTTTTATCTTTAATAGACTGTGCAATTTCATATTATTAAGCTTGAAACATATTTGTCAATAATTTGCATAGAGGTGATAGGGCGTAGAAAGAATATGATTTATTGAGTCTAGAAGCTATTGAAAATAATAAAGGACTCAGTACGCTACCCTGCGACGCACCCACAGTATTTTTTTTTTTTTTTTTTTTTTTTTTTTTTTTCCTCCTACTCCTCCAATGTGAATTTGGAGACCTTATTTACTATTTCTCTTTCATGCCAGTTCTCTCTATTGCTACCTCTCGTACTTTTATACTGCATACTTTTCTTTCATTCATTCTATCTTTCAGTCTTTATCAGGTAGGATACCTGCTAGCTAGGCTACACTTATGGGGATTTGGGGTTCTGAGGTTTTTGATGAACAATTTTTTATTTCTTTATTTAGGCGCTAATTTCTTATTTCTATACATTTTCCACTTATTTCTACTACATGTTTACTATTATAACTGGTACATATTTGCTCTTATATCTATTATCTGTTACTTTGTGTACTTTACATGCCTTTTTCACTTTTGTTATTTATTTATTACTTGCTATTTTTTCCTAATTTTACAATTTTGCACTAACTACATTTTTTATTGCTTTACCATTCTATATGGTTATATGATGTATATTAATTATACATCCTAATCATATTTTACATTTCTATTTGTTTCTATTTATTGCTCTTTTTACAATTTTTGTGCAATATTTTATAAAAGGTTTTTGCGTATTCTTATTGCTAAATAATACACTAATATTATTTTTATTTATTAGCATGTCTAGTTCTTGCTGCAGTTCGTATCTCTCAGGGGCGTACGCGGGACATTCTACCAGTATGTGCTCTACAGTTTCGTTCACACTCGGATCGCAGATGCACGATGGGTCCCCCTTACACTTGAAACGATGCAAGTATTCGGAGAACCCACCGTGCCCTGTCAGTAGTTGTGTGGTAATGTTTGTGTGCTCAATGTGTTTTAGTGTCTTGTATGCCTCCACGGCGTCCGGCAGAAACATTTTTGTTACCGCGGCTGTTGTGCCCTCCTTATACCTGCGATTCCATATGTCAAGTGACTCCATCCTTATTTGTCTCTTGACATATGAAATCGGGCACATGTCGTAATGCAGCCGCATCTTCTTGTTTATTGCTGTCTCTTTTGCCAGCTGGTCTGCGCGCTCGTTGCCCTCCATCCCTGCATGGGCCTTTATCCAAAACAGTGAGACCTTTTTTCCTTTGAGCCTGCATGTTTTGATCTGCTCCCTTGTTTCCACTGCTAAGGGATGGAGGGATCCGCGGTCTTTAATTGTCTCTAGTGCCGATCGGGAGTCACTGTATATCCCGAAGCTATGTTCCGGCCTGCCGTTTGCCTGTTTCATGGCTTCGCATATGGCGAGGAGTTCCGCTTGGTATACTGTGCAGTAGGATGGTAGTTTGCGCTTTACGGTTTTGACTTCGGTCCCGTCTTTCCAGATAGTGAGCGCTGCCCCCACTCCTCCTTCTATTTTGCTACCATCCGTATAGATTTTGACTATTTGGTTGCAATTTGCTCTCAGTTGCTGCTCGTCTACCAAGCTTATGAACCCCAGGCTCATATGCTCAGCCGGATGTCCTGTTTCCGTGTATGGCACTCTCCTTTCTAACTCTCTGTCACACAACACTGTTTGCGGCACCCCTCGTTTCGCCTCGAACAAAGACGCCGCTTCGCGCACCCTGAGGTCCAGTGGTATTATTCCTGCCAGCACCAGCGCTGCATTCATGGAGACTGTCCTATACGCCCTGCACAGCTTTTGTGCAAAGCCCCTCTGGACGGTGTTAAGCTGTTTTTGTATTCCAAGTTTGTTAGCTGCTGTGGCCCAGACGCTAGCAGCATATAAGACTATAGGCTCGACTACCGCTGTGTATATGGTCTTGATTATGTCTGGATGTAGCCCCCAACTGATCTTGGCTGCCCTCGACAACTGTTTATATAAGTTTAACACTTTTTTACACTGGTTGCGTACATGTGTGTTAAAGGTGAGTTTATTGTCGAGGGTTACCCCGAGGATTTTGAATTCTCCAGACATTTTGATCTCCACTCCTCCCATGCTCAAGCGTGGGGTGTCAAATTTCAATCGTCGCGTAATTAGCATCGCGTTAGTTTTGTGTGCTGCGAATCTTAATCTGTTTTTGGCTCCCCACTCCCGAACAAGGGTAAGGGCGGTTCTTGCCTTTTCCTCTATCTCCAGCGCCGTATCTCCCTGGAACACAAGCACTACATCGTCGGCGAACGCCTGTATGTGGTCGCCCCTTTCCTCCACATTTTTTAGCAGAGGGTCGATCAGCAGGTTCCATAATATGGGCCCCCCGATGGATCCCTGCACACACCCCTTTGTGGTTTGTTTAGTGACCTCCTCCCCGGCGAATCGCAATCTTATGGTTCGTCAGTTAAGTAGCTGTCAATGACTCTCCTAATGTTTTGCGGGCACTTTTCCTCCGCCAGTCTGACTCTGATCGCCGGCCACCAGGCATTGTCAAACGCCCCCTCTATGTCTAGTGAGACAACCGTCACGAGTTTCTTCCGATCAAGTTGTTCGCGTATGTATCCCACCAGATCATAGAGGGCGTCCTCCGTACTCCTTTGGGGCCTGAAGCCGTACTGGCGGGTACTCAGTCGTGGTAAGATATGCCATTTCAGCCTCGCTATTAACATTTTTTCGAGTATCTTCCCCAGGACTGAGAGCAGACCAATAGGCCTGTAGGATTTTGGGCTAGTGTAGTTCTCTTTTGCCGGTTTCCTCAGTACTACTACTGTGGCCTCCTTCCATATCCTGGGGAAGTGTCCCAATTCTAAGCACTTGTTTGCTATCGCCAGGAAGAGTTCGGGTTTATTCGAGATCACTCTATCGCAGATGTCTGCGGTTAGACCATCTGATCCAGGAGCCTTTTTTGGGTTGAAGCTTCTGGCTGCGGCTTCCAGCTCATCCAGAGTAAATGGTGGATCATCGTTTTCCGGATGCTCCATTACATTTACCTGCTCCGCTTCCAGCCTTATTTTATGGTGATAGCAGCTATCTTCTTCTTCCCGGTCCTCTGGATAGAAGGTTTGTGCAAGGAGTTCCGCTGACTCCCTCCGTCCCAGTGCCTTGTCTCCTTCCATTAATGGCAGGTCTTCTTGTCTTTTGGCGGTTCTCCCAATTATGCGGTAGATCCCATCCCACATTGATTCCTTTTCTTGCTTTGCACAGAAGTCTTTCCAGCTACGGATTTGGGCCTGTTTTGCTAATTTTTCATACTCTTCTTTCTTTTCTAGGTATTCGGATACCACCTTCGGTCTTCGTATCGGCGCTGCACATCGGATCCTCCGCCTTCTAGTGACGACCTCCTTCTTCAGTCTGGCGAGCTCATCGGACCACCAAGGTAAGTTTAGTTTTTTGTTTTTGTTTCTTTTAGGTATGTTGTTGTTGCATGCTTGTATTATAATTTCATTGTATTTATTTATTATTGTTTCAAATGTGTCTTTATCTTTAATTTTGCTAATATTTTCTATTGTTATGTCGTTTTCCAGCATCAACTGTTCAGTTTCCTCAAGAAGCTGAGACCAGTTTGCTTTCCTACTATTGAAGATTCTTGTTGTGGCTTCTATGTTTATTCCTTTAGATTTTTGCAAGTGAATTTTGAAAAGTATGGCATTGTGATCCGAGCTCGTCATGCCCTCCTCTACTCTCCAGTCGTCCACCAGCTGCAGCATCTCCGACGTGCAAGCCGTGACGTCTACAATGCTCGAGTACCTCCTTTCCCCTCGGATTGTGTCGAAGGTTGGTGTATCTCCTACGTTTAGAATCTGGAGTCCCATCTCTTCTATTATTCCCGATAGTTTTTCGCCTCGACGATCCGTTTTTGAAGAGCCCCACCAAGTACTCTTAGCGTTTACGTCTCCTGCTATTATCAGGTGAGTTTGCCCTATCTTTTGCTGGATCTTTTTTATTTCCTCTAAGTATGGTTCTATCGGTTTATCCGGCTCTAGGTATACTGAGGAGACTACTATACTCCAGGCGTGTGTCCTTAATTCTACTACTACGATGTTACCAGTAGAGAGGTCTGGATAGAGGACAGCGTCGATGGTTGGGTCGAAGACTGCAATTGCTGCCTTTACCACTTCGCAGTCCTGCTTCACGCTCTGGAATATCCTCACCCCTGTGTAGTCCCTCATTCTCCCTGTCCCACCGACGTAAGGCTCCTGTATTAGTGCCACCGCAATTTTCCTTTTTGTGGCTTCGATTACTAACTCCTGCGTAGCTAGCTTCTTGCGCTGTAGGTTAGTCTGGGCCACCGCATATGGGAACGCCGTTTTTGGTGCTGCATTGCCCCGTGTGTTGTCCTTAGCAATAAGCTGTCGTAGCTCTAGCTAGAGTATCCCACTTTCGCCTGATTGGGCACTCCTGGCTGAATGCGTTATGTGCTAGGTCGTCCATTTTTGCATGGCTGCAGTTTTGCAAGCAGCACCCACAGTGTTGTGTCATACTAGGTGGAATCCATGTACTAAATTTTGATACGTAACTAATGCCTTAATACGTTTTTATGGAATCAATTAGACGCTGCAGGAGTTATGGAATCTCTAAAGTCTAAACAAGATGTTAAGTTTTACAATGTTCAGGACATCGACTGTGTAAAAGATATCAACAGTAGTAAATGTATTACTTAAATCAAGAACATTAATACTGTTAGCATGATAATCTATAAATATCGTCAGTAATATAGACCGTACTGTGATCATGATGTGAGCCGGATTGCAATGGGTTATGAGGATTGTTGTAAGTGGGGAAGGAATTCAATAGACAGTTGATTAGCCGTTCAACATTAATATAGTCACCGTCGATAGCAATAGATATGGTAGATAGTATGCATCAGAACTTAGTCGGGAGAACTAATCACGAGAGTTCGAAATTTACGAGTTGTAGTTGAAGGAAGTATATTCATATTAATGGAATTAATTACGTCTTGAAGACGTTGAGTGTAGAAATCATCTATTAAGATGCGTGTATTAAAATTTCCCTTGATTCACAATAAATTTCCATTTATGTATAGATCTTAACCTACTGGAAATAGAACACTTTTACTCGATAAAAAAATGCTATTTGGCATTCAGTAACCCAAGCTACTTAACGCTAAAAATACCCAAGCAAATACGGAAAAAAATAAGGAGCCTGTTGCCAAGATGTAAATAGAGTTTTAAAAGTTCACTAGTAATACAGTTGGCATGCTCATCTGACGTAAAAGCCATAAATATATTATTGTCTATTGCTTTTTAGAAATGAATTGTAGTAATAGGGTTTAATAAAAATATCCAATGTATCATAATAAAAACTATTGCTATAGAGTAACAAACAAAAAGTTTATTTACAATAAATGCAAAAGAAAATTAGAAAGAAAAATATCTCAATTTGTTAATCTTCGGCATGAAGGATCAGAATTACGTAAAACTTTTTAAATAAGAAAGTGAAACTACTTCATAGAAGTCTACGCTTATTTACACAGTAGCTTTATCTTTGGCGCCGACTTTAATGTTTGGTTTCACTTTTTTAAATAAGTTTCATTCGATAATCATATCTCTGTTACATCTCCATTACACGGGTTCACTAAAGGCCTATGATGTCATGTCATGTAGTAAATACTCAAAAAAGCTATTTTCAAATTTAAATGGGATCAATTTTGTATTTACCTAAATAAAGTATTTTTAAATTATAAAATTGTGTAGAGCTGTTTCCGCAATATCATTGCACAAATATAAAAAATATATATTGACGAACAAGAAACTCATTTGGGGTCGGTACCAGAAGCATGCATGCCGCGACCCTGCCAGTCCAAGACTGTCGACTGCAGTTCTGGACTCAAACCGCACGAACGCGCGGATTAGGGCATCCCCCGGAGGCGACACGCACCGATCCGCCCTCGACGTTGCGGAATTAGATGCATGCGGTGGTGGGCCGCCACCTACTACGCAATGCCCAACCCAGCAGGTCGAGGAGAGACGAGTGTTGTAGGCAGATGGAATGTGAGAGGTGGATTAAAAAATAAGATGAATGAGTTGATAGATTTAATGGGCCGCTACCTACCACGCAATGCCCAACCCGGCAGGTCGAGGAGAGCCGAGTGTTGTAGGTACATGGAATGTGAGAGGTGGATTAAAAAATAAGATGAATGAGTTGATTGATATAATGAACGATAGATGCCTAGATGCTTTGAATGTGTCAGAGACCAAGCGAAAGGAAAGCTTCACCGAAGATCCCGGCCCGCCCGGTGGCATGATGGCCTTGTGTCCGGCGTAAACCAGGACGATCATGCCAGCGCTGGCGTAGCTGTTGTGCTTTCACCTCGATTGTGTGAAAGTCGTGTGACCTAACCTAAGAAAGGTCTGGTTTTCCCTCTAGGTTGTGGAGGTCTAATGGCAGACGCTCTATGTGAAAATCAGTGCCTTTGCCAAATCTTTAGGCTCAGGTAGCGGGCCCCGCCAATTCTAATGGATAAGGAAACTGGAAAACGCTAAGAAGTAGACTTAATAAATACTTAAGAAAGCGGATAAGCAATACAGTAGCATCGCTTGCCATCTAGCTACTAACGATGCAATTCCTATGGCCTTTCTTCGTGATAACTTCCTACAATATGGGATCCTTCAAACGAAGTGTGAAGAAGCATCTTACGGGTCAGCATGGCAGCGTCAACTGACAGTACACTGTATAGTCTTTTGTCGGTTGCAGTTGCAATTTGGGGTCCTCTTTCGCTTACCATCAGGCAAAGCAGAGCCCCTATGCTGAACTTATATATAGAAAAAAAACTTCATTTACCTAACCTCTAGAAATTCATGGTCCCGGTCTTCTTTGAGAAGTAAGGTGCATCAAAGCATTGATATTTAGCAGGGTATATCACAAGTAAAGTTGCCTATGATTCTAAAGATGATGAGACAACCGAAAATAGCAGCAAGATACTAGATATCTTTGGAGTACGGAATCCTATAAAGTAATATGTATCTGACCAAACATTATTCGACTAACAGAACAAATGGAAAGAACCTACATTGTCGACCGATTATATCATTAATCATGATTGAATATTACACGATAACGCTTTTGTGTACCATTAGCCTGATCCACGTCCACGTAAGTTACGTTTGGAACTGTTTACTTTAAATTATTTATACGTTGGCCTTGTCTTAACATAAAGATTACCCCATAAGGTTATCCATTTCAGCTATTATTCCAGTCATCATTGGTTCAAATTTTATTTCGCCAGTTTAAGGCGGGTGTATATTTTGGTCAATCTCGAAGTTAAAATAATATACAAGCTATTTGAGTCATTTGGTAGTTCGAATGAGAAAATATTATTTGGATAGGAGGAGCTTGAGTCTTAGCCTGAGGATAATGCGAAATCTTAAATATACTTGTAAAATTAAAGCTCACGCGTTAGTTTAGAACTCTCTTATTCAAACAATAGACTTCTGTAATTACGATTACAATCGTAAATGAAGTGTCGATTTATTTTCAGGAACACCGTTCCTGTATGAAATCTATATGTTTGTCTGTGCGTTTGTCTGTGTGTTTGATTGTCGCTTTTTTTCGAATATTCGAATTTTGATTCAGATTCGGATTCAGCATAAAAAGGTAAAATAAGAATGTTCAGGAACACCGTTCCTATCTCTTAAGCAACATGGCAAGAAAACCGACAAATGAAAAAAAATAATTTTGAATTGTTATATAATTGACGAGCCAGGTGTATTATGTATTTACCTATTTCCCAAAAAAATTGCTTAAAAAGCTTGAATATAGATAGATACATACAAACATAGATAGAATATTCGACATTATTCCAGTTACCTTATGGAAATTTGAACTGGATAAGTCAGAGAGAGCATAAAAGTAGAATAAACGAGCTCGAAATACCACCGTTGCGCAAAATTTGTGACGTAACTCTTGCGGGTATATAAGAAACAGAGTCAGGTCCTTGGTCCTGAGGTGTTAAAACCTTCCTGTCTCACCAGGCGATAAATGCAAACATCGAGCCCTGAGTTAGGATAATGCATTTCATGTTATGTCATGTCATTTCAGTTACACACAAAATATTTCTCTGTGTTCATTTAATTTAAAACCTAAAGTGTTTACAAGTAGCTGCAAAAAATCCAATTTAGCCCTAGCAAGCGTTTTAGAGAAGCTCATATGCTCGAACTAGATATTACTTGGGGCATTAGTGTAGACTGGATAGGCTTCATAGTTCTGATAGATCTATGATCTTCGAGAGGCCTTGTACTATTGAGACTGAGCCATAACACACGACCTTTACGCACCTCGTTCGCATCTTTGACATTCATAGATCTTTTCCTTTTTCTACCAATTTGAACGTGCATTCCGCGTGCCTTTTCTTATCTTAACACCGACATTCTCTTTCAGATAAATTCTCTTTCTTACATCATCATTTCGAATGCCGTCAGCAAGCATTATGCCCACAAATGCGACCACATTTCTTCTAATTTCATGCTCTAAAATGCCAAATGTTTATCAGTTGTGTAGTGACCACCGTTCAAGCTTTGCTTAGTTTTTGATATAACAATCAAATCTGACCCCACACAAACACATATTTACTGCCATAGTTTACCTACAAGCACACTCCACTGACACCCCCGCCTAGAGTATACGACAGTTACCGTAAATATATATTTAGTATTTAGTTATACATGTAGCTTTTAGTCTATGCATAAAATTTAAATTATAATTTTAATGCTTAAGTTCATGTCTTCTATTCTGGCTTTTCGTTTTCTTT
The DNA here is from genome assembly GCA_947507595.1 of Pyralis farinalis. NCBI lineage: Eukaryota > Metazoa > Arthropoda > Insecta > Lepidoptera > Pyralidae > Pyralis > Pyralis farinalis. The sequence continues at coordinate 7,577,006 of OX382265.1, read as the reverse complement.
CTTCTTTTTTTCTTTTCGTTTAAATTATAATTTTAATGCTTAAGTTCATGTCTTCTATTCTGGCTTTTCGTACTGTCGAAAGACATATGTTACCCTCAAACTAGTTGACGTGTTTATTTGTAATATACCGTGGGGATAAAGACCTGGTGACCTGAAATAGGTTTCTGCCTAGTTTAACATCAGTCTTCCACAAGCACTGTTATTGTTAAGACACTATTTTGTATGGGATTGTGGGAGAAATAAATAAATTTATTATTAAAAAAAATATGTCGCTGGTTTATATCTATTATATTATTCATTCATAAGTATAAGTGAACTTATTATTCAACTACGCAAGCCGAAGAGTACCATTTTTTACAGCTTTTGAAATAAGAAACAAATGAGATTTGTATTTCATTTTATGCTGAAAATAAATAAAGACGACGAAGGGGTTGTTACGCGTGTCAACGACAGACAGGTACGACCTTACCGCTCTTAACGTGAGCATTGATAATTATCTCAAAAAGGCTTAAGAGGGCTCGTTAGCGTACTGCTGTCTCTCTATTGTCAATTAATTAAATTAGGTCTTCATTTTCATTGGCGAAAAACAAAAATAAATAAAAAAATAGTTACGAGTATATAGTAGTTATTAAAGTCTTAATATAACGAACGCATTTGTTATGACAGCCTTTTGGAAGCAGTAGTAATATTTGTACATTATATTCATGTGCAGGGAAAACTTATCATGAGGAATTTCATGACAAGGACTATATTTTTATACCACTACGGTGGTAATCGAGATACGACCTGTATAATGGTAAGCAACTACCGTACAAACATGTCTCAGGGTGATCTATACTTATGTCCGTGATAAAACATCGATCAGTGAAACTGTCAGAGACAGTGATGACAAGAATAATGAATGACCGAGGAGGTTATTATATCGTATAATCTAAGTTTAGGTGTCTATGGACCTGTTGTGTATTGTAAAACTTCTAGTCTGAAATAAAATTGTTTGAAATTAATTTGAAAAATATGCCATTGAAATGCCAGCACAAGTAATGAGAAATTTAGCAAAATTTTTGTCGCTGTTGATTTTGTTTCGTTTATATTTACCAAATGAGTATAATTAGGATACAAGAGTTTAATAAAATTTTCATTTATCAAATGTAGCGAAAATATGTATATAAGTAATCCTTACGTTGCTATTATTTACTGTGTTTCTGACTATTTTCATTTGAATAAACAAAACATGTTTTTCCAGATATATCGAAATGTCACCCCGACAAGTAAGTTGTATGGAAATTGGTTGTCTATTTCCAATGTATTGTTTACTCTATTTATTTCTTTTTCATTATTACATTTAAATTATTTTAGTCTTATATACCTATTTAAACGAGAAATTCTTTGTATATATCATCTCAGAAACGGCACTAAAGATTTTGATAACACTTTGTATTCAGATAAGGTTTTGCTTTTTAATTTAATATGTCTTGTATAATTTAGGTATCTTTCTGGAAGAAACGCGCATATTCACAAGAAGAAGAAGTAGAAAATATAAAATCCCCTGAGGGAGACCTGGGCAATATTAAGCAACCAGAAAAAAAATCACACAACTGTCACACAAAAAAACGGGTTGCATTCCGGGAGTGCCGGCAGAAGTGAAAACTTGAACATTAACGTTGTGCATTTTTAAATATATGGGAATGGTTAGGTTAGGTTAGTTTCTAAAAATTTCGCACGAATTGCTTTATTTATCAGTATAAAAGTACTATCATGTATGTGGTAAAATACAATATTTATTTATTGCGTTAATGTACACAAACATGACAATTTATATTACATTAAAAAGTTTATCTCATTAAAATCAACTTTCATCCATAATTTCAACGACTCTTTCTCACCATCATCATTACCAGCATCATCATTGCCAATCTCTAAAACTCAAATACACACGCACACTCGCGCAAGCGCCCTGCGCCGCTTAAACCAAACAGCTATGTTGATAAACTACGTTGAACGAAACGCGTAAGCGCCAAGAATTTCATGGCGCTTACAACGTTTTGGTCGCGAGAAAAGAATGCCCTATGAACGATCTAGCGCTTCATGTTTTAATTGTTTAATTAGAAGTTACTAGTGTTGTAGCGCTGCAGCGAACTTAAGTTGTAATTCTCACCAAAATTTTACGGTCAGGGTCACGTGTCCTGAGGCGAGTTTGACATTTTTTACTCATCCCAAAAACAACGCTGCTAAAGAAGTTTTCACTTCAAAAAGAAGGAAACACGTGTACTCATATCAGACCTAATTGGTACCTAGTTTGTCGGAAAGTAAAATGTATGAACAGCTCGTGAAACTAGAGACAGAACACTTATACACTTATACACTTACACTTATTATAACATAAATACTAGATATAAGCATAATCTTGTGTTACATGCAAGCCGTCTCCACAAAATAAGTAATTCTTTTATGGGGCAATGTATACGGTTCTATAACAAACTTCCCAGCAATATAAGAGAATTGTCAATAAACAAGTTTAAAACTACTATTAAAGCCAAATTGTGTAGCAGGGCATATTATAAAGTATCTGACTATATTAATGATAAAAATGCCTGGGATTGAGTCGATCCAATTATAATGTAATTAATAAATTATGTAAATTTGTTTGGATACCAAAAGAGGGATGCCTGAGTTTTTTGGCAGTATTTTTATCAGTGCTCACCTAGTCATGAACTGCACGGTACATAGGGAAAAAAATTGTGACGATTCCAAACAAATGTAGCCATTTTTACGGAATAAAAAGATTTTGACTTTGACTTTGACTTTGACTTTGACTTTGACTTTGACTTTGACTTACAACGACAGCTGTCAGAAATAGTCGAGCGCCACGTGTTTCGATTACGGCGGCAGCGAGCCCCTCGCGGAGTACTTGCAGGCATCGAAAAATCTCGCATTATCATGCGATATTAGCGTCACCGGCCTTAAGGCGAATCTGCGTGATCAATTTGCATCGGGCCTGATCAACGATGCAGTATAAGGAGGCGATGGATCTGCCTTTGGAACTGGAGGCCGCGGGGAAGCATGGTGAGGTGAGCAGCTCAACGGCGCAAGCATAGCGGCCCGTCAGGGGAAGTACCTCCACCTCACAGAAAACGCAGCCAAATAACAACTCCCTATAGGGTTGTTGTGTTCCTGCGTGTGAGTGAGGTCACCAGTAAGCTCCCAAGGACTTGCTGTGTAAGCAGCAGAGGAGGCATCGCGCGAGTGATACTTAATATATCGCAAGCGTTAATAGGCTACGGTACCTGCTTCACATCAGGTGGCCCGTATGATTATATGCCCCCCGACGTAGTATGAAAAAAAACCATTAGCGAAGAATTGTTTTTAAGTTTGTTCTCCCATAATATGAATATAACTGATAACATAATTTTGCGCTGTTACTCCGGTTCGCGGATCGAGTCATTGGATTTCATTGAGTTGACGTAAAATTAGGCGGTGTTATAATAGCGTAATATAGCTTTTACGGTTTTATATCATCAAGGGTGGGGCGCGACCTCTATCAGATCGTGAATGGATACGTGTTTTAAAACTAACGCCAATCAACCTCAACGCAATCACTGATGACGGATTCGTAAATCAATTATGTAGCGAATATCCAGAATTTTCTGTGTAAAAATCGGTACATGTACGCGCGCAATTCGATTACAGCTATCGGATCATATCGGAGGCTGATGCTGCTGGCACAGCGCGCGATAATTGATAGGTCAGTCGAATTAGCTGAAAATGTAGGGGCTGGACGTAATTCAATAACCGATAGTTTTTTTTTAAACGTGTCGGGGTTTCGTTAGAATATCAAATATTTATTATAAATCGAGTGTCAATCACCTGTGCTGATGTCCGGTAGATGGTCATGGAGTGCATGCCGTAGCGCGAGGGATGCGCCGCCTGGGAGTTCCCGCTGCACCCCTGGCGTGTCCACGCCGATTTCGCGGATTGCAGAGGTCTACGTTATTTGATTATGTTGGATGCACGTTCTAAATGGACATATGGTATTCCGATGCGCTGCACGAACGCGGACACTACCGTTAAAGTACTTAGACTTACATTTGCGCGCTTTGGTTTACCGTCTCAGCGCGTAACCGACAACGGACCACCATTTTTGTCATGAAAGTTTAAACTTTTCTGTGTAAAAACTGTATAAAACACACGACTTCGGACAACAAACCCATCAAAAGAGCTTTTTATGAACGCAAAGACGTAAACGCGTCTCTGAGTAAATTCCTTCTACTGTATCGCAACAGTGAGCACGTGACGACGTTGCTGTCGCCAGCGTTGCAAGGGCGAAGGCAGCGAAGCCGGTTCGACGCGCTGCGGCCGGACGTGGCGGCTGCGGTTCGCGTTCAGTCATGCAATTCTGTAAGAGCAAACATACTTACATCCTCGGAAACATCGGCTGTTACAGCCTTGAACACAAAATTGCAATTCTTTGGTGTCGCTTTTCATGGTTGTGCGACACTAGCGCCGCAAGGCTGCGTTTGGAATTGGAATTCTACAAGGCAAACAGCCTCGCGTACGCTTACAGCCTTATGGAATACCAAATAATTTAGCCGTGATCGCAGTAGACGATGTTAATGCTGTGACATCTGTGATCACAGCGACGCACACAGCCATTACGAGTCGCTTAGAGAATTGCATGGCTGCAGGAGCGACAGGTCGCACGTATCTCCGGGGTAGAAAGCAGGTTTGCAGTGGGGGACACAGTGCTCACTCGGGACTACAGAGTGAGGGGCGACAAGTGGACACTGGATACAATAGTCAATAAGACAGGGCCGGTCTCGCATAAAGTTGAGGTAGGTAAATACAGAGTGGTGGTATGGCAGGCATGTTGACCAAATTATCCCAAGTAACAGCTGTACAAAACAATATTGAGCGGCGTAGCCGATGCAACATGCTCAGATACTGAGCGGCGTAGCCGATGCAACATGCTCAGATACTGCGCGGCGGGCTGCGGTTAGGGCTGGCGCGTCCGCTCGAGCACTGCGTGCATTGAAACGAGGCAAACAAGCGTTTCCTCAGTTAACATAGTAATATCCGTAGTGGTAATCTTAGCAGGGAGCAGTGTAACGTCGCGTCGGGTACATTAGTAATATTTTCTAAGACGGTGTCTGTAAATTACTCGAGGCCAATAAACAGTCTTTTGCATATCAACGCCTTTGATTGACATCTCTACTACAATACGACAACTTAAATGTGCTTCAAATATAAACTCAGTAGTAATCTACATCTACAAAAATCTCGTGTCACGGTGTTTGTGGTCGTACTCTTCCGAAACGGCTCGACCGATTTTTTTTATGTATATTTAGTAGGTATGTTTTTTTAATGAAATATCCTTTTTTTTATTATATTTAATTAAAACTCTATAAGAAATAATTTATATGGCTAGTATAATATAGATCTTAGCTGCTCGTTGACACAAAAGGTATCAATAGCCTAAAAAAGGATTAGTCGAGTGAAGCTCGACTGCCGCATACCACGAATTTTTATATCATAACACTATATGGAACTTATGATAATAAGTTATCATATAAATACATAGATTTCACTAAACTTAAATCGTCTAAACGCGAATTGTCTAAACCCTTGTTAATTAGATTTGAATAATAAGACATGCTGTATGTGAAGCCAACCCGCTACGTTTCACGCCGCGCTGTTGTAATAATCTACTAGCATCCTCCCCACATCTCACTTTATACCAGAACAACATCTATTACATGGCAATTCAATCATAAATTTGAAAAAGAATTAACAATTCTGCTAGTTAATATAGCTCATTACATGCAAGAACATTTTAAAGAAAAAATATGAAATAGCTTATTTTATTGTTAAATAAATAGATTATTGAAGTTTATATTATTATTATTTATTGATGTGGATTGACTTGGAGATTAATTTTAAATATATCGACATTAATTTAATTTGATATTGTTTTGAATTATTTGCTATTTAATAAATAATACTTATTTTACTTTATACATTTTATAAATACGATATGGTGAGATACAGCTGAGATGATCAAACTGGGTGGCGTTAGGGACGCCTTCTAGTTTTTGAGCAAATTATGCTAGAGAACCGGAAGGATTCCGACCGATTTGGCCCTTGTTCTAGTCACGAAAGAAGTGTATCAGGCAAGAGCGAATGGGGTATCAGCAGTGACATCTCCATTCGCTCTTGCCTGATAAACTTCTTTCGTAACTCTATTGTCATTCAGTCTTTCTAAGTGACCAAACCATCTCAGCATACCTTTCAATTTTTGTCACTAAATCATCTTTTATTCCACAAAGTTCTCGTACCTTTTCTTTGCATCCATTGCATCCATAAAATTTTTTTAGGCAAGGGTGTTTTTCGTTCAGGACACATATGACTGAATCCGCATTTTTGGAATATTGTGGATTATGACCGTTACGAAGCAGCGCGCGCGGCGCGGTCGCCAGGCAGTCGCCTCTGGAGAGCTCCCTCGTAACCTCGTATGGCTGTAATATATTCGTGTCGGTTGTATCACTGAATTGTTACATTGAATATCAGCGAACTCCAATAATTCGGTATTTTCTAAATTGTATTGTGTGGAATTAAACTCAGTTCACATACTGAAACTTAATCATTTGCACAATTCACTAAGCGCACCTCTGTCGCACAGACTGAACTCTGTATCATCCACTAGTCATACAGCACACTAGGGATGGATACATTGAACCTACACATTACTGCATAAAAATTGAAGCAGGACGCTAGTTTTAATGCGATTTACGACACGCGACACCCACTTGTAGCCGTATCCGTCCATGTTGGTGAATCCTATCAAATATGAAGCGTACCAAATATTTTGTAATGTTTCGAAGGTTATCAAAAGCATGTCCATATCGAAATGTACAGAATTATATTTTGGTTTTTTCCCTAAACTGCCATTTCAAACCCTAAGAGGACAGATGTTGGCAGACTTCATTGGAGAAGGAGGCACTCTTTATGGCGAATTATATCTACAGGAAGCCAGGACACAGGAAATGGACCTTAATGACACAGTAGTCCGAAAAAAAATGGCGGTAGGGTATAAGAGACCCGTCGCAATGTAAATAAAAGTAATAAGCATAATCTACTACGTGTATATATATATATATATATATAGAGAGAGAGAGAGAAAGAGAGAGAGCGTCGATGTTAAAATAAGAAACAACGCAGGAAGAAAGAATTACGAAACAGATATACAACGCGAAAGTAGAAGGATGTAGGAGCCGAGGAAGGCCAAGATTTTTTTACATACGATGTCGTAAGGTATACAAGCTTACGACCCACCTGATGTAAAGAGGTTACCGAATCCATACATGGTAACACTCGCGCGATGCCTCCTCTGCTGCTAATACAGCAATTCCTTAGGAGCTTATTGGTGACCTCACTCACACGCAGGAAGAAAACAACCCTCTAGGGAGTTGTTATTTGGCTGCTTTGTGTGTGGAAGTATTTCCCCAAACGGGCTGTTTTGATGCGCCCTAACTCTCTTAAAAACATCTAGGCCAAGACAAACAGACATGTTCATGCACACAACCGTACGTCCTGTGTGGATATCGAACCCACGAGCGTTGGAGCTCGTCAAAAGGCTTACCTACCCTGACCAAATTGATCGTGTGTCCCCCCCCCCCCCCCCCCCCCCTCCTATGCCAGCGAAACTGTTATATTTGGAAATGTAAAAAAAACATGGTAGTAGTCCGTATAGAAAATTTAAAAGGAAAACTATCACGGCTAAGCAAGCATTACAGGTTAACGGGTAACAGTCGACAAAGTTATGAAATGTACTTTCTTTCTCGGGAAGTGGGTCTCGCCACATCGTAAAGAACATAACTTAAGTAGACCCAATGACATGATTTTGCATAATTTAAATAAAATCACCGCTGTGGGTCGGGGGTTAAACTAGAACTAGATACTACGAGTATATATTATAGTTCACCGTGAACATCGCGTCACTTATCGGCTTATTGGTTAAAATATCCTCCTGTTGGTCGTAGGTTCAAACTACTGAGATATTTAGGCGCTGGAACACTTTTTTCTTTTAGTGAGCGAGGGGCCCCTCATGTGCAATAAAAGGGCTTATATACGGTTTCTACACCACATTGATGCTCATACCAATTAATGTCTAATTTTTTTGTTCATTCTGTATGTGTGTGCGCAACGTTGCAACACTATAGTTAGTTGAGCTCTATTGAAAATCTATTAAACAATTGTATGGCCTATCGTTAGTATTAATCATAGCTTAACCGATAGGTTATATAGCTGAATATCGAGAGCTACGACAGGTATAAAGAATTGAGGCACTAATTATTGGGTTATTGATCAAGCGACAGTGAATTTCTAGCATAACCTCCCATAACCCAATTAATGGTTGTGCTAGATAAATCTCAAAAGGAACTACCAATATGTGCTGACGATAGTTGAATCAGCCGCTTTTAAATGGTTTATCGTCCGAGCGGTGGGTTGACTGATGGTTAAACGATTGATTATATAATTATTATATAGCTATTTTCATACCGCGATCGATAGTTTAACCGATCTCAAGGTTTGCTATCGATAGTTTCACTATGCATAGCTTCGCTACTCTCGGGACCTCATTTAGCCTTCGTTGGTCTCAGGTTTCAACTTAGTCTCTCGAAGGAAATTCCCTTTTTTCTCGCTTGTCAGGTATTACTATTTATTTTATTATTCTTTTGTGCTTATACAAATTTATACATTCTTTATTGCATGTAACAGTGTTAAACATAGTAAGTAATATTCAACAGTAGTTTTGCAAAAGCCAACCTGCGCTGTGGGACATTCAGTAAAATATATGGATTAGGAAATATAGATATAGTAATAGACTAAAATATAAAAAAGTACACATATACAATTAAATACTTATTGATACTACTTACATAACTTTATAATTATGAAATAAAAATTACTAAAATAAATACATGTGTACATACATATCTATGCATATGTAATTGACAGGTAGTGGACATTAATCTCTTTTTGAAAGTGGACAGATGAACTCTCACAAATATACGAGGCTATTTGATTCCATAAGCGTGCAGCACGGTAAGTGTACGAGTTATAAACGAAGTTGGAATGCGCAGTTGGAAGGATGAACGTCTTGGTGATGTAAAGACATAAAGGATAGGATCTGGGTCGAAGCAAGGAAAAGCGGGAACGTAGATCAGAGGAGGTAAATAAATGGGTCTTTGAGGACCTTATATAGGAAAGAAATGATATGGAGATTACGCTGAAAGTGAATAGGTGTTTCAGTTGCTTCCGATATTTAGTAATGTGGCTAGTTTTTTTAAGCCGTAAACAAATTTGATCGCAAGGTTTTCCAGACATTATATTTTATTTAACATGCATCAAGATAAGATAAGTCGGCGTAGTCGAGAAGAGGGAGGAGCACAGTATGATCAAGCATGAGTTTAGTGGTAACAGGAAGAAAATTTTAGAGCGTCTGAGAGAACTTTTTTTTTTTTGTTGTTTATAATATAACAAGAGAATATTATTAAAAAGCATATCAACCATCGAAAGCTATGCATAGCTTATGTGTGGTTGAGTGAGCCACGGATCAATTGTAAGCCACTATCAAACCCAGCTACCAACCTGGACCACGTTCCTTTTTTTTATTTCTTTTAATTTATCCATTGATTAAATTCGCGCGTTACACTATATAATTTCTCTCACTCTTCACTTATGCATGCGCCTATATTCACCTATATATAGTCTCTTAAGTGTCATATTTATATGTGAATGTTTCCTGGCACTAACGATTTGACATTGTATTTGATCTGTGAACTCGTTGAGTATATTAGGCAGTAAGTATTTGAGTGTCCGAGTTCCGTACACATTGTTGGTATGCGGCCTTATAAATATATTTTTTGCCGGCTGCCTTAAATTGGCCAGTCTTGTTTTTGGGATGAGCTGGTCCATGTTGCCACACTGTTCACATAAAGTAGCGGTTTTAAATCTGTCGTACTCATCACCCCACAATATCCAAACAATTCATGCTCTTGTTCTTTAAACTCGTGTTTTATCTTTGATGGTATTATGTTTTTTAAAATTCTTATTTGTAATTTATAGATTTTTTCCAAATACACACATCAAAAGTGTCTAGGGATCAACATATATTTTTGCAATAACTTTTCTCCTGATTGATATTAATTAAAATTTTCTTTAAGGATTCATCAAATAAAGTGTTTTCGTTTGTCTACAGTAACGATAAACCAAGTCACCTTTGCATTAATAAAGAAATTTGCCATTTTCATAATAAAGGGATTTTTGACATTTGAACCACTAACATTAAAGTTCGAAAAAAAGACTGAAATAACAGTTTTCTTTAAAATTTTATTGGGTAACTTAAACAATTAATAATCCGTGTTTCTACCGCGAACACTAACAACACAAGAACATCGGTTTGGCATACTCAAAATGAGTTCATCCAAATCACGCTGTGGAATGGCCGCCCATGTTGCCATGCCCAGGCATGCCCATGTCAAAAATCCCTTTATTATGAAAATGGCAAATTTCTTTATTAATGCAAAGGTGACTTGGTTTATCGTTACTGTAGACAAACGAAAACACTTTATTTGATGAATCCTTAAAGAAAATTTTAATTAATATCAATCAGGAGAAAAGTTATTGCAAAAATATATGTTGATCCCTAGACACTTTTGATGTGTGTATGTTTTATATGTTCTACCATAACTACTAATTCCATAAAAAATGATTGAATCCGCTAATGACAAATACATCATTCGCAATATACTGTAGGGTAACTTGTATTTTAAAATATTTAATTTAGCCATTATATATCTAAGTTTTTTACAGATTGAGTCTACGTGAGGTGCCCAGTTGAAGTTTGAGTCAATTAACAAGCCTAAATATTTGTGGTGTGGTACGAGTTCTAGACACTCGCATTTGCATGTCATATTAGTGGTGTGTAGACACTGGTGTGAGTGTGCTTTGATCTCAGCTGAGCATCGCAGATAAGGTGACCTGATATGTACAATTTTTGTTTTTTGTGGGTTTAACACCAACCCCAAATCATGTACCCATTTACATAACATATCGAAATTGGTTTGCATATTTTTTTGGGCCACTTTCGCGTCTTCATGTGCTGTAATTATACAAGTGTCGTCTGCAAATTGATATACTGATGCCTGATCGAAGATGTTTACCATGTCATTTACATATAATAAATATTCCGTGGGCCCGATTACCGATCCCTGTGCCGTACCTTGCTCCGTCGGCAACATGTTACTTAGCTCGCCATTTAAACACACCGCGGCATATCTATTACTGTGATAGTTTTTAAAAAAAATTATAAGTGGGCCCCGTATACCATTCTGCTCCAATTTATTATATAATATGTCAAAATCAAGAGTTTCAAAGGCCTTGCTAAAATCTATAAATACAACCAGCACATGATTCTTCTTGTCCATGTACTCGCACACCTCATCAGTGAACTGTGATAATAATTGAGTAGTACTTCGCTCTTTTTGGAAACCAAATTGTTTTTCGTTTATGATGAAGTACACATGTTTACTCATATCATTGATGTGAGAAGCCCAGGTTAAATTACTATTTAAATCAGACCCAATTATTTAGATTTATGAGAATACGTTATACTGGTACCATTGTATACAATTATGTAAAAAATAGATCTAGCCAACCAGCTATTATCAATAATCATATCTTGCGATTTATAGTGATTAACTAGCACCTCAAAGAATTTAGCCCAGTTCGCGATTGCTTCCAGGTTGAAATTAATTGATTGGATAGTCGAAAAAGTCTCAGATGATGCAATATATTGTATATATTGTCATATTGTAGCATCTGAGGTCTTTTTGGCTGTTACATATATACAGTTCCTTAGATTTTTATTTTGTCTTCTAATTAGTAGCAGATAAGTTTGTAGAGTTTGGAATTCCATATATCTGAGTGTATGGAATTCCAAACTCTACAAACTTCTCTGCAACTAATTGTTATAATGTCGAAATATTTTATTTCTAATATCGTTCTCACTTTAATTGCTACACGTGGACATATGTTTACTTTCTGCCACCTAATAGTATTAATTTAATGCTCTCAGCATGCAGAGGTCATTTTCTAGATAGGGTAATGAAGAATCGGTTGTCATTAATCGCATAATCATTGCGTAAAACCTAGATATATCGCATAACTACGCCACAGCTTCGCGTGAACCTGTTTACTTATTTTTACTTAAAATGATTCTGCTGTGCAGATGAGTTCACGGTAATCCCCTAAGGGAACGAGCTTTGGGATGCCGGCTGAAGGGGCAATTTTTATCTATATCCAGATTGTATCAGTGAAGTGTTGTATTTCCTCTCTCATGACCGAAACTACATTACCGAAATATCATGTAGTAAATTCCATACTGGCTTATTTGTATACAACAAAACTTCAGTTACTTTTACATTTTTAATTAATTTTATCAACCAAATTAAGTTGACGACAACTAAAAGCCGACTATTAGCTTTCTCTACTAGTTAATCAATGGTGAATACTTAATTTATTCTAAGCGTTCATAGGCTACGGTAACTGCTATACATCAGGTGGGCTGTATGTCTCCTGACGTAGTATAAAAAAAATGTGTGTATTAAAGATAAAACCACATTCTTTTTCCCCTTATTCGTTTTATAATAGTCCCACATAAGTTGAATAGATGTTGAGTACTCGAAAGGAATGGTGCTTTAGCTAAATATTTAAAAGCAAAATAATATACTTGTATCCTAGGCCAGTACTAGTCAATTGTCATATTGTTTTTGTAACACTATTTAGCTGAGTAATTTGTGCGCGTACATTTTTTTATTTAAATTATAAATAATTATTTTAAGAATTTTTTATTTTTATTTACGTTTTTATTTATATAGGATTTTTGATCTGTGATTATGTCAGCTCCATAACCATTAAGTAAATGCAAAACCGTTCCGAATTACAGAAGAATGACTGCACTTACTCAAACACAGATTGAATTAAAGGTACATATATTACTATAAATTCACGGAAATTTGTCCCTCCTCCATCCTATGTCTCCACCGACTTCACGATTGCGTGAAATTTGTATAAAATTTAAATAATGAAGACCATAAAGATAATATTATATAGATCACTAACATTGTACATACAGTATTACAACTTCAGGATTATGTCTGGGAACCCTTCTCGATTGTTTTTCACTAGAATTTCTAAAGTTAGGGTTTAACAAAATTGTGAAATGATTCTAAACTAAAGACTAGTGCTGCGTCGGCAAAGATCCTTTTCGTTTCTTTTTTTGGGCTAAAAAAAAGTATTTCGCTAGTCTCAGTGTGTAAACTTTTCGATTCGAATCAGAAGTTTCCGTACCAATGGAAATACAGCACCAGCAGGACCATTTGGTTACTAGTTGGTTGCATGTCCACTTGGCTATAACTGCACTTACTTTAAACTTGTCTTTTTTTTTCTTTTTTTTTATATTGGCTCAGCATAGTGGCTCCTCTTCGCCTGTTGGTAAGCAAAAAGGGGAGCCCAAATTGCAGCGGCAACTGACAAAGGACTACGGTGTCCTGTCAGTTGACGCTACCATTGTCATGTTATTTGGCACTAACTATAATAATAATTTGTAAAAAAAAATGCACATCCCTTAAGTTACAAATTTCCATCCATATCACGAACTGAATTATCTAGTAGTTTGTATCTATAGAACCCCAGACAGCAATTTAAGCGTATTAATCACAATATGGAATACTTACTTGGAAAAATAAGGGTCTAAAATGTATTCAATAACATATATAAAGCGTTTATAAATATGTTTCGATAATATAAATAACAGCTCACAATTAAAGTAGCCACTAGAATAATAAATCATTCTTATACATTTATCAATGCATAACAATATATCGCGAAGATATTAGATATTGGCATGTCTGCTCATTTCTTCTAACCTGAGTTTTAATGATGATGTTTTAATGAATGACCTGAGTTGAATGGATCCATAGATAGATGTATGTATGTATAAGATATACACGACAGGTCCCTTGCGGGGTAGGCAGAGAGAACCGAGCGCCATAAGATGCGGTCCTTACACACTTCACTCGCTTCTTTCATATTCATAGCTCTTTTCATGCACCTTCTGATATCACCTTCTGGTAAAACACGACCAATTTGGTTGGTTGGTAGATTAGTCTTGGTCTTCTTCGGCTCCTACATCCTTCCACTTTCGCATTGTATATCTGTTTCGTCATTCTTTCATCTTACATTCTTTCTACATGTCCGAACCAACGGAACATACCCTTTCTTATCTTAACACCGACACTCTCTTTCAGTCCAACTCTCTTCCGTACGTCATCATTTCGAACGCGGTCAGCAAGCGTTATGCCACAAATTTTTCGTAGAGCTCGCATCTCGACCGAATTTATTCTACTTTCAGGCTCTCTCTGTTATACCCAGCTCTCACTTCCATAAGTTAGCGTTGTGATTAGCACCGGGTTGTGTATAGCGAGCTTTCGGCTGCCTAACAGTTTACTCAACGCTCCATTCACGCTATTCCCTGCATTCACTCGTCTCAATTTTAAAACTTAAAACTTTATTTTGGAAATAAATGGTAGTTTTAAAGATATGAGGAAATATTTGAAATTTCAATAAATGGCAGTTAAATCGATTTTTCACATAGATATATTATACAATGTTAAAACACAATTTTAACGAGTTCGGTGGCGTAGTGGTCATACGCGCTGTTACATTACTTTAACACCAACGCTCGTGGGTTCGATTCGCACACAGGACAAATATTTGTATGACATGCACATGAACATATATGTTTGTATTGGTTTGGGTGTATTTAAAAGATGTACAGCGCATCAAAGTAGCCCGTCTGGGGAAGTACCTCTACCTCACAGAAATCCGCAGCTAAGTAACAACTCCCTCGATGTTTGTTATGTGCCTTCGGGTGAGTGATGTCGCCGGTACGTAACTTTCCTGGATGAATTAAAATTAAAAACGTCGTTCAAGTTGTAGGTGCCATATTTAATGGAAAGTAATAACAGAGAAGAACAAAGGTCAAACACAAATACCGCGGAATTAGGCTCTTGTTTACAAGTCTCAAATCTGAATAATACCTACTTTATACGTATTTAATAGAGGTAGGGCGCATCAAAGCAGCCAGTCTGGGGAAGTACCTCCGTCTCACAGAAAAACCGCAACGAAATAACAACTGCCTAGAAGGTTGTTCTGTTCGTGCGGGTGAGTGAGGTCACCAGTAAGCTCCTCAAGAGTTGCTGTATTAGCAGCTGAGGCGACCTCCCGCGCGTGATACTTAATGTTTTGCGAGCGTTTATAGGCTACAGTAACCACTTTACATCAAGTGAGCCGTATGCTTGTATGCATCCCGACGTTGCAAATCAATTCAAATACACGGTTCACAGTATTCGAAAATTTTTTATTTGTTTTCTAGTGTCACTTCATACTAGAGTGCTTTTACGGGAATTTTCAAGCGGACAGTGCAGTTTTAGTGAGACGTGTGAATGCATAATAAAACCCTTTCCAGATAAAATCTGAGCGATATGTGTGGATGCATAATAATATCCTTTGTCGATAAAACTTTATATCGAGTAAAAGTATTATTATGCACTCACACGATTCACCACACGTCCCATTACCGTCCTATAACTTTATTTTGGAAATAAATGGTAGTTTTAAAGATATGAGGAAATATTTGAAATTTCAATAAAAGGCAGGTAAATACATTTTTCACGTAGAAATACAACGGTAAGATACAATTTTGACGAGCTCTGTGGCGCAGCTGCAATTTGTACTAATTGTATGAATTTTTATGTATAAATATATTTATTATGAATAGAAATTTTGTATTGAAGGTTTTGCTTTTTAAGTTTATATGAACAGAAGTTATTTTTTTTAATTCCATTTAACATTAAAAAATTAACAAAAAAAAAACGCTAAGCGCAGCTCGGTCGCCAAGATACTAATACAGGTTCAGATAAATTGTTATGAATTGCGACGGGTTTCCTCACGATGTTTGCCGTTGCCAGCTAAAAGTAAAGGAAAACGTCGTGAGGAAACCCGCACGCCCAAGAAATTATATTTCAGAAGATGTGTGGCCTTAGCTAAGAAAGTCGCTGTATGAAAAATCAGTATCTTCGCCAAATCTTTAGCCTTAGGTAGAGGGCCCTGCAAATCCTAACAGATTAGGAAACGTGATAACGCTAAGAAGAAGGAATTAATTTATAAAATAGTGTGTCTTTTATACAAAAACCTTTATTAGAATATAATTTCTTCGGAAATTATTACTAATTACTATGCACAGTTAAAAGCTAATAATTGTTAGTATGATCCGACATCCACGTCGTGGCCTATAAAACGCATATATGAGTATTGAGTATTAGTTCCTATGGACCTCTGACATATTAGTATGATAAAACAATAGACGACTCCTTAATCTAAATGTTGAGCTAATTTGAAATTTAAATATTAAATAGTATGAAATAAGAAGTTGGGCGGCGGTTATATTGCTCGGAGAGATGGATGAAATTTTGTTGGATTAAAATTAAAAACGTCGTTCAAGTTGTAGGTGCTATATTTAAACGAAATTATTTACTGAGAAGAACAAGGTTCAAACACAAATACCGTGGATTTAGCCTCTTGTTTAAAAGTCTCAAGTCACACCGCACATAGAGTAGAATTTGAATAGTACATACATTATATTTAATAGAGGTAGGCCAAATCAAATCAGCCCGTCTAGGGAGATACCTCCGCCTCACAGAAAAACCGCAACATAATAACAACTGCCTAGAGGGTTGTTGTGTTCCTGCGTGTGAGTGAGGTCATCAGTAAGCTTCTTAAGAGTTGTTGTGTTAGCAGCAGATGTTTATAGGCTACTGTAACCACTTTATAACAAGTGGTCCGTATGCATCCCGAAGTTGTAGAAAAAAAATATGAATCTATATGGACCCAAATTAATTCAAATGCACGTTTCACAGTAATCGAAAAACTATTTTTTATTGGTTTTCTGTATGAAGTGACAGTGCTTTTACGGGCGATTTTCAAGCGGACAGTTCAGTTTTAGTGAGACGTGAGAATGCATAATAAAATCCTTTCCCGATAAAATCTGAGTGACACGTGTGGATGCATAATAAAATCCTTTGTCGATAAAATCTGACATCGAGTGAAAGTATTATTATGCACTCACACGACTCCCCACACGCTCCATTGGTCCATCCTATAGCTTTATTTTTTTGGAAATAAATGGTAGTCTTATATATATGAGGAACGATTTTAAACAATACTTTTGGTTCGATTTCCCCACAGAACAAACATTTGTGTGATATGAACATATCTGTTTGTCTTGGTCTGGGTGCATTTAAGAGGCGCATCAAAACAGCCCATCTGGGAATTCAATTCAATTCATTTATTCATAAACAATGTATAATTGTGTCTGAAATTGATAGTAATAATATATATATTCCTAAAATAATTAATTAAACGTCATTACATTAGATTATAATCACGAAGTAGGTCAGGTAATCTAGTCAAGTTTTATACAAATTTAAAAACAAGGTGACATGAAATTTATGACGATACATGCAAGAACTATGAGGCGAAACAGAAAAAGTTCTCAATTTTGTACACATTCTTTTCCAAAAATAACCTTTTTAATTTATTTTTGAATGGAACGAGGCCAATATTTTCTCTAAATTTCACTGTCTAAAAAACGTTCCTGATTACTAATTACTATGCTAAAAGCTAAGACTTTTCCAATAATTGTTAGCAGGTTCCGACACCCGTGTTGTGGCCTGTGCAACGCATATATGAGCATTAGTCCGTATGAACCTCTGACATATTTGTATTAAAAAACAATAGACTTAATCTGAATGTAGAGCTAATTTAAATTTAAATAGTATGAAATAAGAAAGTGGGCGGCGAATATATTGCTCGGAGGGATGGATGAAGTTTTGTAGGATTAAAATTGAAAACGTCGTTCAAGTTGTAGGTGCCATATTTAATCGTAAGTAATTACAGAGAAGAACAAACGTTAAACACAAATACATATATAGACTTAGCCTCTTATATCCAAGTGTCAAGTCAGACCGCACATGGAGTAGAAATTTGAATAGTACGTACTTTATATTTAATAGAGGTAGGGCGCATCAAAGCAGCCCGTCTGGGGAAGTACCTCCATCTCACAGAGAAACCGCAGCCAAATAAAAACTGCCTAGAGGGTTGTTGTGTTCGTGCGTGTGAGTGAGGTCACCAGTAAGCTCCTTAAGAGTTGCTGTGTTAGTAGCAGAGGCGGCATCCCGCGAGTGATACTTAATGTATTACAAGGGTTTATAGGGTACATTAACCGCTTTACGTCAGGTGGGCCGTATGCTCGTATGCATCTCGACGTTGCAAATCAATTCAAATATACGTTTCACAGTATTCGAAAAACTTTTATTTTATTTCTAGTACGAAGTGACAGTGCTTTTACGAGAGATTTTCAAGCGGACAGTGCAGTATTAGTGAGACATGTGAATGCATATTAAAACCCTTTCCCGATAAAATCTGAGCGATACGTGTGGATGCATAATAAAATCCTTTGTCGATAAAATCTGATATCGAGTAAAAGTATTATTATGCACTCACACAACTCTAATAAATGGTAGATAAACTTCAATTAAAGGTAAGATAAATGCATTTTTCACGTAGGACTACAATGGGAAAATATTATATTGACGAGCTCGGTATCGCAGTGGCGAAACGAATTGTTACGTTACTTTGACTCTAACGCTCGTGAGTTCGATTCTCATACAGGACATACATTTGTGTCACACGAACATAAACATGTCTGTTTGTTTGGCCTAGGTGTATTTAAGAGGCGCATCAAAGCAGCCCGTCTGGGAAAGTACGTCCACCTCGCAGAAAACCGCAGCCAAGTAACAACTCCCTAGAGGGTTCTTGTGATCCTGCGTTTAAGTGAGGTCGTCAGTAAGCTCCTAAGGAGTTGCTGAGTTGGCAGTAGAGGTGGCATCACGCGATTGATACTGAATATAGTGCAAGCGTTCTAGGCTACACTAACCGCTTTACATCAGGTGGGTCGTATGTTTGATGCACCTGAAGTTTTATAAAAAAATGGCAGGCAGTTAAAACTGTTCAATAAATAGTGATTCGCACAGCTGTTTTGTACTGCGGCATGACGAATCTAAGAAATTTTTCTGTTGGGTATGGTATTTATTCCTTAAGAAGAACCCTATACGTGCCTTGGCCGGGGTAATTGCTGCACGTGACTTATATAGCTTGCCTCGCCTGGGGGCTTGTCTTGGTGACATATGTATGTCTATATATAATTATTATTAGATAAATGTTATTATGCGATCTCAGATTTTGTCGACGATAAATTATAATTTATTTAAAAAATATCTTAGTTGACAATATTGACACGACATCATTCTCCTTTTATTTTTATTATTATACTCTTTTTAATTATTGACCTTGTTGTAAATTTTTATGTACTGTAATGATATAATATTTGTGAAATTGAATATATTTTAAGACAATGCTTGTGACATGCAGTTATGTAGCTATATCGTTTGGACCAAACGATACAGCTATGAAGCTGTTCTTGGTCCGAATGGAGATAAGAGAGTGAAAGAAGCAGGTAAGTGAATATTACATTTATGTATGGAACGAAACCTCCTGGTGTCGAATACTTTATTTCATCGAAAGGATATTCACACGTATACAGTGAGACAGATAAAGCAGCCTCCTAGTGGTGAACACGTTTATCTATCAGAAAGATCTTCACACTTACACATGGAGACGCAATGACCAAAAAAGTGTGATTGATTTGATTTTAATAGATAGACGTCTATGAAATGTTATAATGGATACAAGAGCCTTTAAAGGTCCTACTCTTGAGACGGACCACTACTTGATGGTAAGCCGGTTTGTGGGCCTTTTTAGGAAGTGGAGGCACTGGCGAGTGCGTATCCCTTTCAGAGATCATGAAAGGATAAGGAGTGAAAAATTGCAAGATGAAAGTGTAAGGAGAAGGTATGTGTATCTGGTAAGTGAAAGACTTACAAATGCAAGCCTCTCCGACTCAGATGAGGATGATTGTTGGAAAGTTTTGAAAGAAAGTATGGTGGGTAGTGCAAAAAAGCATGTGGATGCGCAAAGAGGCATAAAACATTGAAAGGAGATGCCTGGTGGGATGCGGAGGTTGAATCCTCCGTAGCAAAAAAAAACGTGGCTGGTTTATGTAAAATATGAGAGAAAAGAAGAAAGAAATAAACCGTCTATGCAAGAATAAAACCAAGGCTTTAGTGAAAGAGAAGAGTGAAAGACAAATTATGAATGACGAAGAGAGGCTGACGAAAAACTTCGAGGCAAATACCTAACTCTTTTGGAGAGAGGTAAATAAGTCTCTGAGTGGTTCGTCGGTATCCAGAATGGATAAGATAAAGTCAGCTGGTGTCATTCTTGCGAACACTCAGGAAGTGTTAGAACGGTGGAGTGAATATTTTGAGGAAATGTATGCTGCTTAGCAGCAAAAGTATATGGAAAGGTGATTGAAAGGAGAATGAGGGTGAAATCCGATGAAATGCTGTGGGAGGATTCCGAAATGAAAGGGGATGTACGGATCAAGTTTTCTCGCTCCGAAATATCGTGGAGAAGCATCTGGCCATAGAACAGAGGTTTTCAGCGGTTTTGTGATCTTGAGAAAGCATTTGATAGGGTTGTGCGAAAGGAACTGTGGGACATATTGCCGAGATATGGGATTGATGGTTCACTGCTCCGTGCTGTGCAGTCCACTTACAAGGATTGCTCAGCATGTGTGCTGATAGATGATGGCATGTTATCCTGGTTTGATGGCAAAAGTGGTGTCAAACAGAGTTGCATGCTATCTGCTAGGCTGTTTGTCTTATATCTCGATAGTGATGATAGAGAATAAGGTCAACGAATGTGGGATTGCGCATGTCAAAGTCAAAGTCTTTTTATCCCGTAAAAATGGCTACATTTGTTCGGAATCGTCACAATTTTTTTCCCTACCGTGCAGTTTATGACTAGGTGAGCACTGATAAAAATACTGCCAAAAAACTTAGGCATCCCTCTTTTGGTATCCAAACAAATTTACATAATTTATAAATTACATTATAATTGGATCGACTCAATTCCAGGCATTTTTATCATTAATATATTCAGATACTTTATAATATGCCCTGCTACACAATTTGGCTTTAATAGTAGTTTTAAATTTGTTTATTGACAATTGTCTTATATTGCTGGGAAGTTTGTTATAGAACCGTATACATGGGTGGGTGATCTAGTGGTGAACTGTCTGCTGTATGCAGACAATGCTGTGTTATTAGCAGAAACACCATCTGCAAACACTGGTCGCAATGGTGAAAGACGAATGTATGGAGAAAGGCTTACTTTTGAATGTGAAGAAAACAAAGATATTTAAAAGAGAAGAAACTAGAACCAATGTAAGGATTACGGTTGATGATGGAGTGTTGGAACAAGTGGATGAGACTGTATATCTTGGATGCGCTTTCAGCAGGGATGCAAAGTACACCGCAGATGTGGAAAGACGAATGAGTGCTCCCAGCACCCATAGTGTGAATGGAGCGTAGGGAAAACTTCTTGACAGTAATAACTTGAGCCAGAAGGCACAGTTCGCTATGCACAATGCAGTCCTGGCCCCAACGCTTATTTATGGAAGCGAGAGCAGGGCATGGTAAAAAGAGCATGAAAGTAGGATAAACGCGGTCGAAATGCGAGCGTTGCGCAAAATTTGTGGCGTACCGCTGGTAGACCGTTTTCGCAATGATGATCTTAGGAACAGAGATGGTCAGAAAAAGAGAGCGTCGGTGTTAAAATAAGAAGAGGCATGCTCCGTTGGTTCGGGCATGTAGAAAGAATGCAAGATGAAAGAATGACGAAGCAGATATACAATGCAAACGTGGAAGGAAGTAGGAGCCGAGGAAGACCAAGACTTACCTACCATGACCAAATTGGTCGTGTTCTATCAGAAGGTGATGTCAGGAGCTCTAGAAACCGGCGAGCGTGCATGAGAAGAGCAATTAATGTTAAAGAAGAGAGTGAGGTACGAGTATCTCGTATGAATAACAAAAAAAAAATAACAATGAATGTTAAAGAAGGATCGAGTCACGTGGGCCTCGGTTCTCTCTGCCTACCCCGCAAGGGATTTAACGTGAAGTTATAGATATAGATAGATCAATTACTAACTTCCTGGCCTTCACAGAAAATAATATGCCGCAGAGTCCTTACAGAGGAAGCCAGAGAGATCCGATACATAGATTTTATGAAGTAAAAGTAGCCCTTAGTCGATTAAAATAAGGAAGGCGTGAGGTAGAGAGTTCTCTCAAATCTGCCCGCCCAACTAGTCGAATAGGAGTCTCTGCTGGTTAGGAGGACTATAAGGGTGTCGAAGGGGAGTACTGTATATTCTACAGCAACATACCAGAATGCCCAGTCAAAGACTTATACTGGTTGGAGTATAAATAAGTATTTGAATTATACTCCAACCAGTATAAGTCTTTGACTGGGCATTGAGGTGGCCTAGTTGCCTGCCTGCATAATAATAGTATTAGTACGCATGAAAGCAGCTCAACTGGAGAATTGCCTTCGCCACAAAATTAACCGCAGTCGATAACTTTATGGAGGAATGTTATATTTCTGTGATGGTGCATTATATGAAGTTATGTAATTTTTACTAATTATTTTCCATTCATTTGGTTGTAGATTGTCGGTAAATTAGATTATACCGCACCTTGAAGAAAACGCCGAAGTGTTGGCTGCGGATATTTACATAACACCCCCACATAATTATGACAAGAGTGATGAAGATAGCGGAGATGAGGAGTCTTTGAACATAAATCACCTGTCCAGGCATCAGCTCTTAGTGCAAGCTGAATTTAGGGCTACTGTATCTTCCCAAAGGAAATATACTATAGAACACATTCCAAATGAACCTTCTTTAGATAATTATACACCCAGTGTTTCAGCAGTACAGCCAACTCCACCAAAAAAGAAATCCCAACTACCCGGAAATGGAGGAAAATAAATATCCCAGAAAAGGCAGACAACGTTAAAAACGCTGCTTTGACACTAGGGTTCATGGACTCGATTCCTACACAGGACAAACATTTGTGTCCATGAACATATCTATTGGTGCTGAATTAACTATTTTTAAGAGAGGTAGATGCATCAAAGCAGGCCATCTGTTTCCTCCACCGCATAGACAACCGCAGCCAAATAACAACAGGAGGGTTGTTGTTTTCTGCTAGTGAGTGAGGTTACCAGTAAATTCCTACAGTTGAGGGGTAAAGCACAGGGGTAGCAATGCGTGAGCGATATTTTCCATAAAGCAATCGTTCATGGATTATAGATAAGGCCGTATACTTGTGTATCTTTTGACGTTGTACAAAGAAGTTGCATGTACATAACAATTTTTTTTCGGTTATAAATTTACTATTTCGTTTACGTCTTCAGCACTACTCGAGTATGCAGAACGTCATTTTTAATTTAAATGTCAACGGCAATTTGAACAGTAAATATAATTGTGATGCGCGCACGTATAATCAACGACTATTAACGTACAGATTGTCACATGACAATCTATACGCGAGTGAGTTAGCCCTGCCCACGTAATTGTATTTGCATGTATTACATTGCATTTAAAATTCAATTGTTTTATGTTGTACTTTACTAGCTTCTTTATGTTTTCTGCACAACTTTGACGAGCTTGGTGACAGTTTGGTTAATAACGCTGCTTTGACACTAGGGTTCGTGGATTCGATTTCTACATAGGACAAACATTTGTGTCCATGAACATATTGGATGGCCTTCGCCTGGGTGTTTTTAAGAGAGGTATGCGTACCTCCACCTTATAGACAACCGCAGTCAAATAACAACCGGAGGGTTGTTGTGCTTCTACTAGTGAGCGAGTACACCAGTAAACTCCCAAGTAGTTGCTATGTTAGCAGCAGGGGTAGCAATGCGTGAGGGATACTTCCTGTATTGTATTCGTTCATAGATTATGTCGTATGCTTGTGTGCCTATTCTACAAAAAAAAATCCATATATGTATATATAGTTTTTAAGAGAGGTAGGGCGCATCAAAGCAAAGGGAAGTACCTCCACCTCACAGAAAAACCGCAGCCAAATAACTTGATATTCGGGTGAAATCCGCAAAGCGAGGTTCAGGTTGGCTAGACAGTCAACTCTAGTTAACTATGCGAACGAAGTCGCAAAACATCGCTAATTATAGAATGCAACATAAAACAAACGAAATTTAAATGTAGGTAATACATGCATGCAAAAAGATGCAACAAAACTTGGGCAGAAACAATTAAATGTCTGATTTTTAAGAGAGGTAGGCGCCAGCAAAGCGGTCCTCTGGGGAAGTACCTCCACCTCACACAAAAACCACAGCCAAATAACAACCCCCTAGAGGGTTGTTGTGTTCCTGCGTGTGAGTGAGGTCATCAGTAAGCTCCCAAGGAGTTGCTGTGTAAGCAGCAGAGGAGGCATAGCGCGAGCGATACTTAATATATCGCAAGCGTTAATAGGCTACGGTACCCGCTTTCCATCAGGTGGGATCTATGCTTGTAAGTAATTTTGCGTTCAATGTTAAAATTCTGAGCTTTCCTTTATACAGTTTGTATCCTAAGGGGCTTTTTAATTGTAAACCGAAATAAGTAAAACCCTGTTTGAATGCTTATAGCATCGCAGGTCATACGTGATCATGAAGGAAATAAGCTATGGAGAGCCGATGGCACGATTTTGCTAGTAATAAATTCAACGCTACGGGTGGAGGCGGAAAGAAGATCGCGCAGCTTATCGGCTTATTGGTTAAAATATCACCCCATTGGTCAATTGGCTCAAATCGCTGAGATCGGCGCTCAAGCAATATGTTTTGGTGAATAAAGCGCCTTTATGCGCTGTCAAGTGGTTAATTCGTTTATGCATAAGAATTATATCTTGTAAAACTATAGCTGTGCTAAATCTAATAATCATCATTTACTTTTTCAATTAATATTCATTATTTTTTTATATTTCACTACTATTTTAATACTACTATATCTACACGCCAAGTCTTTTACTGGGTTGGCAGAGAGAATCGACCACCATATGACTCAGTCCTCACACACCTCACTCGCTTCATTAACATGCATAGCTCTTCTCATGCACCAGCTCGCCAGTTTCTACGCTTCGATATTATATTGTTTTAAATGTACGTTTACAGTTGAATTAATTCAACCGAATTTAAACACGACTTTAGCTTAATTTGAAGATAGAAAGTAAACGAGTATTAGCAGATGTATTTGGGAGAACTTAATATAAAATACTGCGTACCATTTTAAGTCATATAACAATACTTATCATTGAGATACGAGTAGAAGAAATAGTCGAGAGGAGAAAAATTGTTGTACGTTGTTTTTCTTGTCTAACCATAATAATGCTACAATAATAAAATAATTATTATTGCTGCAAGACCACAACACTATTTATATATATACACGGCATTGAAACTATAAAAAAAAGAAATCAACTACATAACAACGCCATTTGTGGGTACGAGAAGTAACAATAGCAAAGTTTGCAAAAGTTATATTAAAACTTAGGCATATATTAGTTATGGGTATCTCCGAGCGGAAAAATTGATGATTAGTCACTTGTACTTGCTTATTAAAAATAGAAATATACACGTTACGCCAGCTCCAACAAATTCGCGCCAATAGCTCATTAAAACTTTCGCGAAAGCAGAGCCGCGAATGCGACCTCGTTTAAAAAACGTGAAAATGTACAAAACATTGCGAAGAAAATCTTTTTTTAAATATCACTTACCTTGAAGCAGATGAACAGCGAGAAGGGCATTGTCACGATGACCAGAATCCATGACAAAACTACCAGGATCTTCCCGCATGTTTTCGATTCAGAGTCCACGTCATCATTGGCTAAAAAAAAAAAATAAGTCAGCAAATTGAAATTGGAAGCGAAGTAGTACAGAAATGGTTTGAATCCTACTTGATATTATAGTCGGATACAAGTGCTGGCGGCTAGACATTTCAAGCATCATACTCCAACTTAAACTTTATTTTTTTTTAATTAGACTATGCGTGACTCTCCGAGGGTGGGTATTTACTGGCGTCGACTCTCGTACACGTCGCTTGCTACTGAGGCATTAAAAATTTACGTGGGAACCAAATAGGTGTAGTTGCCGTTCGATTTTAATGTTTCCTACTGACCCGTGGACTCCGCAACTACCATCGTAGTAGAGTCTGAGTAATGCGCCAGGGCTGCGGTTTTGACGTCCGCGCGTGTCGAAGTTTCGGAGGGACTGTGTGCGAGTGGAGGCTGTGACGCCTTATAAACTAGGGGGGTGGCGAATTTCACAGAACCCCTGACTGGCTGTACAGCGGAACAAAGCAACTGCCATGTAGTGGTATATTGTTCACATGTACTATATAGGGTGAATATGTTATTTTTTTTTCAGATTATAAAAAGGGAAGTTGTTAAGTGAAACGTTAGAACGTAACGTTAGAACGTTCGACAATTATAAACTGTACTTATATGGGTTAGAAACTTTTAACGCTAAATAAATATAGTGAAGTTATTTTATTGATATGTAGTTTTTTAAAGTGTAAACGTTTGTCATTGTGAAAATTATGTTTTTGTTGTGAAACTCCTAGCGTTCGTTTGTCCCACATAAGTGTGATGAATTCTTATTTAGTTTTCTGGGAGGTGAATGTACTTCTTCACACTGTTTTGGTGCTACCTCCCGTAAAATACCCAGATCTAAACCCAGTTAAGACATTGAATATAATTTTATTATTTATTTTTTAAAAGCATATTACATTACGTTATGTGTCTTTATATACATACTAGCTTTTACCCGCGGCTTCGCTCGTATTGATAAAAAATATATATATATTTTAATAAAAAGTATCACATATTACTTCTGATACCTCCAAGAATATGCTTACAAAGTTTCATGATTATCGGTTCAGTAGTTTTCGCGTGAAAGCGTAACAAACAAACGGACATTCACAATTATAATATTTGTAGGATAATTCTTCAAGACATATTTATATCTCCGAACTTCTCTCAGGCGGCTGTACCGAGTTTAATAATTTGTTTTGTGTGCGGATTCCTGGATGTTTTAGTTTCTTTTTTTGTAAAGTGGTAACCGTAACGTACGAGTATTAATGATTGCAATACATTAAGAAGGTATCGCTCGCGCGATTTATTAACCGTGATCTATTCTATCAGCAAAACCAAGTGCTAATCATCACTGCTGGTGAGATAGTTATAGGTATAGTTAGTTTTAAGTATTTTGATCGATGGCGTTGTTGAGCGCGTGTCATTCTAACCAAACACGCAGGTTAAGCAACCTCGACCGTAGCCTGTCTATGGATGGGTTTATCTATCTCGAGTTTCTCTGTGCATCGGAGGGTGCACGTTAAGCCGGCGGTCCCGGCTGTTATCGATAGATGTTCGTTATGCTAAGTCAGTGGCCCTCGGGCGGCTTGAAAACGCTGGCCTCAGCCAATCCGCATTTGAACAGCGTGGTGGAGTATGCTCTAAACCCTTTCGGTTAAATGGAGACCCGTATCCCAGCAGTGGGATGAGTAAGGGTTGATGTGGTGATGTAGTAGGTGTTTTGATAATCTCGGTGGCGCAGTGGCGAAAGCTGCTGTAACACACCAACGCTCGTGGCGTTGGTGTCAAAGTTCGATTCCCACTTAAACATTTCTGTTGGTCTTGGTATGGGTGTTTTTAAGAAAGGTAGGGCGCATCAAATCTATCCGTCTGGGGAAGCACCTCCACCTCACTGAAAAGTGCAGCTATATAACAACTCCCCTCCAGGGAGTTGTTGTATGCTCCTAAAAAGTTGCTGTAATAGCAGTAGAGTTGGCATCGTGCGAGTGATATTTAATGTATGGCAAGCGTTCAGAGGCTACGGTAACCTTTTTACATCAGGTGGGCTGTATGCTTGTATGCCTCCCGACTCCCGAAAATATAACGTTTTTGTGAGGGCGGCGTGCCTTCATGAGCAGTCAAGTGAGTGAGTCAACATTATAGAGTTTCCTCATTCACATGTAAGGTGCGCGGATCATGAAATGAATATACAGAACACTAGAGAGAATTCTGCGAGCCGTATGGGGAAGCTCAAGGTCGCTCAGCGTGCTATAGAAAGAGCTCAGGGTTTCTCTGCGTGATAGAATCAGAAATAAGGATATCCGCAGTAGAACTAAGGTAACCGATATAGCCCATGGGATAAGCAAGCTGAAGTTGCAGTGGGCCGTCCATATAGTTCGTAGAACCGACAACAGTTGGAAAAGAAAGGTTCTTGAATGGCGTCACCGTACTGGTGCACGCAGTGTGGATCGACCCCCCGCTAGATGGAGCGACGACCTCAAGAGGTTTGTAGGGAGGAGAGTTTGTACCAACGTTGGTATCAAAGTAGCGTTACGAACCACTGCGCCACGACGAAAATGTTTTCGATAAAAGAAATGTACCTCTTCAGTTGATTATCGCTCGACACAGGTCGCTACCGAATCCATATTAATAATTCTTTTTTCAATCGCTGGAAAGTTCTATCTCGATAGAATAAAAGGATTATCGAGATAGTTTTCCAATCAATTGAAACAATGACTTTTCAGAATGATATGAAAAGAGCAATTCTATTTCATATGTAATAAAAAAGACTGCTATGGCCCGACATTAATAGGATAACATGACAAGTTGATGTACCACAGCACGGAAAATAGTAAGGGTAGGTAAGAGTACTCGTCTGCTAATAGAGAAGCTTTGATTTAAAATGAAAAAAAATGTCTTTACTTACGATGCTGTGATTGTATAATTCGGTTCATAGATATAAGCCTTGCAGGTGTAAACTTAGGCCATGAAATTGGACAACTTTCCCAAAAAAATATATATGGAAAAATGGAAAAATGTATATCGTCCTTATTGAATTAGATAGGAGATCATTTTGTATGAGCGAACGAATATTTTTTTTATTTATGACTCATGTTTCTTAGGCAATGTTGTTCATTTTAATGATCGACTTACATTTTGTGAGATTTACACCTATGAACCTACAGTTAATTCGTAAAAAAAAATATTTTATGCAATGGGATCATACAGCGTAGCTAGTGTAGAGCGGCGACTCCTTGGGAAGTTACTGGTATCTTTACTCATTTGCATGGTCACATCAACCCTCGAGGGAGTAATTAACCGCGGTATTCCGTGTGGTGTAGGGAGGTACTTCCCTAGTTGGTCCCTTTGTTCACGACAGCCGTATAAAGAACACGGCTTAACATGCCGATACCGATATTCCTGAGCATGGGTAAGCTCGAGACGACAAAATCCATCTATAGGGAGGTTGCAGTCAACGCTGCTTAACTTATGTATTCGATTATACTGTCAACCTCGTCGACGCCCTTCAGACGCTTCACAGTCTTCTTATCTTATAATATATATTTTTTATACAACGTCGAGAGACATACAAGCATAACGTCCTCTTGATGTAAAGCAATCGCTCGATGCCTCCTCTGCTGCTTACACAGCAACTCCTTAGGAGCTTACTGGTGACCTCACTCACACGCAGGAACACAACAACACTCTAGGGAGTTGTTATTTGGCTGCGGTTTTCTGGGAGGTGGAGGTACTTCCCCAGACGGGCTGCTTTGATGCACCCTACCTCTCTTAAAACATCCAGACCAATACAAACAGACATGTTAATGTACACAAATGTTTGCCTTGTGTGGGAACCGAACCCACGATCTCCCACGAGATCCCATCGCTCGTGGGAGATCGTGGGTTCGGTTCCCATACCGCGGCTCCCGACATTCATAGCAATTATTCAGCCCTCTGCAGGGATTCTGGTCTCCCTTCAACTGCAGGGGTTTAGAGCATACTTCACCACGCTGCTCAAATGCGGACTGGCGAAGGCGACTTCAAGCCACCCGAAGGCCACTGACTTATCTCAACGACTGTTAAGCTAAGTCAGTCACTCTGTCGACAACAGCCGGGACCGACGGCTTAACGTGCCCTCCGAAGCACGAAGAAGCTCGAGATATAGGTATACACCCAAAAATATACAGACTGCGGTAGCGTTATTAGCGGTAATTTGGAAGTAGTAGATAAGTCTCGGCCTTCCTCGGCTCATTCATCCACCTACTTTCGTGTTGTATATTCATTATTTTCTGTTGCATTATTTTTATATATCCGAAACATCGAAGCTTTCCTATGTTTATTTTAATATGGATACTTTCTTTCAGATTAACTCTTTTTCTTTACTAAATACAAATTATTTTAAAACGTGCGACTTTATGCATATTGTAATTCTTGTAGTGTTTCAGGTAAAGGACATTGCTCTGTGATATACCTACCAGAGTTACGTCACCTACGTAAATAAAGTATTAATGGTGTCATCAAATTTACGCATCGGCCTAGTTTGCTCCATATATTTTACGTATCTGTGGGGAAATTTCGTTACATAATTAAGCGTACATCGACGCTACCTCTCTTCTGCAGAGGTAATCGGTGGTGTGCACGAAGTTCAGCGTGAGTGGTCAATTCCTGTTACAGATACGGGCTAAATGACATTATAGATAGCTCGGAACAAGAAGTGAAGAAAGGCGTTCTACTCGTATCAACGTATCTCCAATGATCATTAAGTGGTTTCATTCCCATCTGTATGTGTGCAACCTCAGAGAGAAGATAAGTCTCTCGGGGGCAAACGTAGCTGAAGCCACAACCTCACCTACGACCCCCTAACCTTTGTAATTCTTCTTCTCCTAATTAAACCTTGTCGATAATTACCCTTGTATTTCTTCGTCGCAAGTAGATACCGGCCCTTCCTGAAGAGGAGAAGTAGAAAATACACAATGTAAACACCGACAAGGGGTTATTAAAGGAAGGAAGCGGGGTTGTGGCTTCCGCTACGGCTGTCCGCAAGACACTTATCTTTTCCCCAGAGGCTGCAACATGCACGCCGTAGGTGGAGGTAGGCGTGGAGCAGCGGGAACTAGGCGCGATGGTGCAGTGCGCAAGATCGGCGGCACTGACAGGAGGAACCCTGTAACGCACACGTCCAGTGCGTCACTAACTGGCACCGCCTTGCCTCCCGATTGTCTTCCCGCTTTCGATGCTAGCCGGGGAGAGTAAAAGTTAAGCGTCTAATAAGCCAGCTAGCAATCGAAGAGGACAATCGAGAGAAAGAAAAAGGCAGAAGAATAGACAAGCAGACAGACAAATTAAAATAGCGCATAATAATATATAACATCAACAAAACTAGATCACCTCTGGTTGTCGCTTAAAGAGCTTAAAAAAATTATTATGATATAAAATAATAAAAAAAACTATTTAACAACATTACCCTCCAGGCCCAGTTGGTTAAGTGAGAAAAAATATTTTTGCAAGGACAATAAATACATCTATCTCTTATATAGGATTAGTTTTTAATTAATCTTAATCTTATAAGGATTAGTTTTTAATTAATCTTAATCTTATAAGGATTAGTTTTTAATTATTGTTATTTGGACGATGTCATTATATTGATTCTCTTTCAGAACATAAAGAACTTCGAACTAGTTTTTGAACGATTTAATAAATTTGGTAATTCTATAAATTTAGCTAAGTGTTGTTTTAGTCAAGAAAAAAAATATTTTTTTAGGTTACAGTTTCAGCAAAGGGTACTCGCCCTTTAGATTCGAAGATCAAGGCCATTCAGGAGTTTCCTAAACCTAACACGGTGGAAGAATTGCGCAGATTTCTTGGAATGTTAAATTTCTATCGAACAAGACGCATCAGAATATCTTTTATAAGCGAGTATAGTATGAACATTCGGCATGTCAGCGGTTCTGACAATGTGGTTGCGGACACTTTATCGCGCGTAGAAACAGTGAGCAGTCCCACGGCAATAAATTTCGATGAATTGGCTGAGTATCAATGTAACGATAAATCGCTGGAATGTTACATTTAAAAAAATGGTTATGCCAAATTGTAGCAAACCAATTTTTTGTGAACTTTATAAAAACAAGTTAAGACCGTAGTAGTATTTACCTGAAAAGTTTCGTAAAATTGCTTTTGATTCGATTCACGGTTTAAGTCATCCCGGCATTAGGAAAGTGATTTTAGACGTATTCTTTTGGCCAAACATGAATAAAGATAGTGGTATTTGGGCAAAGTCATGCGTGCCTTGTCAACGTTCTAAAATCGTAAGGCACACTAATGCGGCATTGGATAACTACCCCTCTTGCGACAGATTTACCATATTCACATCGACTTAGTAGGCAGTCGATGACTATAGATACTGTTTAACCATGATAGACAGACATTTGGGCTGGCCGGAAGCATTTCCAATAAAAGATATAACAGTCAAGACAGTAGCTAAGACTGTTTACGACGGGTGGATCACACGTTTCGGCTGCCCCTTAAGACTAACTACTGATCAAGGTCGGCAATTCGAGAGCGATTTGTTCACTAAGTTGATGGAGTTGCTAGGCATACGTAAAAGCTGAACTACTCCTTATCACCCACAGTGCATCGGTGCCGTTGAGCGGTGGCACAGATCATTGAAGGCAGCGTTAATAGCTCGCCTTAGTGTAAGTTCTAGTTCATGGATAGACGAACTTTCTACCGTTGTTAGGCTTAAAAGCAGCTATTCGAAGTGATAACAGCATAAGTGCTGCTGAAAAGACTTATGCTCAAGTATTGTCATTACCTTCCGATTTTTATTGCACGGAAGTAAATAAATCAGTCAGACGATTATACCTATGTAGAGAGGTTACGCAATATTATATCAAGTTTTAAACCAACATCCATGGCTAAGTCTAGTAAATATATTTTCGTACATCCTGACCTAATAAATTGCGATTATATGTTTGTGCGAGACGAAGTACATACACCTTTGAAACCATGTACAACGGTCCTTAACGTGTATTAAATAGACGAACTAAGGCTTATAAAATACAGCGGCCAAACCGTACTATTAATATTTCAGTAGATCGCAAAATCCGCATGTATACTGAACGTTGCCCCTCCTATGTATAATGATGTAGGAACGCTAACGCTTATACGCGTACCACGCGTTACAGTCGTGGCGCCAGCCGTGCAATTCTTTAAGGGCAAACATCCTCGAAAACATCGGCAGTTACAGCCGTGAACACAAAATTTAAATTCCTTTCCTTTGTCGCTTTTCATGGCCGTGCGACACTAGCGCCGCAAGGCTGCGTACGGCGTGACATGGTATCACGAATTTAACAATTCTTCATCTATTAGGCTATCACTGCTCTTAAAGTTAATATACATATGTATCTTATACCTAATCCGGCCATAAGTTCTGTTACAAATGAATATGCATTTACTTCATTATGAAGTAATATAATTTAATAAAACTTATATGTACATTTTTAGCGAAGTCTCAGCAAAAAAATATTCTGTTCAAAATGGCCACCTTTGGTTTTGATACAGGCCTGTAATCTGTCTGGCCACGAATCTATGGATTTGACCTTTATTATACGCAACAGAGTCCTAGCGGAAATCTTCTTTTCTTGTGATAAGATTTTTTGTTTCCTAATCGGGTTTCGGTGAATTTTGGCTTTAACAGGATTAACAGGCTTTGTAGTTCTAACAACACGTGATCGCCGCGATCTTTTACGGTCTTCGTCAGAGGAAGTGTTGGTATATCTGTAGATAGTACGATATACGAACACACGGCTGATACCGAGCTTTTGAAGTGTCTTGAATATGACCGATGGCTCAATTTTATTCAACACCCCACTCCATATTGTAATTTGATAAAAAACGCGGGAGGGGAAAAATATTATATATATATATATATCTATATATATATCCATACAGAAGGCCGATTTTGGTGATATTGAAATAACTATCTAAATTACACCCAATATAATAGCCACATGTTCAAACTATGTTGTAAATTGAGTTTTGTTTTCGTTTACACAAAACATTATTGTACAATAACAAACATTACAACGT
Organism: Pyralis farinalis; assembly: GCA_947507595.1. Classification (NCBI taxonomy): domain Eukaryota; kingdom Metazoa; phylum Arthropoda; class Insecta; order Lepidoptera; family Pyralidae; genus Pyralis; species Pyralis farinalis. Next base: position 7,542,933 of record OX382265.1, on the reverse strand, counting down.
GTAAGTACTTACATGGTTAGGTAAGAAATAGTACTGTAGGTACAATGGCGGACTTTTCGGGCGGTTATGCGGATCACGCGTCCTTATGTGTTAATCTGTAACAGAAACCTCATACAGCATCACAAAACTCGGTCAGTCTTGACCTTATCAAGGACCTTAACAAATGAAAAGTTAAACTGGAATCAACTGAATTTAGTTTTCAACAAAACATGCCTTTGCTTAGTTTTACAATTTAAACAAACTTAGTACTGTAATCAGTGGCGGAGCTAGAGAAAACGTGGACGTCTCTCGGCATCAGCCTTGCGAGCCCCCTCAAATTTTCCAATCAGATAGAAAATGTTATAATAAATTAACTGAATTATGCACCAATAAGAAATTATACATTAATTTTATTTGACGACTATAATTACTGACTAAATAATGACAAAACTTACAAAAATATTTTGTGAGGCCCTTACAGGCGTGAGGCTGTCAGCGGATGCCGACGGCTAGCGCTGCCACTGACATTAATCCTATCAACCGTTAGCTCCCACCCAATTATTGGCATGCATAGATTTATAAACTAAACTAGATGACCCGGTGAATACAATATATTATGTTACACTTTTTGACCAGCGATTATCAATCCTATTCAATCTTCAAACTCCAATTAATTTTAATCATAAATACTGGCTGCATTGTGTACGGTGAATTGTGTGTAAACACGCGATATATAGTTGTCCATACTCGAAACATAGAAACTCTAAGTTAATTCCGCAAACTTCCAACGCTCGGTCTTGTGATTTGCTTATGGTCCTCGCAAATGCCAGACGTACGGGGAATTAATCGAATGGCAAGTCCGATGGAAACATCGGGATACGTTTAATCAAAACTTCCTCTCCTTTACATGTACCGTGATAGTTGCAGCCTCGATATTGTTATTCATTACCTGTTATTTTCACAGCCGGTCTCGTTTTATTGCATAGTACAGGTTGATTTGATGATAACTGAGCCTTTTAATTGCAAATAGGGAATATGCATGTATTTTTATATATTTTATTCAATACCTACGTTACATTACTATATAACAGTATAAAATATTCAACAAAAAAAGTAATTTGAATTATAAATTTTTTTAATGTTAAAAAATTCAGCTCACGTGTGTTTTTGAACGTCCGCCATTTTGGCGGGCTTGATGTGACGTCATTGTCCATGACATCAGACAATCAAGTGGAGAGATTATTTTGAAGTATTGTGTTCTGATGCAATTTTACAGAGTTATACGAGTATATTTTCGACCAATACATCATATGAACAACCTTCTCCATCTATGGAATAATTAAGAAACCGATATACATGTTTACATTGACGTTTCTTGTATGGAGTTTTACGTCACATCCGAGCTGATCTTTTCAAATATTAGAAAATCCCACAGTTTTTTTGCACTTTTTAAAAAATCTTGCTCAAATTGAAATTATAATCAAAAATATTGATGAACGCATAGTTCTCATAAAAAAAATCTTCACACTTATTTTAATCACATGCATATATGATATTGATGCATATTATGAGGTGGTGCTCCAGGTAATTCCAGCGAATTCAAAAATTCTGTAGGATAGTTGACTACCTCGTCTTGGTTGATAGTAGTATCAACTAATTAGAAGGGAAACAACTGTGCCGAAATGAAATTTTGAATGGTCGCATTGAAATCATCAACATTTTTGTTTTTCACCGCCAATACTGCTTGTTCGCTCAGCTAATTATGGTTTTTGCATCGTTACGCTACCTTTAGAAAAACACGCTAAATGAGCTCCTCCTTCGATTCTGTCAACTGACATAAATCTGTGGGTAATATGATGAATCCGGTCGAAGTATCAATTGAAACTTTCCCATTACCAATGTCTAATAATTGTTTCGAAAGCATATCTGCATTTTGATCTTATTGCAAAAGCACTCGCCAATTAGTGTCTTCACATACCGTCACAAAGGACCATGGGCGGACGACGCAAGGCAAAAAGCAATAATAGAAGCAACAAAAATACAGGAAAGTAAAGGAGAACCGCACAGGCTGATATGCAACGTTTTTCCCATTGTGCATATAGCTAAATAAGTACAACTATATCATATGTATAAATAAAAAAGTCACTGATTATGAGAGAGGTATAGGAAAAAACTGTCCTCAAAAACGAGCTACGAATGTTAAAAACGGTGTGTAATGAAATGACCGAGACATATGGCGTTCGTTGAATTAAACAATTTTTAACGGAAGTATCGCGTGTTTTATTTATTTTACTGAACGTGACGTTTCGAATGCTTTGCAGCACCCGTGGTCGCAGGCAGACTAAGGTGACATTTGTCTTACATTGGTTATTAGATTATTACATCTACTGAAATGGATGAATTAATTATATATGTTCCGATTCACACAAAAATCGTTTTTGAGTAGATCTCTGGGTTTATGACTTGATTATTTTTAGAACTGGATCCCAAGCAGGTACTTGCCAACCATCTTCTCTATTGAAATTGGGGTGTTTTCTTATTTTCAATAGCCTCACGTAGCATTCTAGGCATGTAGCGATTCTCCTTGGCGAGGATTTGTGGTTTATCGAACCGCATGTAATGGTTTGGCTGGTCCAGTGTATGTTCATATACTGCAGAGTTTTTATCACGCCTATTCTTCATGTCAGCAATGTGTTCTTTCACTCGAGTGTATATAAGATAATAAATAATAAAATACCTAAAATTGAGTAGTGATGAAACTATGATGACGAGCTCGGTGGCTTAGTGGTGAAACGCGTTGTTACGCTACTTTGACACCAACGCTCGTGGGTTCGATTCTCACACAGTACAAACATTTGTGTGCACGAATATGTCTGTTTGTCTTGGTCTGGGTATTTTTTATGTATAATAAGTATGTATTTTATTTAAAAAAAAAAATGTATTTGCGTATGCATATCAGTTGTCTAGTACCCATAACACAAGCTTCGCTTACTTTAGGGCTAGATGGCGCTGTGTAATTTGTCCGACAATATTTATTTATTATTTATTATTATTTATTTATGATGTTTTGATGTACCGTCACTATTCACCCGCCTACCTGTACAAGACTGTATAGAAATTGTGTGTATAACAATCGCGAAAACCTAAGACAATACTATATGGCGTTCAGTTCTCTCTGCATACCACGCATTTTTAATTTGCATTTATAAGAGAGGTAGGACGTACCTCACAGAAAACCGCAGCCAATTAACAAACTCCCTATAGGGTTGTTATGTTCCTGCACGTGAGTGAGGTCACCAGTAAGCTCCTAATGAGTTGCTGTGTTAGCAGTAGAGGTAGTATCGCGCGAGTGATCCTTAATGTATTACCAGCGTTCATAGGCTACGGTAATCACTTTACATCAGGTGGACCGTACGCTTGTAGGTATGCCTCCAGAGGTCATTTAAAAAAAAATGTGTGCGTCTCGGGACGTCCGACAGAAGTGCTAACTTAAACTATTATACATATAATTAAAGCTGCCGTATGCGTGAGAGAAAGGGAAGCCAGACAGACTGGCGCCGTAACGCGTTACATAACGAGGCGGTTTATCCTCCCATAAGAAGTTATCACTTCAAAAACTACGCAAAGGACTTGGTGTCAAGATATGAACTGATATCCATAGAGAATGTTGTTATGATATTTGTTAGCATTGATTAATGAAAATGTTTAACAAATAACTAATGTGTAAGTTGCTTATATATATATATATTTATTTAAAACATACTCACAGAAGCACATCTACGACCGTATGAAGTTGATTTATTGCGAGGCGCTGTTTGTTAGACTCACAGAAGCACATCTTCGACTGTAGAAAGTGGATTTATTGCTAAGTACTATTTGTTAGACTCACAGAAGCACATCTACGACCATAGAAAATTGATTTATTGCTAGGCGCTGTTTGTTAGACTCACAGAAGCACATCTATGACCACAGAAAGTTGATTTATTGCGAGGTGCTCTTTGTTAGACTCACAGAAGCACATTTACGACCGTAGAAAGTTGATTTATTGCTAGGCGCTGTTTGTTAGACTCACAGAAGCACATCTTCGACTGTAGAAAGTTGATTTATTGCTAAGTACTATTTGTTAGACTCACAGAAGTACATCTATGACCACAGAAAGTTGATTTATTGCGAGGTGCTCTTTGTTAGACTCACAGAAGCACATTTACGACCGTAGAAAGTTGATTTATTGCTAGGCGCTGTTTGTTAGACTCACAGAAGCACATCTCGATCGTAGAGAGTTGATTTATTGTTAAGTGTTGTTTGTTAGACTCACAGTAGCACATCTACGACCACAGAAAGTTGATTTATTGCTAGGCGCTGTTGTTTAGACTCACAGAAGCACATCTTCGACCGTAGAAAATTGATTTATTGCTAGGTGGCATTTGTTAGACTCACAGAAGCACATCTTCGACCGTATGAAGTTGATTTATTGCTAAGTGCTGTTTGTTAGACTCACAGAAGCATATCAACTACCGTATGAAGTTGATTTATTGCTTAGTGATGTTTGTTAGACTCACAGTAGCACATCTACGACCACAGAAAGTTGATTTATTGCTAGGCGCTGTTGTTTAGACTCACAGAAGCACATCTACGACCGTATGAAGTTGATTTATTGCTAAGTGCTGTTTGTTAGACTCACAGAAGCACATCTTCGACCGTTGAAAGTTGATTTATTGCTAAGTGCTGTTTGTTAGACTCACAGAAGCACATCTCGATCGTAGAGAGTTGATTTATTGTTAAGTGTTGTTTGTTAGACTCACAGTAGCACATCTACGACCACAGAAAGTTGATTTATTGCTAGGCGCTGTTGTTTAGACTCACAGAAGCACATCTACGACCGTATGAAGTTGATTTATTGCTAAGTGCTGTTTGTTAGACTCACAGAAGCACATCTTCGACCGTTGAAAGTTGATTTATTGCTAAGTGCTGTTTGTTAGACTCCCAGAAGCATATCTACGACCGTATGAAGTTGATTTATTGCTTAGTGATGTTTGTTAGACTCACAGAAGCACATCTACGACCGTATGAAGTTGATTTATTGCTAAGTGCTGTTTGTCAGTAGGATGTTTTTGAAAAAAAAAAGTCATTTAAGGTATATAATTGTTTTATTCTTTAACTATTGTTTTAATTTCCTTTGAAAAGATATCAATGTCATGAAATTCGATAATAGCTTGGATGGAAGAAAATAATCCACAAAGGATTACTGGAAGCAGCAGTCAGCATAAAATATAAAAACGGAACCCTAGAGGATTGACTTTGTGATAAAATGTTATAAATAAGTTGCAATTATCGGCACGGTTATAGATGTTTTAAGTAGAAAGCTGAATTCAACTGTAATGGCCAGATTTAATAAGAATACTTTTTGTTGAAGGTTCGCAAACGCTCCTTTTTATCAAAAAAGATACCTTTCCTTAACGAGAAGAGTTAAGATGATAACTTGCGTTATCCAACATAGTTTTACCTTTACAGAAAAACTCCATTATAGGTCTTGCTTTGAGAAAAAGTCTTTTCGCTTTAAAGTGGTTTTTTAAGACATCAAAGAAATCTACTTACAACTAGAATTTGCAATTTAACTTAATCTTCGGAACTAAATCCCACCTCATCTGATCTACCCCGCAATATCTGTGCTAGTTTTGTTGTAATAGTTAGTTAGTAGCAGTGATAGTCAAGGAATTGCCTACTGACCAACAGACTCCCTGTTCGAATCCTGGCATGTACCACTAAATTCGTTTTTTCGGATTTATTTATTTATATATTTGATATAATCACGTACTCGTCGGTGATGGCAAACCTCGTGCGGAAACCCACACGTCCAAGAAATTATATTTCGATAGACGTGCAACCTAACCTAAGAAAGATCGCTTCATTTCAAAATCAGTATCGTCGCCAAATCTTTAGGCTTGGGTAGCAGACCCTGCCAATGCTAATGGATTAGGAAACGGTATAACGCTAGGAAGGAAAAAACTTAGTTTTGACGTGATCAGTAACGCTGCGGTTAATAACGCGACTTGAAAAATATATGATTATATATTTAAATTGCATATGTGTTACAGTATCTTCTCATTCTTGGGAATTTTTATCACTTTTGCTACGATTTTATTTGCTTTTAGAATTAATATTCATAATTTATTTATGAAGTTGTGCCATTGTATGTATGTATGTATACCTTCACGCCAAGTCCCTTGCGGGGTAGGCAGAGATAACCGAGCGCCATAAGACGCGGTCCTAACATACTTCACTTGCTTCTGTGACATTCATAGCTCTTTGCAAGCACGCTCGCCGGTTCCTGGGGCTCCTGACATGTGCCATAGTCATGTGAAAAATTAACTATTTGAATACATAATAATATGTATCACCTTGCCCACCTCGCACGCGAGGGACCTGACGTGATGGTATATATATATATGTAGAAATCTATCTAATATAGACAATTTGACGATGATGAGAATACACTATGTACTTGTAGCGGAACGCTCGTTGACCGCGTTCGCAATTATGATGTTTGAAACAGAGTTGATCAGAGAGTGTCGGTGTTAAGTTAAGAAAAGTAGCATGTAGAAAGAATGCAGGATAAAATAATGATGAAACTTGATCTTGCTGTTTGCGCCACACCATTTTTACCGAACAATAAGGCATGTTTTGTATCTATTTTAACAGTTGTTCGAGGAGAACATTCGCAGCGCAAAATCATGCTCTCACTGAACCGTGAGCTCGAAACCATGAGCCTATTTAGCGCTAAAAGACTAGGTTTTCGTGAGTAAGGGGCACCTCAATGCGCAATCTAGGGGTTAATTAGTTTATGAGAGAGAGAGTAGAATGCGGAAATGAAACGATGTAGGTAGGAGCCGAGAAATGCCAACTTACCTACGATGACCAAATTAGTCGTATCAGAAAATGATGTCAGAGACCCTACGAACTGGCGAGCTATGAAAATTAAAGAAGCGAGTGAGGTGTGTGAGGTCTTATATCTAGGTTCTCTTTACCTACAACGTAAGGGACCTGCCGTGAAAATATATACATGCATACATATTATAGAATTCTTATTCTTAGAATTCTGCTAAAATAAGAAGATCAGATGCAAGTTGGGTCAATTTGAGCAACTAGTTTCACAAAAAGGATTTATTATAGTATAGTTACAATTGAAGGTACTGTTTTATGCCCAATGTAGACTGGTGAAATGGCGGCGATAAGTGGAAGAAATGTAACGATACTACACTACAAATGGTATAAATGATACAGCCAGAAATGGTAACACAACACGTACAAATAATCAAACATATATTTTAATGTCATTTTTGATACAATTTGACGAGCCCGGTTGCCCAACACTAGTGGGTTTGATTCTCACACAGGTCAAACATTTGTGTGCATGAACGTGTCTGTTTGTCCTTTGTCTGGATGTATTCAAGACAGGTAGGGCGCATCAAAGCCTCATTGAGTAATTGCCTCCACTTCACAGAAAACCGCAGCAAAATATCCACTCCGAGCTTTGTTGTGTTCCTGCGAGTGAACGAGGTTATCAGGATATGTCCCCAAGAAGTTGCTATATAATCAGCAACGGTGCAATGCGCGAATGATACTCCATGTACTGCAAGCGTTATAGGCTACGGTAACCGTTTTACATCAAGTGGGCGGTGTAAAAAATCCGATTATATTCGTTTTAATACAGACAAACCTTTTAATATAACATTAGCAAATCACGTCAACACACAACACGTTTTTAAACACATGGATGTGTCAAATTTCTCACAAGATGATTTTTAACGTTATCGGCCTCATATACCTATAACCAATGTCCGATTTTAACCGAATAAAAAATATGATTCTCAATTGATTGCACGCACTGCACTGTTTCTTCGTGCGTATTTCACGAGCTATCTGCGCCAAATACAGAAAATATATATTATTGGTCATACTTCTGTTTTAATTTTCCGGATAGAGTGTGTTACATATTATTGTTTTAGTACATGTGTGTGTGTGTGTGTGTGTGTTTTTTTGAGTTATCTATTTGATCTGAGTGTTTTATGACATAAGAAGTTTACTAATATTTTATGTAGTAGTTATTATACTAGTTGGTATTATGTATTCCTAATATTCATTGAGTTACAGATACATGTGCTTATTCGACGATATTCTCTATCAAAGATTCTAAGGTTGGCAGGTATATTTGTTCTCATTTATGAAGCACGCCGGTGTGGAAATATTGACAAGGTAAATGGCGTACTATCTGTCATTTTTAACGGGCTCAAATGCAATATTCCTTTATTAAACATATTACCAAAATTACATTTAGTCTACCAAATCCTCCTCAATGTAGAAGTTCCAATTTAGAATAAGTTAATTCGAGACTTCATGAAATTCCAGTATTGTAGTGGGCTTTCTGCATAAATAAATTTGCCAATAAGTTTAGCTCCGCCGCATATGCATATGCATTAGACGAATGTGGCTAGTGCGCGCTTGGTCTATCAGCTACTTTCCCAGCATTAAAGCGGCTGATATTGAACAATTTTTATCTTACAAAAGAGAGCCTGCTTTATCTATATCTTGGGTATCAAAGGTATAAGTGCTTTTTAGGGTTCCGTACCCAAAGGGTAAAACGGAACCCTATTACTGAGGCTCCGCTGTCCGTCCGTCCGTCCGTCCGTCCGTCCGTCCGTCCGTCCGTCCGTCTGTCACCAGGCTGTATCTCATGAACCGTGATAGCTAGACAGTTGAAATTTTCACAGATGATGTATTTCTGTTGCCGCTATAACAACAAATACTAAAAAATAGAATAAAATAATTATTTAAGGGGGCTCCCATACAACAAACGTGATTTTTTTGCCTTTTTTATAGATAATGGTACGGAACCCTTCGTGCGCGAGTCCGACTCGCACTTGGCCGATTTTTTATTTATTCTTATTTAATTATTTTCATTATAAAATTACAATTTGGTATATGGCACAACAAAAGCCACTGAGGTTTGTCTAGTGTGCCTATTACATTCTGCACTTAAACTTAGGTATAATATAATTGTTAGAAATTATAAGTACACTTATCCAATTATACATTGCATCATATGTACCTACTATTCAATGAGATTAAGTTACGAACTGTTATTACATTTTAGCTGCATAGTGCATCGTAATATTGAGAGCATACCCACATTACCTGATAGATAACACAGTTGTAAGTCATATTTGATGATAGCCTTTGTGCATGCACTTGGGGAATAAATATCTTCACTGATACTTCTTTGTATATTTATGAAAACTTAATGCGAGTTCGTAAAACTATAAATAAAATTTACAAAATTCAGTGAAAATCTTAGAAGCAGAACTAAGTTGCACATGTTGGTACATCTTCGTGATATGATCTGTAAATCTTTTGTTGCATATTGCATTCGATTCTATAATAAATTACCTGAACAGTTCTGTTCTGTCCTGACAATATCTTCAAAAGTCACATCAAAAATACTGTTTGTAAAACGATTTATTACAGAATTGATGAATCTGACTGTCAAAGATGAAAAAACAATATGCATGTATAGATTAAACTTTAAAATATTAAATTCCATAAAATGGAAATACCGTCTGAAAAGCGAACGGCTACTTTCTGTATACAAACTTTCTTTATACAAAATAAATATCTATAATAAAATGCGCATTAAGGCACATTTACCCTCTCATTTACCCCAATATCTAATGCCCTTGAATGTCCAGAGGTAATGACGCGTGTTTGAGTCATTTTCGCCGTATTTTATGGTCTTAGTCAATATTCTACCGACATAAAGATAGAGACACACTTGCCAATGTGTCTTACATCGCGTTTTAGCATAATGTATTGAGCTTTGTAGGCATCGTGAATATGAAATAGAAATATTTAAACACTGTACAGAATACGCCTCGTAAATACACGTCAAAAAGGTTCTTTCTGGAAGAGAGTTCACAGTGCAGTTTAGTTTATGAAATACCCTCATATAATGTTTTGATACCATAACATTATATGAGCGTATTCACGATGCGAACAATGCTTGAACTACAGCGTCAAAATGCTACGGAAGTTTACACACCGAACTTTAGTTGCATTTTTTTATACAACGTCGGAGAGCATATAAAATGCATTGTCTTTCTCACACGCAGAAACACAACAACTTCCAGAGAGTTGTTATTTGGCTACGGTTTTCTGTGAGGTACTTACCCAGACGCCTGCTCCTTATAAAGCATAATGCTGTAAATACTACAAAATTATAAGAAACTGAAAATTCTTCGTTTTATTTACAGTGTGCGACGAAACATCGTCATGGTGCAAGAGGATTCAGCTTCTCGGTTGTCTTTCTCATACTTTTTAAACACAATGCCTATATAAGTAGTACCGATCAGCATTAATATTCCTTTGATATTCAAGCGAGACTGCAAATGAAACCGCTTAGTGGAATAAAAGCAATATTTTTTTACGCATGTTTCTCGCCTGCTGCAATATTGGTCTGTTCTGGGTTCTATAGGCGTATCTACAATATGCCGGCCGTTTCTTTGTCCTTTTTCCAAATACTGTTTAAAGCAATAATTTCGGTCGCGTAGTTCTACAAGTGTGTCGCTTTACTAAGACGTTTTTCAATGTTACATTATTCTCTAGAGTCCCACAGTAGAGAGATATAAGCAGTAGCTCAACTACCTCACTTGGGTCTTATTGACATAGTTACCGCTCTTTCATTGTAGTTCACGAGGAATCGTACGAGTTCAGAGGTTTGATTTGCGAAAACCATGAGGAATGAACACCCTGCCACGGTTTTCTCAAGACCATACAAAAATAATAAAAGTAGTTCGGTAACATGGTATCACGACAGAGGGTCGGTAGCGCATGAGTCATAGCTCAGTGGCAGGTATAATGATAGCTCAGCGGAAAGAACTATCCTCTTAACCTACGGTCCCTAGTTCGAGTCCTGGCCTGGGCATGTACCACTAAATTCGTCTTTTAGAATTTATGTTTCTTCTTCTTCGGTACGCTCTTGGCAGAGCGGTCGTGGTCGTCATGAGAGAGGGTTGGAGCCAATAGTTGCACGCCTCACAATGTCCCACTATCTCGTTCGATTTGAGTCACTTCTGGCACATTCATGCAATGGCCTGCCTTCAGTAGACTTTATCTGATGGGTATATGGCATGCGAGACCTGCCTTGCGATCTTATATCTTCGATTCTACCTTGGACCACCAGGCGTTCGACAGATTCACATTTATGTCTCGAACATGACCGAAAAAATAAGAATGCGGGATTGTACTATGGTAGATAGACGCTTCTTGATACCGAGTTCCTCGAGTATGGTGACATTTGTGCGAAATTCAGCCCATGATACTCCAAGCATTCGTCTCAGGGACCACATCTCCAAAGCATCTTCTTGTTTTCCATTTCCCGCAATGTCCAGGTCTCTGCAGCGTATAGAAATATGGTGAAGACTAGTGTTGTTTCGAGTCGGGTCTTAGTGGCTTTAGTCGAGTTCCTATTCCTCCATATTTTTTTCAGCTTATCCATTCCGCTTCTAGCTATCGCCATACGTTTTTTCGACAAGCTCAGTGGCTCAGTCATAAATAATGTGACTCTGACACCATCGCTCATGGGTTCGAATCGACAAGACAAGCATTTGTATGCATTATCATGTATGTCTTGGTCTGGATGTTTTAAGAGAGGTAGGGCACATCAAAACAGCCCGTCTGGGGAAGTACCTAGACGTCATAGAAAAAAGCAACCATATAACAACTCCTTAGAGAGTTATTGTGTTCCTGCGTGTGAGTAAGGTCACCAGTAAGCTCCTAAGGAGTTTCTGTGTAAGCAGCAGAGGCGCAAGTGATACTTAATATAATTAAAAGAGTTAATAGGCTACGGTAACTGTTTTACATCGTACGTATACGTTACGTATGCTTGTATGCCTCCCGACGTTGTATAAAAAAATGTCTCTTTACTTCATCCACGCAGCCACCGTTGTTCGATATATGGGAGTCAAGATATATAGGACTACTCTACAGTTTGCGATCTCGGTTACATCTGGCAGGTTTCTGTTAGCGCGATCTATCATCATCATTTTGGTCTTAATGCGATTAATCTTTAGTCCGAACTCTAGGCTTACGCGTTCCATTCTGAGAAAAAGTTATTCCATATGACGTTCACTATAATAGTTAAGAGAAGGGTGGTGTTGTCAGCATACCACAGGCTAGCAATCCTGTATCCACCAACTGTCCAATCCTCCGAAGTGATATGCATTATGAGGTCGGTGTATACATTGAACAAAAGCGGTGCTATTATGCATCCTTGGAGGACACCGGCACTGGGATGGAAGTTAGTTAGGAACTTAGTAGTAGTAGACAGGATGTTATCTGAATAAAGCCTATAGGATTTATGTACATATTTGTAATTACCACTGGCGCTAAATGAAACTCGCGCGTCTAAGAAATTATATTTGCGAAACGTTTGATTTTCCCTATGCGTTATGGAGGTCTGATGGCAATCGCCCTAAAGCAGTATCTTCGCCAAATCCTTAGGCTTAGATAGCAGAACCCACCAATCCTAATATATTAGGAAACGGGATAACGTTAAGCAGAAGAAGGTAACGCACGAGTAATGCACTTGGTGTTGAATGTGACCATAGACTACGGTGTCTATTTACCACGAGATTGACTCCTTGATGTCAACGTGACACATGTCGCAAAATAGCAATGTCTATAGACCTTTCTCGAATGATTTGAGCACACTGTGCTGATATAATAGAGCGCATCTGTGTGCGACAACTTCGAAAGTTATTTCGAAGTTGTGCAGCTGCTCATACGTCTCTACTGTGGCAATGTGGTAAAGCATAGTAATAGCAGAGTGGAGATATGTCCCACTGTGGTAATAGTGCCAGTTCCATTGTAGAAGTTTGCTTTGTTTATGTACCTGTGGAAGCTTACTGTATTGGCACACAGTGGTATAGAGTTTGCTGTAAAGTATACGAGTGATAGAACAACGTACATGATAGTACAAAAGGGCTAAGTTGGACATTTCGCTTGAATCTGCATTTTACAGGCCAAGTCTAGCCTTCAGCTTGGCCTGCAAAATGCAGATGCGCAACGAATTTAAGAGTAAAAATGAAATTACCAATGCAATTAAATTATATGTACTGTTTAGGATGCAATAGTGTATTAAGAGAGGAAGGGCGCATATACGCAACCTGACTGGAGTAGCACCTCTATCTCACAGAAAACCGCAGTCAAATAACATCTCCCTGGTAAGTTGTTACGTTCCAATGAGCGAGTGAAGGTACAGTGGTTGCTGTCTTAGCAACTTTTTATATTGCAAACGTTCATTGGTTATGGTAACCACTTTAAATTGATATTTGTTCGGATGTCATTATTCTGTTTACCATCAGGCAGGCCGTACGCATGTTTGCCACTTGTGGTTTAAAAAAAATGTGTGCATTAGATATGTATTGACTTTTTTTTAAACTTACCTAACTTAGTCTTGTGGACCTTTTCAGCATCCTAAAATATTTTTCTAACCAATTCTATATAGACAACCAAAATTTTCTCTTTCTTGTTGGGGGTTTGAATCCACGTTTTCTCGATTCTCAGGCGAGTACTCTATCAACTGAGCTATTAGGGAGATTTGTGATATTGATCAAATTTTGTTCTTTCCGTTTGTCGTAGTTATCACACATTGCTGTGAATAACAGTTTATATATACGTACATGGCAATAGTGTTGCTACTTTATGCCAGTGTCAAAGTCTTCAGTTTAGAACCATTTGAAAATCTTAATTCTATGATACCTAGACCCAATCAACCCAGTTTAAATACCACCCGTAAAACGATAGTGATTTTTACAAGGTTTTCTTGATAAACTTTTTCACGTCTTCCAAAAAGTGCATAAACGTGTTATATTTGAGTTTTTTCATCACTGTATAATTTCACTAGCACTTTTGTCACAAAATACTATCGAAATGGTTGCATAAAACTAATTTTATACCGAATTTTAAAAAATTCAAGTATAACAATATGTCACTAGTAAAAAGCGCGGGAAGAAATCCGAATAGCAGTTGTTTTCTGTGCTAAAATCGGCGGTTTCGATCGGCGCTCAATCCCCATAGCTAATATAGTTTTTCAGATATGCTACATGTGGCTGGCTATCTGGCCAGTCAGCATGAAAGTTGTGAATATTTAGCTCTACTTTAACGTCTGGAGATGATATGACTGCGACATCTAAGCGTTCATATTACATATGAAAATACATAAACGTTCATTAAGATTCATTTTCATTTCGATTTGACAAGGTAGGTAAAGTCTCTCAAAATGATACAAATAGACCGAAGCTGCGGCCTAATGATTACCCAAGTGATAACTGTATGTAACTTGTAGAGCAGTAAAGGCTTTATTCACCATCTCATCAGGATTGCATTTTTTCCTGTAAACAATTATCCAAATTCTGAAAGAAGAAATACAAAAAAAAAAATGTTGCATATAATTACATCACCCGTCGACTATAGCCGATTTATCGATGGGTTTGTTAGTCGAACTCGGTGGCGCAGTGGTGAAACGCGTTGTTACACTACTTTGACACCAACGCTCGTGGGTTCGATTCCCACACAGTACAAACATTTGTGTGCATGAACAAATTTGTTTGTCTTGGTTTGGGTATTTTCTCTGTATGATAAGTATGTATTTACAAAAAAAAAATGTATTTACGTATGTTTATCAGTTGTCTAGTACCCATAACACAAGCTTCGCTTACTTTGGGGCTAGATGGCGCTGTGTAATTTGTCCGACAATATTTATTTATTATTTATATTTGTTATGATAAGCAGCTGATGTAGGGTTATTGTTAACAGCCACGCTAACCCCATCAACGAACGTAACCTATTTAATTTGTCTCAACTCGTCAATACGCAATCAGGTTAAGCTAATCACGTCTTGACTGCTGTCAGTAAAAGACAGTTAGTAAACAACCCAGCCTTTGCGTGACTTGAGGGACATGTCAACTTGCTATGGAGTAGCATGGCGTAGCTGTCTAGAGGGTTCTAGACAGCAACACCATGAACATTCGCACCATCAAAACATGATGTATGCTTTTAAAACACCTTCACGAAATGTCTTAAGGAACCTCATGGTTCTTAGGAAAACCTCTACACCGATTGACGAACTCGGTGGCGCAGTCGTGAATTTTGACGAGCTCGATGGCGCAGTCGTGAATGACGCGACATTGGCATCAACGCTCGTGGGTTCGATTCCCACACAGGACAAACATTTGTATCCATGAACATGTCTATTTGCTTTGTCTGGATGTTATTAAGAGAGGTAGGGCGTTTGGGGAAGTACCCCGGCTCACAGAAAATCGCAGCCAAATAATAACTACCTAGAGGGTTGTGTACCTACTTGTGAGTGAGGTCACCAGTAAGCTCCTAAGGAGTTGTTGTGTTAGCAGCAGAGGAGGCATCGCGCAAGTATTACAAGCGTTCATAGGCTACGGTAACCGCTTTACATCAGGTGGGCCTTATGCGCGTATACCTGTATGTTGTATAAAATAAATTCTTTCCACAAGCGCGCATACAAAGTTAAACATTTTAACAAAGTGAAAATGTTGCAAAAATGAAATTTACTCGAAGGCTTCGTGATATGTCATAATAATTTCCGCTCGTATAAAGATGGTTTTACGTCATATTAAAACAGTTTTTATAAAGCTAATGCCACTACTGTTCCCTTCTCTAGATAACCGTCGTCTCTTATTACAAAGTGCTTGCGCATCAAATATGCAAATTTCATGTCGTTTTGTACCCAGCGAACTGTTTCATTTTGCTACTTATAACTTTATTGGTTTTGCTACCCGCTTATGTGCACAAATTTCATAGAAGTACAAACCTAGATTTTTCGATTGATTTAAGAAATTAACAGAGTCCCGTATCCTTTTTTAAGTTTCGTATCCCGCTAGTTGTAGATTTACATAGTATTTGCTGGCGCTTTATTTTATATAATTCGATTAAATGTTTTCGAAGTATTAAAAAAAAATTCTAAACACCTTTTCTTATATATTTTACAGTCGAATCTTCTTCTTCTTCCTAGCGTTATCCCGTTACATAATCTATTAGGATTGTCGAAGTCTACTATTTAAGCCTAAGTTGATAAAGTTACTGATTTTTATATAGAACGACGCCATCAAACTCCATAACCCAGAGGGAAAATCAGCCCTTTTTTAAGTTGGGACGTCACGTCTTTCGAAATATAATTTCTTGGACATGCGTATTTCTTCACGATGTTTTCTTTTACCACCGAACAAGTGACAATTACAATATGTCATAAAACAGAAAACACAAAATTTTGTACAATTTGGTACATGCTCACGGTAGGATTTGGCCCCGGGACCTTTCTGTAATAGGCCGATTCTTTATCCACTTAGTTATCGCTGCTACACATTTTATAAGGTCAAATATCTATTTATTATTAATTGGTGGCGGAAGCACACAAAGCAGGCTAGATCAAATTGCATGTAAATTTGACTTTCGCAAAATAACGCCTGAATCTATTAACTATTTATTTGCAATTATGGGGAAAACTGGCGTAGCCTTATTATCCTATTCCGGACGAAGACAAATCCAAAAACACAAAAATCATAAAAAATCTGTCCAGCCGTTCTTGAGTTATAAATGGTGTAACTAACATGACTTTCTTTCATATATATATAGATAGATATATATAAAGTGTTAAAATAAGAAGAGGCATGCTCCGTTGGTTCGGACATGTAGAAAGAATGCAGGATGAAAGAATGGCGAAGCAGATATACAATGCAAAAGTGGAAGGATTTAGGAGCCGAGGAAGGGCAAGACTTACCTACTCGTACCATAATCAAATTGGTCGTGTACCTACTATGTACAGAAGGGGATGTCAGAAGCCCTAGAAACCAGCGAACGTGCATGAAAATAGCAATGAATGTTAAAGAAGTGAGTGAGGTACGTAAGGATCGAGTCGCGTGGCGCTCGGTTCTCTCTGCCTACCCCGTACGGGATTTGGCGTGAAGTTATAGATATAGATATATATATATATATAGTCCGCTACCTGCTCGCTATCAATTAGTTTATGTGAACTAACGCCGGCGAGCTCCAAACCACCTCGGAGACAACCAAAGCAGCCGACGCTGCTGTGGGCGTCTCATCTGGCCGCTATACGGTACCTACATTTCATCCAGTAGGCCATATGCTTGTTTGCGTAAACAATGTAACATTGTATAAAAAATACATGTGTTTTGTAATTCAGTGACTGTATTAATTATTGATGTAAATCAAATGTCACCATTTCAAAACACATCACTTATTTGATTTATGATGTCGACGACGTAAAAGCTACCTTTCCTGTAAGAATCTTGATCATATTTGTTTTACTAAAGGTACACATTTATAACCTATGTTCAGTTTTGGTTTTAATGTCAACATTTGAAGACGAGTTATCGATCACACTTCATTGTGTTATAGTGTTGAATAATTGTAGTTCTTAGGAACATTCAAAACGTCTTTGTTACGAACAAAGTTACACAATACAATACACTTTATTGCACCACAAGAAAAATACATAAAAATCTATATTAATAAAAATGAAGTTGCTGACTAATTCACTGATTCATCAGCCCCCCTCTTGAACCTAGAAAGCTGAAATTTTGCATAGAGGTTACTTTTGTAATGCTCACGAGAGACAAGTATGGATTATTTGAAATTCAACCCCTAAGGGGGTGAAAAGGGGATTGACAGTTTGTACGGAGTAGAAATATTATTTCAAGACTTGAAACTTTGTACAGATACTCTCTATTACAATCCAAAAAAAGTAATTTCAGCCTTTTCAAAAAATCTACTCTTAGGGGGCTGAAAAGATGGTTGGTTGACAGTTTGTATGGAGTAGAAATATTTTTTGAAGTTAGAGACTTGAAACTTTGTGCAGATACTATATTAGATATTCTACAAAATTTATTTCAGCGTTTTCTAAAATTCCACCACATAAATGGTGTAATGGGGGTCAAAATTATATCTAGAATTAAGAGTTATTGTTTAGAAATTGATTTTTTTAAAGCGAACCACTTCAGACTTTGTAAATATACTCTCAATCAACACAACAAAAAAGTAATTTCAGGGTTTAGGGGGCTGAAAACGGGGTTGACACTTTGTATGGAGTAGAAATATTTTTTGAAGTCAAATCGAAACGCTTTTTATCCAGCAGATGCATAGTAGCGTGGTAGATGGCAGTTGCTCCTAGTAGTATAGCGATAGTTGCATAGATATCAATGCTGGCGTCCCACAGGGCTCTATGCTCCCCGACGCTGTTTCTGCTGCATATCAATGATATGTTGTCAATTGATGGCATTAATTGTTTTGCGGATGACAGCACCGGGGACACATGTGTAATGTGTCGTGCCGTGCTAACATCCCTCGTTCGCTTGTGGAGGAAAGCCACGATAAAATTGTGTCTGAAATGGAGGGTACTTTAGCTAAAGTATCTGACTGGGAGCGGCTTAACATAGTCGAATTCAATTCCATGAAAACCCTGATGATTCTGTTCAGAGACGAGCTGTAAGTATTGTCAACGGTCGTAAGCTTACACACCGTATTGAACCCTTAAGTTTAAGGAGAGATTTTGACTCCCTTTGTGTGTTCTATCGATTGTACAACGGGTTGTATTCTGAAGAGTTGTTCGATTTGATGCCGACATCATTATTTTATAACCGCACCGCTCGCCGACGACGGGGAGCTCACCCTCACACGCTGGAACTACAATGGTCGCATACTGTGCGATTCTAGAGAAGTTTCCCGAGAACTCTCAAGTTGTGGAATGAACTCCCAGCCGAGTTTTTCCCAAGGATCAACAGCATGAGGTTCTTTAACAAATGCGTGAAGAGGTTCTTAGAGGGTCGGCAATACAAGAGCGACACTCCTGTCCGTGCAAATGTCCGTAGACTACGTTGACTGTTTACCATCAGGCCGGCTGTATGCTTGTTTGCCTCCTTGATGGTATAAAAATTCGTATCACGCGCTTAACATTAAATAATAATAATTGTAATAATAATCTCACTCATCTGCAGGAACACAACAACCCTCCAGGGAGTTGTTATTTGGCTGCAGATTCCTCACTGAAAAAACTACACCAAAATAACAACTCCCAATTGTACTGTGGAGGTACTTCCCCTACCTCTCTGTTTTTAAATACCCAACCAAGACCAACAGTCTGGCACACGAATGTTTGTATTGGGAGGGAATCAAACCCATGAGCGTCTGTGACAAAGTAGCGACTGCTGTGCCAGCGAGCTCGTGAAAAATGATTAAATTTTAAATTCCAATCGACTGACGGTGAAAAATTTACATGCAATATGATCTAACCTGCTTGGTGTGCTTCCGCCACCAATTAGTTCATGCGGACCTGGTCTAACGACTAACATCTCCAGCGCCAGAGGATGCATCGTGAAGAGGCGATAGAAGTGTCGCAGCGACGGCTAGGGCAGTCATCGCAGCAACGGTGGCGGGTGGATGCAGTTTCTGTTCCACATGGCGGGAAATTGCTAGGACGCAGCGACCGCATGCTGCATCTACTAACAAGCATGAACTAATTGGTGGTGAAAGCACAAATTGTATGTAAATATGACTTTCGTGAAATAACGCCTGAATCTATTAACGAAGGGAAAAATGTTTACCTTACCTGAACCATCCGCTTTATTTATATCACAGGATTCATGGAATCACTTCGAAGAAATAATTATCCTCACTCTTTCCTCTTAGTATATTTATAACAACATAATGAATCCTCGGAAAAATATGAGATGATTTGAAAATTCGGTGAAAATCTTTGAAGCGGGAATACTCGTAGGTTGCGAATGCCAATAAATTTATTGCTGTTGGAAATTTTATTCGATTCTATAATAAATAGCAGAAGCTATAAATAAGTGTATTGGATTTTTAAAAAATTTTTTTTTATACAACGTCGAGAGGCATACAAGCATACGGCCCACCTGGTGTAAAGCAGTTACCGTTTTGTGTAATATATTAAGTGTCACGTGCGGGATGCCTCCTCTGCTGCTTATACAGCAATGCCTTAGGAGCTAACTGGTGACTTCACTCATACGCAGGGAACACAACAACCCTCTTAGGGGGTTGTTATTTGGCTGCGGTTTTCTATGTGGTGGAGGTTCTTTCCCAGACGGGCTGCTTTGATGCACCCTCTTAAAACATCCAGACCAAGACAAACTGGCATGTTCATGTACACAAATGTTTGTCTTGTGTGGAAATCTAATTCAGCGTTAGCCGAGCGTTGGTGTCAAAGTCGCGTCATTCACAACTGAGCCACCGAGGTCGTCAAAAATACCCTCTACCGGACACAGATGTGTGGAAATGATTCAGCACACACACGAACATATCTTAAATTTTATCACTGATACATTGATATACATTTATTGTATTCAATTGCCGATTAAAAACCCAATATTGGCAAGCTCCATTGGACATTTTTTTTTCATCTACAGTCATTTATGAAATATAAGTAAATTAAAAAATAAAAATGCCTACTATGAGAATTAAATTAGACTCAATAAGATGTTATTTAAACATTTAAGCCGTGTCTTAAACCCGCGAGGGCCTAATGTCAAATAAATCTTTGTCATTTACGCCTAGTTACCATGGACGACTTTAAACCCCTTCGCTGCCGAGTGAGGGGTTATACTTCTCCCTTTTGTTAGTTGCTATTGTTAATCCTGACTTCAAAGAAATACATATCTTCAATGTGTGCTTGGAGATGTAAATCGACGAAATGAGGAACTTCAATGAAAGTAATTGTGCATTATACGAAAAAAAACAACAAACTTTCAATAAAACAAATTTATTATTCTCAAATAAAACTTTAGTTCTGCTGGTAGAACGCTATATGGAAGGGTATAAGCGCAAACTTAGCCACAGTCTGAGCCTGGAAGCTTAGTGCACCCAGGAAGCATCATAACAGAGTGAACAACTTCAGTAACTGCTATTTTAAAGGATTTAGCTAACTAATGTTATGGAAGAGGATAAAAGTGTGGTCCTCTAAACAAACAAGGCGTAAGGAGGTGTTCCACTTTGTAGTACACACTATGATACGCTGAACACACTGGTGCTGTGTGTGTTAGTTATGAGAATATCAAGAATCAGGGAAGTAAACCGAGGTCGCAACACGTCGAGGTCACACTCCTGTTGAGCCGTCACTTTTAGTCTCGATCAATCGATGAAAGAAACTTGGACAGAAATTACCACCAATCAATAGGTAATTGTAACATCTACGTCATAATGTAACTGATTACTTCATTATGGTCATCATTTTTTACTATCGCAGCTCTACTTTTTCGTTGTTGGTCAATTTATGTAATTTATTCTTGCTTTTGGGTACAGGATGCCCAAAATACATTTGTAAAAATCTTTAAGTTTGTTTTAAAGAACACAATATTGAGGGGTAAAATTTATTGGCAGAGCTGCGATAGCCAGCGGAGCCACATTACCCTCAAAATTGCCGTTTGGGGTAGACTGATGTCATCCAGCTAGCGTTTAGACGGTAATAGTGAGAAACTCCAAAATCGACACACTAATAGCTAACATATTGTAGTTTTGTATCCTTTAATTTGAAATTTAAATGTTCGTTGGTGAGGAAGAACGATCCAAAATCGTTCCAATTAGAAAAAAAAACATATGGGAAAACGTATGGCCGGCCACTCTGCAGTGCAGACTCTGCAATCCCATCAACAGAAAAAGTAACAGCACTCGTCGCTAGATGTCGTACAGGGTTCCATATATTTAAAAAAAAATAAAAATAAAATATTTAAATATTTTTTAAATTTAAAAAATATCAGCTCTGCCTACACAGCTTCCTGTTATTTACTAGTACTTACGCTTGGTACTTTAGTTACAATATCTTAAATATCTAATCATCCAAGTCCCATTGCACAAAGTTGTAGTGTTGACTTTAGGATCTCCTAAAACCATTACTTATCTCATATAGTTATCGTAACTGGTCTGGTGTTACCAACGCAATCTCCTCATTTCACTGAATTACTGAACTTCAATGGGAAAGGAGGTGAGCCTGTGTTTCAGTTTGGACTGGATTTGTAACAAAAAAAAACCTGCACGCAACTACCACTGCCATTTTCCAAAATAATTTACAACTAAAATTAGTTTAGTAAATTTGGGATAAATTTTGAAGATACTTTTTCTTGTGTATCCATGGAGTGGGCGAGTTGCATGTCTTCTGGTGGTACGGAGATCTCTGGTGGCATGGTACAAAAAGAAATTTGGGTTACCGGGTAAAAAAAGAGAAGAATAAGTCAGCGGCGCATTGGTTAGTAAGGCTACTTTGACACCAACATTCCCATTCCACACAGGATAAACATTTGTGTGCATGAACATGTCTGTTTATGTTGGTCTGGGTATTTTCTATGTATCATAAGTGTATATTTACAAAAAAAAATGTATTTACGTATGTTTATCAGTTGTCAGTTGTCTTCGCTAACTTTGGAGTTGGATGGCGCTTTGTAATTTGTCCTAAGATATATATATATATATATACAAAAATGAATGTTTGTCTGTATGTCTTCTATGGACTCAAAAACGGCTGGGCAGATTTTGATGAAATTTTCAGTGAATCCAGCAGGTGATCCTGTGAAGTTTGGTAGCGATCATATCACCAGTGCGAAGCCGGGGCGGCGGGCTAGTAATTTAAATAAAAAAGGAGTATATTCTGTTGTAAGATATTTAACATTTAAATTACTCTTAGCACCGACCGCGGATTGTGGTTAAAGTTGATCACTTGGCTGTGACAAGAAGCGTTTTAAACGAAGACTTAAAGAGTCGTTTATATGGAAATTCCTGAAGGCTTTGAGGTAGAATAGCAAAGGTAAAGCGTTTCGTTTACATAAGCTGTCTACAGCCTCAAACAAGCTAGTAGATTGAAATTTAAAACGCTAGACATGCATGCCGTTCTGTCTTTGTAAGATCGAAAGACAAGGGTAGTTCCTTATGGAATATATTCTAGCGTATTACATGACCGGCTTTGTGACTCATGTACTCGTAAATGCTTTCTAGCTTTAAATATAACACCCTATTTATCCGTAAACTTACTATAAAAGATATAAATGCATTTTAAATGTACTAAAATCAAAAAATAATTTCGTCCGCTCAATGCCCGCGTATGTCATACTTAAACGTATGTATGGAATGAATTGATACTTACGTTTGGTACTTTAAAATTGGCTTAACGGCTTCATTTACTTTCTTATAGACAAGTTCAGCATCGTAATTGTACCGCTTAGTGCTAACCCAACTATTTATATCTCCATGTATCTCTCACTCAAGTTCTTGGGCACACGTCGAGCTCACAGGAGCGTACATTTCTACCAGAAAAACTCGCATAATTCCCAGTTTTATACAAATCTACATCTGTTTTGGGTCTACCATACAATATTCGCTTACTCCGGAGGTCAAGTAAGAAAAGAGTATGACACACTACACCCACATTGGCATGATTGTCCTGATCTATCCCAGACCACAAGGTCATCATGCCTCCGGTAAGATCGTCAACCTCGCTCCCTTTACACTTAGACACTACGTACAAAATATCTAAGTTTCTCTCATTCAATAGATATATCAATTCATGCCACGTATTACTCCACCGCTTATATTCCACGTGTGTATATGATACTTGGCTCTCCTCGACACACCAGGATGACCGCAACGCGATAGGTGGCGACCCCTGTGGCTGCATGCACTGTTTTTTGCATCAACGGAACGAGTCGGTGCGTGTGCACTTTTTCGCGCTAACGGGCGAAGTCTAATCCAGAGATTAGAATGCACTGCTTCAGATTCTACATTCAGATGCACATGTAAAATTCTTTGCGCTCGACTCATTCCAATGTTCGAATTCGTACTGTATTGTACAAATTTGCAAATGAGTAATTTTTCCAACAGTCTCAACTAATTTCTCAATTAATATTTTTCTGGAATCTTCCTGTATTCTAACTTCTAGTTCTAGTTAGTGTAGAACCGACGAATTTTTTGTCGAATTCTAGTACTCGATACTGTAATATTTCAGAATATATTATCATATATATCCCGATTGAAAAATCTTTTGAATAAAACATTAATGCATTGAACTGTAATAAATCCATTTGTCTTTAAAACGGTCCTTCCTCCATTTATGTTTCCACACAAATACGTATAGTATCAAATGTATATATAACTATTGTGAATTAATGTGTACCTTGTGCAACAGATCTAGAATTTAAAAATAAAAAGATTAAAAAAATCCACTTTGTTTTCATTTTTTGTCTGAAATTGGGTCGCATGTAATATACTGTTAAAGCGTAACCAATGTGATGGAAAATCTGAACGTAGAAAACAGCTCGTTTCGCGCGTATGAGGCACAAACGGGACGAGTTTGACAGTTGATGTTGGGTGGGACTGTATCAGGGTGGCGTGAGATGGAGGAGTTAAATGAAACTTGCCGAAGTAAGTACATTTATGAATATTGACAGTTTTTACACCATTTCATACAACTACTGGTAATTTCAGAATTAATACAGAATTAATAGAAACGCGTAATACTCTAGGTATTGGCGTGACTGTAAATAACTTTGCCTGTAGCAGTTGTAACCGCAACGCGACGGCAACGTCACAACTTTACTTTTTTCTTTCTAGTTTAATATACTTTCATGTTCCTAGTTTATAGGTACTTTGCCAAGATTTTAGTGCTATATTGCTACTTTTCATATATTGAGCAGTGTTAGCTCTTTAGATTAAGAACAGCCTACTAACCTACGATCCCTATTTCAAATCCTGGCGCGGACATGTTACCACTAAATTAGCCTTTTCAAATTGATTTATGTATATATATATATATTCAATTATCACTTACTCGGCGGTGAGGGAAAACATCGTGAGGGTTTACTCAAATCCAAAAACTTATATTTCAAAAGTGTGATCTAACTTAAGAGAGGTCTGATATTCCCTCTGGGTTGTAGAGGCCTAACGGCTGTCGCTCCATGTACCTTCGCCAAATCCTTAAGCTAAGGTACCGGACCCCACCAATATTAGGAAACGTGATAACGCTAAGAAGAAGAAACTCCTGGTTCATACTTTGGCAAGATTTTAATGGTTCATTGCTGCTGGTCATGTAACCAGAGTCCCAGAATCCGGATGGTTGTTGAGGCCAGTCGAAATCATAGGGGTATCAAAAATTAAACTATAATTTTAAAGCAAAAGGAAATACTTCTTAGTAAAGATTAGTTATTACTAATAATTCGAGGTTATCTTAATCCGATCTTTGGTGGAAAATAATCTTATTTGCATACGTTTCCCAAGTTCTAAATACAATTGCTCTCAATAAAAAAAAAATGTAATATGTATCTTAAATGGATTGATACAGTAATCCTGATAAAAAATCATAGCTAAATCAGCTTTTCTCCATTCCATCTATAATACTGATTAAACAATAAATCATATACGACTACATAGTTGTACACGAGCTTTATGCATTAAAGCCTCATACTGTATGAGACGATAAATTATCCTTCATATCTATTGGTTTTTACTTGGTTTACTTTGTTTAGAATCAGTCATATTTCTATCTTTTATTACTATTATGCATATTATAATATATTTAACACTATAAGCCATACTAATTACGAAATCCCATTATGACTCTCTATAAAATCGTACACTACATATATCACATATAGCAATTAGTTATCAATTTTTGTTTATAAATCACCATTTTAATTCATGAAAATTTTAGACTGAGTAATTTATTTGAGTTCATTATATATTTTCTTTTTTAATCTTAACAGAACTTCGTAATTGGAATGGAAAATAATATAGTTTCTATACCACGTTATTAGTACAGGGTTGTTGTATGTAATTTAAACAAAATCCTCTGTTATCTATATCTACTGGTGCTTCTACGTTATCTGTGTGAAACCATAGACGAAATGGTTTTACAGTACCTGGAATCAGACAATAATTAAATGTTATTACAATAATGAACGATATTTTATCTCTATTGTTGTGAGAGATAAATAATAGTATTAGAATTATGAGTTATATTCATAAGGAAATAATAGAAAAGGAAATAATAAAATAATACATTATTATTTCCTATTACATTACTCATGACGTGATTGACATCGTTCTACTGTCAGGTGCCGGGGGGAGCACCAGATACTTAGCCTTCACGTAATGCTAGCAATACACACCCAGTTTTAACTGCAGCATTTTATTAGTCAGTTATACTTTATAGGGTTTTTTTATACAACATCCAAAGGCATACAAGCATACGGCCCTGATGTCAAGTGAGTATATATTCCGATTCACACAAAAATCGCTCACAGTGAATCGGAACATATACAATTAATCCATCCAAATCGGTAGATAAATAATTGAATAACTAATGTAAGACAAATACCACCTTAGTCTTCCTGCGACCACGGACGCTGCAAAGCGTTCGAAACGTCAGGTTCAACAAAATAAATAAAATACGCGATACTTCCGTTAAAAATTGTTTAATTCAATGTGTAACAATCGCGAAAACCTAAGAGCCATGATTGTTAAAAAAGCGAGCAAGGTGTGTAAGGAGCGTATTATAGCGGTACGTTCTGTCTACCCCACATGAGACGTGTGGGAAGATAGAAAATCTCCCTAGAAACCGTACGGTTGTAACACTAGTCAAAGTCTAGAAAAACAAAATAATGTAAGCGCCAGCACGTTGCACAAGGAAATTAGGCAAGCGAGTATCAACTTCTGATAATTTTCCAACTTCCAACTGCAAACTTTCGACACCAAAGACGATGCAAGCGTGATAAAGTTTTGCCTTAAGCGAGACCGAACTTGGGAACTATTATATATGTATACGAGAATGGGTTCCGGTAATCGATTTTGTAAATAATACCTATATAGAGTGATTTATATGAAAGTGGCCGACGCTTTAATTACCTCCGTAGAGTTTACAGATCCTCATCCGATTAAAAGCAACAACAAAACGTAATATAACACATTAATCATGTAGAGCGATCACGGCCTAATTGTCAAATAGATTGAATTGAAACACAATACGGTTGGAAATTAAGGTTTAAATAAATTGATATAGAAAACAAGTTGGATGCAATAAGAGAAATGAGATAGGGGGAATATAAATGAGGAGGTAGGAAGTTCAGATTGTGTTATAAAAAATTACAGAATAATATAACAATGAGAAATGCCAAAATGGAATCACTACCTGTCATTATATGTTTTTAGCCATGGACATTCATTAAAAAAGAAAACATATTAAAGAATCTTAATTTTGTCAGGAATGTGCAAGACCGAAATCGTGCTTTTCTTCGAACTTCTTTTGTGGACATGACTAAACAAGTCATCCTAAAATGTTTTACATCACAGCTTCTAATACTAGGGTATCAAATTTATAATTTAGTATAACATAGAATAGATTAAAAAATTAAAAATAAACATTTTTCAGTGTCAACATGGACTAAAGATATAAAATATCACATAATATAATAAGAGTATATTGAAAAAAATGACAAGCTCGCTGGTGCGGTGGTGAAACGCGTTGTTACGTTACTTTGACACCAACGCTCGTGGGTTCGATTCCCGCACAGGGCAATCTTTTGTGTGCATGAACGCGTATGTTTGATTTGGTCTGGATGATTTTAAGAGAGGTGGTGGGGCGCATCAATGCGGCCCGTCTGGGGAAGTACCTCCACCTCACGGAAAAACCACAGCCAAATAACAACTCCGTAGAGGGTTGCCGTGTTCCTGCGTGTGAGTGAGATCACCAGTAATCTCCCAATGAGTTGCTGTGTTAGCAGCAGGGGTAATAATTACCTCTGCTTAATATATCGCAAGTATAAAAAAAAATAGTAAATCATGAAGGGCATTCTGTTTTTATAACACAACCAACTGAAGATAATTAGGTATGTAATCAGATTTCCTGCAGCTATTGACCTAATTATAAATACACGTGTCAATTAATATTGACTACATAATTAGGGCCTAAAACAGCTGCGGCTCATGCAAATGACAAGCATTCATCACAATAATGATTGCATTAATTAATTAATCTTTATTGGATGCGTAATTTTACAGTTTATTTTAGTAGTTAGAACTCAATATTAAATGGCTATAGTTAACATCAGCCTAAATCCAACGATTAAAAAAGTAAACAAGTAAACTCGACAAGCTCGGTGGCGCAGTCGTGAATGACGCGACTTTGACACCAACGCTCGTGGGTTCGATTCCCGCACAGGATAAACACTTGTGTGCGTGAACATGTCTGGTTGTCTAGGTCTGGATATTTTTAAGTGAGGTAGGGCGCATTAATCAGCAGTCTGGGGAAGCACCTGCACCTCACAGAAAACAACTTCCTAGCTAGAGGGTTGTTGTGTTCCTGCGTGTGAATGAGGTCACCAGACAGCTCCTAAGGAGTGGAGCCGTGTTAGCTGCAGAGGTGGCATCGCGCGGGTGATAGTAAATGTATTACAAGTGTTCATAGGCTACAGTAACCGCTTTACATCAGGTGGGCCGCATGCTTGTATGCCTTCCGACGTTTATAAAAAAAAGTAAATACGATCAAATTGGAGGGAGTGGAGTTTGAGGAAGTGGACCAGTCGGCTGTGTAACATACGCAGCCTACTTGGCCAAACGAAGCGCGACTTGCATTGTTCCTCAAAAATCCAGATTTTGTACGAATTTCTAACATTTTAGTGTACTTTCATCTACACGTTTTTATTTTGATGATTATTTTGATAGGTTTCAGAAAAGAAAAATTGCAAGTTCAATTTGAACCACTTCTTGGTGTTCGATTGAGCTGAAATTATTCTTAAACATGGAAATATATGTCAATATAATGGGTTGAGGGTATAGTCAGAAGGTGTCCGTACTAACTCTGGAATAATACGATACATCTTAATAGATTTGGGGTTTGTTTGTTGTTGTTTGTTCATCAAAAACCAGAGGGCTTGAGATGTTATCCCAGATTTTGTGATGAAGCCAGAAGGTAGTCACAGGAACTCTGTAGCGGAACGATGTAACCCTATGGAATTTTGGGCTCATTTAATGTGTCTTAACGTGTACTCTCGCCTTAGGTGATATTCAGGGTTAGCTGATGAAGCTGCAAAGTGACTCTATATTGAAACATCCCAACCGAGCGAGTTTGCTTGCTTGAGTTGCGAGTTTCAGATTCGTTGAAGAATGGTCTGCTGATGATGTACAAGGTCCTAATGATGAAACCGAAATGTGGACATTGGATCTCTATAATGAAACGATACAACAAAACACCCACTAAACTGATGTTCTATCTATCTATAACTTCACGCCAAATCCCTTGCGGGGTAGGCAGAGAGAACCGAGCTCCACGTGACTCGATCCTTACACATCTCACTCACTCATTGCTCTTCTCATGCACGCTCGCCGGTTTCTAGGGCTCCTGACATCACCTTCTGATAGAACACGACCAATTTGGTCATGGTAGGTAAGTCTTGGGCTTCCCCGGCTCCTACATCCTTCCACTTTTGCATTGTATATCTGCTTCGTCATTCTTTCATCTTGCATTCTTTCTACATGTCTGAACCATCGGAGCATGCCTTTTCTTATTTTAACACCGACGCTCTCTTTCAGACCTACTCTGTTTCTAACATCATCATTGCGAATACGGTCTTCAAGCCTCACGCCACAAATTTTGCGCAATTCTAAACTGATGTTCTATTTTAATAACATATGATCTTGTTTCATGAATATTTTTTATTGTAGTTTACTCCTTAAAAAACGATTTTGAGTTATAAGACCCGGTACGGAAATTTTATTAGGAGTAAAACCAAGTGTTAACAAAAAGTAATGGCGTTATGCTCGTCGCTTAAAAAGAGACATACATATATACCTACAGATACCTCAATTCTCTCAATGGGTAACCTTATTATAGTTCACATTTATGAATAATATAAATTTTATTAAGAATAAAATCTTTTTTATTTCAGATGGTGCGTAAATTTATACTGTTTTTCCATTCGATATATATTCTAATTATCGTTTCACAAGGAGTAAACTCCAGTCGTGCGTCAAGGATGAAACACTCACAATTTTTTTTCTATTATATTTATGCACTTTAATTTCATGACTTACGGATAGGTAGACGACACGGTCCACTGTCCAGAATGTACGCAGCATATATGGAACATGAAATGCATATAGATTTGAATTCTACGTCTGTACCTGTTGTAAAGAGAATGGTTTTAACTAATTAGCTCTACCAAATTGTACAATATTATTATACAGTTATTAAGATGCATGTTTAATTAATAGTTTATACATTGTGCTCAATGCAGTACCTTCCTTGTGTTTACTTATTTAAATAAGGCAGGATGCAATTTCTATGTTTCTATAATTTGCACTTGCTACATTTCTTTTATTGTTTGTTTGTTTTAAGAATCTAAAACATTGTTCAAGATAATAACATACATTGTTCGGCGCATTTTTCTGTGCATGCAGTGCTTTTCTTTAAGTAATGAGACACTTAAGTTTTATTTATAATGTATATATATATGTTGCATATGTAATGGTGTACTCGTTGTTGAAAAGCCAAATAAATAAATAAATAGGTACTATAGCAAGAGAGATTTAGTATTTTTATTTTCGGGCAGGACAAAGTATGTCGGATCCGCTAGTATTACGAGTATCATATATACGTGCAACGTTTAAAGTTACATAGAAAGTTCTGCATCTTCGTAGCTTCTTAACATCTTAGGCGCTATATTCTTAAGTAGCTTTAGTTGCAAGTTGTAAATTTTACCAACTTGTTACGTGTTCTAAAGTATAAAGAGTTATACCTACAACATTTTTAAAAAACAATATATTAGTGATAATGGTATTAACAGCACTACTTTGTCGATTTTTTATCTATACCAATATAACACTTGATGAGCTCCATGGCTCAGTGGTGGAACGCGCTGTTACGCTACTTTAACACCAACGTTCGTGGGTTCGATTCCCACACAGTACAAACATTTGTGTGCATGAACATGTCTGTTTGTATTGGCCTGGGTATTTTCTATGTATAATAAGTATGTATTTTAAAAAAAAAAATGTATTTTCGTATGTTTATCAGTTGTCTAGTACCCATAACACAAGCTTCGCTTACTTTGGGGCTAGGTGGCGCTATGTAATTTGTCCGACAATATTTATTATTATTATTATTTATTTATAACAAAGCGGGAGTTTGTTAGTTTGAACTCTCTGGAATTACCGGTGAGATTTGAAAGTCTTTTTGTATTTGATAATTCAATTCAAGAGGAAGGTTATAGGCTATTAAACATCACGATACGACTAGGTTTGGCAACCGCAGTCCAAGGATTTGCAGGAAACTTGCGATCAAAATTCGGGACGTGGTTAAGAATAGTAGGATTTTATAAAAAAAAAAGTGTAAAGTAAAACCAATAAAAATTGTCATAAAAGAAAGTATTGATTTAATTGAAATCGACGTCTGTCCAGTGTCGTTGTCACAGACGTGATGTTTTCATCAAGGTGTCCTAAACTAGCTTTGAGGTTCTCAACAAACCTTACTATTTTAACCGATTTCAAAAAAGATCTCTATGCGACTAAATGTTTTTTGCAGCACAGTTAACTCAATTTCGGCAGCGAGTGAAGGGGAAAGGGTCGGATCGATTGAGGGAGTGTTGTTTGTTAATAGTTCGTCTCAATATCTACTCGTACTATTACTTTATATTATATTGCAAAGTGTAGATGTGCCACACGTAACAATTGGCGTCCCGTACCAACAATTCGCGGTGTGCATCCTCTTAGTACCTTCAAACGAGACTCGTATTACGGAACGGTTGGCAACCCTATATAAGACAGCCAAGTGAAAACAAAGAAAGGAAGAAAACTTTATAATTGCAGTTTGCTTGAAAGCATGTCTGCGATCTCAGTGGATCAATGTTCCTGTATGGATGGTGTATGTATGTACATCTTCACGCAAAGTCCCTTGCAGGTCAGGCAAATACTACATGCCATAAAATGTACTTCTCAAATATCTAGGTAACATAAAAGTAGGATAATCGCGGTCAAAATGCGAGCAAGAAGACGGCTATCGCAATGATGATATTAGAAACAAAATGGGTCTGAAAGACAGTGTCGGTGTTAAAATAAGAACAAGCGTGTTTCGTTGGTTTGGACATCAAGAAAGAATAACGAACACAGGTATACAACGCCAAAGTTGAAGTATACAGGAACCGAGACTTACCTACCATGGCTAAAATGTATCCTGTGTATCAAGCCCTAGAAACTGGCAAGTGTGCATGAGAAGAACTATGATCGTTAAAGAAACGCGTGAGGTACGTAAGGACCGAGTCATGTGGCGCTCAGTTCTCTCTGCCTACCCCGTAATGGATTTGGCGTGAAATTATAGATAGTTATATATTATAATAAATAATAATAAATATTTATTTATTTAATACTTTATTGACCACAATACAGTTGGTTCAAAAGGCGGACTTAATGCTAATTGCATTCTCTACCAGTCAACCATCGGGAGTGGAGAAAAAACGTGATTGCGGTTTTAATTAAAATAAAATAAAAATCGACCCTATAAAGAATTTGTTCTTTATATGGTCACCTAACATAAATATAAAATGCATAAATAACTACGATAATACACAATCACAATAATACATTCAAGACCCTAGTAACATATACATTGGATGATTACTGCTTGGACAGACTCTCTAAAAGATAGGCACGTAACTTCATTTTGAAAGTAAACTTGTTTGGGGAGTTTCTAATGGGTTCAGGCAACGCATTCCAGAGTCGTGAAGCTTGTAGAGTAAAGGAATTAGACATGAAGCCCGAACATAAAAGTGGTATTAAGAGTTTATTGCACCAACATAAAATTACAATGTATATTAAACTTATGAAGTAAAGCACAACAGGCGGTCTTATCGCTAAGCGATCTCTTCCAGACAACCTTTAGCTGTGAAAGAACAATAAAAAATTGATAAAAACAGGTAAAAAAATCAGGTGGTGCTGAGTACATTTTATAACATAAATATATAATAATAATGGCATAATATATGGCATTTACATAATATAGATACTGTAGCTGTATGCATAAGCAGTAATGATACAAAAAGAGACAAAAAAAAAAGAAATAGAGGTTAGAGAAAGGTGACGATTAGGTTGCGTTTAGGGAAAGGTAGTCCGTTTTGACTAGATTTTAAGGAGGAAAGAGTTTGAGCATTTCGAATATTAAACGGCAGAGCATTCCAGAGACGCACCGCTTGAACAATAATACGAGTAGATATTTATGAGCTATTACGATATGTTGGCGCTTGCCAGGTGCCATAAAGCTGCTATTCCACTATAGTCATAAATGAACAGACATTAAAATCGTATTTTTGCTACACCCCCTAACTATAAAGTCGTTACATTGATACTATAAATGAACTACAAAGTCTAAATACTATAAACTTAAAATATTACATCTATTTTGTTGTAGACAAAATAAGGAGCGAGAATGATTGATAAAGTAAAAATTAGCACGATACGAGAACTAAGTAGAATGAATGATGATATAGTGACATACATTGATAAGGGTATGCTGAGATGGTTTGGTCATTTAGAAAGAATGAATGACAAAAGATTTAAGAAGTGCCCCGGACACACACATATAGATCAAGTTGGTAAAGTATGTGTTGAAAAAGGTTATGTTTGGATCGTGCACCTGGCGTTCTGTAGTCTCTGCCTATCCCAACGAGAGACAGGCGTGATGATATGCATGTATGTACGAAATAATGCTAGATTACTCTCGATCGATCGAATAGTGGAAAAAATATTTGTGCGCACGGAGGAATGTGAGATTTCTTACAGTTAAAGTATAAGGAAAAGCATGAGGAAGGAGACGAAAATGAAATTTTATGTAGACTAGAAAACAGTTGGATAGATTTTACTGAAATTATCAGGCGATCTTCAGATTGGCATATCGTGTGGCATATAACCCGGGCGAGATCACCCGTGGGGAATTGGCTCGGATCGCTAGTATTGTAATAGCGGTGATAAAATTCAAGTTGTCATCGGATACAGGAAACTGTGGCGAATAATGTTGAGTTTATTAGTTTGTAGCCTAAGATAAAATCTCAAGTAGATTATTGTACGCTCGGTTTTACTGTCTATGGAATTCTTGGATTTGAGCAATGGTAACAATAAATTTGCGAGATGAGCAGTACCTATTTCGCTGCGGTGTCACCAGAGAGCGATTTCAGACTAATAAACTGTTGCCGTACATGTAGTATATACTGATGACGTAGATAGTCACAACTTAGTTGAGAGCTGGATGGCATCGTTGTGCGTGTCATTCTAACCAAACACGCAGGTTAAGCAACGTCGACCGCAGCCTGTCTATGGATGGACGTTTATCTATTTCGAGTTTCTTCGTGCGTCGGAGGGCACGTTAAGCCGTCGGTCCCGGCTGTTATCGATAGATGGCAGTCGTTAAGCGGTGGCCCTCGAGCGGCTTGAAAACACTGGCCTCCGCCAATCCGCATTTGAGCAGCGTGGTGGAGTACTTATGGTCTAAACCCCTTCGGTTGAATGGAGACCCGTATCCCTGCAGTGGGATGAGTTAGGGTTGTACAACACATCACCGAGTAAAGCACCAA
This sequence comes from Pyralis farinalis, assembly GCA_947507595.1. Lineage (NCBI taxonomy): Eukaryota > Metazoa > Arthropoda > Insecta > Lepidoptera > Pyralidae > Pyralis > Pyralis farinalis. Next base: position 7,508,245 of record OX382265.1, on the reverse strand, counting down.
CGGTGGTGGATTGTGTCTGATTTCTGTATGGATAAAGAACAGCCCTATGGTCCCTCTACCGCTCTCTATAGGCCATATGGACGAATATGCCAGGCATCTATCTATCTATAACTTCACGCCAAATCCCTTGCGGGGTAGGCAGAGAGTACCGAGCGCCACGTGACTCGATCCTTACATATCTCACTCGCTTCTTTAACATTCATTGCTCTTCTCATGCACGCCTGTTTCTAGGGCTCCTGACATCATTTCTGATAGAACACGACCAATTTGGTCATGGTAGGTAAGTCTTGGCCTTCCTCGGCTCCTACATCCTTCCACTTTTGCATTGTAGGTATATCTGCTTCGCCATTCTTTCATCCTGCATTCTTTCTACACGTTCGAACCAACGGAGCATGCCTCTTCTTACTTTTTCATTAAAACCACTTGACTGCGCATGAAGGCACCACCCGCTCACAGAAACGTTGTGTTTTAGCGCCTAAATATGTCAGACATCTACTGTATACTGTCTAATACTGAAATTACTATGAAGTATTGTGAAATCTGGTGTAAAAATTTGCTATTACTCTGTTGTTATGTATGGGTTTAAATTCCCGTGTTCGCCCACTGCTGAACATAGGCCTTCCCTGTAGATAGCCACTCTCCTCGATCCTGAAGCACCTGCATACATCAACTAGCAACAGATCTTTTCAGGCCGGCGCTCTATCTAGGGGGAGGTCGAGAGACGAGCTGTGAGAATTGTCGACAATCCTAAGCTTACACAAGGTATTGAACGCTTAAGTTTAAGCAGCGACTTTGCCTCCCTTTGTGTGTTCTACCGATTGTACAACGGGTTGTGTTCTGAAGAGTTGTTTGAAACGATGCCGACAGCTACTTTTTATAACCGCACCGCTCGCCGACGGCGGGGAGTTCACCCTCACACACTGGAACCGCAATGGTCAAATACGGTGCGGTTCCAGAGAAGTTTTCTTCCGAGAACTCTCAAGCTGTGGAACGAGCTCCCAGCCGAGGTTTTTCCAAGGGACTACAGCATGGAGTTCTTCAAGAAATACGTGAAGAGGTTTTTAGAGGGTCGGTAACGCATGAGTGACACCCCTGATGTTGCAAATGTCCATAGGCTACGGTGACTGTTTACCATTAGGCAGGCCGCATGCTTGATTGCCACCTTAGTGGTATAAACAAAAGGTCATATTATACTGGATTTTGCGTGTATGAATAATAATTACAATGGGCAGGGAATGTGTAAGTAATTGGTATTTTCTTTTCCCCAATGGGATAGTTCGCGCTGGATTACTTCACCTTAATAATGGGTATGTTCCATTTAACAAAATTGCTATTATGAAATTTTCATCAGCAAGTATTATTACTAAAACCAACACTTACCTGCAGTCTGCTGCACTTGTCTACAAGTTGTGTTTTAGCGCTTAAATATCTTAGCGATTCGAGCCTCTCTCTGCCTACCCCGCAAGAGATTTGGCGTGAAGTTCTATTATATATGATAGAAGTAAAGGAAATACGAAAAATAATTTAAGATATTTCTTTTACTTGGATTTTCTTCCGTCAAATGTTAAGATTCTCTAGAATAATCCAAAGTATCCTATAATTCTACCGATTATGGATACTTCATAGGAAGTATTGGTTTTGGTTACACGACAATTTGGTACTATATTTAAGCATACAATCGACCTCATGTAAAGTGGTTACCGTAGCCTATGAACGCTTGTAATACATTAAGTATGACTCGCCCGATGTCACCTACGCTGCTAATAAAGCAACTCCTTAGGAGTTTACTGGCTACCTCACTCACTCGCAGGAAAACAACAACCCTCCAGGGAGTTGTTATTTGGCTGCGGTTTTCTGTAAAGTGGGGGTACTCATGATTTGATACGCCCTACTTCTCACAAACACCATAGATGATATTTAATAAAAAAAACAGTTTTATATATTATCTATTAGACCCTTGGGGAACAGATAGATGGAATACTGCCTTTTCGCCGAAAATTGTTTGGCCGATTATCACTTGCCTACCAACGTTTCACCTATTTTTCACTTTGACAACTAACGATTATCAAATTTTTGTATGACAACGTTTCATTTGGTAGAATTATTGTTAAGCTGATTATTATAATGACACAAAACATTTAGGGTATTTATCATTTGTCAAATCTTTCAAACAAATAAAAATTTTGTTATAAGTATAGTAACAGAAATCTCAGTATGTTAGGTTAGGTTACAGTATGACAAACAACGCACGAGCCGAGCGAGCGAAGCAAGCGTGCCGCGGCAGCGGCTGGCGAAGTGTCAGAAGCGAATCGCTTTTGCAAAAGGAATAATACGCTAAGTAAAACATTCGCTACTTGAAAGCTGACATTTTGAAAAGCGTCATTATAAAAAACAAACCAAACATACAGTTGGCAACTGTGAGGTAGGCAAATAAAACACAATTATAGGAAAAGTTAGCAAATGATTATTCCGCTAAATAAAATTCTTCGAAACGTTAATTGGCAAGTGATAACAGGCCGAACAATTTTCGGAGAACCCAGACAGACGGATTATAAAGGTATATTTTTATCTTCGCTGGTAGCTATTCTTCAACCTACTTTCCTTTCCGATTATTAAATATCTCTTTTATCGTGTGATTGGTAATGCTAATTTGATACCAACGTTCGTGAGTTCGATTCCCACATAGGACAAATATTTGTGTGCATGAATATGTCTGTTTGTTTTGGTCTGGTATTTTTAAGAGTGATATGGCACATCAAAGCAGTCCGTCTGGAGAATTACTTCCACCTCACAGTAAACCGTAGCCAAATACAACTACTTGGAAGGTTGTTGCATTGCTGTTAGCAGTGAGGTGACATCGTGCGAGTCTTACTTATTGTATTGCAAGCGTTCGTACTACTACGGTAACCGCTTTACATCAGGTGGGCCGTATGCTTATATGCCTTCAGAGGTTGTATAAAAAATGATCTTAATAGCTTTCAGTATCTGTCAATATCTACAGGCTGAGTTTAAGGCGGGGTAGGCAAATAGAGGCGAGTGCCACATGACTTGGCACATCCTAACACATCTGACTCGCTTCTTTAACGATTATAGCATTTTTCATGTATGCTCGGTTTGCATTAGGTTTCCTGATATCAAAAAATTCTTGATGAAATGAAAAATATATTTAGTTTTTACTAGCTGGGTAAGAGAGATCTCCGCCATTGAGACACCGCACCGCGGGACGGTAGGTGGCACAGCTCCCCCATCATTATTTATTTATTTATTATATCAATCGCATCTCATCAACCATTGTTGAATATTTAGATTTGACATTAAACGTTACACAACAATAAATGTTCAATGTTAACAATAAATCGTTGATGCAATTGATAACACCGGAGTCGATCATTTCATTCTGTAACTCTTTTTGCCAAAGCCTGGTTAGTAAACAGCAGATGGATGCGGGAAGATGATGTTTAGTAACTACCATATATTTAGTAATATAGTGAACAGAAATTACAATACTTACTCAACACAGAAGAAGATTGCATTGATAGATCAGCTGAGAACGTTCCACCGCAGACTCTGTCCGTACACAGTGCTTGAGCTGGTTGTATTCGACCAACATTGGCTGCACACGGAACCAACAGCCAATCATTGGCGCAGTTTGTTGGCCCAGCGCCTGATCCAATCATTGCATTTACAGGACCGTTGCTGTTACCACTAAGCGTGAAGGAACGGGATCGATTATTAACTGTAAAAAACATATTAATTGAAACTTCTTTGGCTCCCTATTAGATACTCGCGCAGAATTCTGTTTATTCAGATATTCATTCGTAGTTAATCTTTCAGAAGAATTCAATCGACGTATATTACCAGCCGTTTCTTTTAATTTCTTTTTCACTTCTTTGCGCTATCCAATATACTTTCTTTCAAAACTTTCTTGCAATCGCGTACATTGAAAAGGTTCGCATTTGTAAGTATTCGCAGTTGGTATTTATTGCAAAGATGAAAGGAGAATAATCTACTCAATATTGGTACTTTAACAAACAACGTCATGTCAAAAGGATTTTCTTATACGATTATAATAACTTACAATGAACATAGATATATCTTTTAAACTCTCAAATCAATACATTACTATCTGAGTTAATACATAGTTAATATAAAAAAAAAAGAGTAACGGTATCTACATGCTAAAACCCAACTTTTGGCACATTGCATCATATAAAACGTATATATATATATATATATGTATACAGGATGCAAGCTACGTATATATCCGATTTAAGAGTTTTGGGGCTCTATAGGTTCCATAGATACGTTTTAAAATATCTTACCTATTTCATTTACACTCTACACATCTATCCAAACCTCCAGGTATAATCCTCTTTATTCCCCACATCTTGATTCAAATTATTCATCACAGACTCCCAAAACTTTCATAATTATTGTGTACACTCTGCAATTACAGGAGCATTCACTGCCACCAGAAACGTTTGCGTGATATCCAGTTATATACATACATATCATCATGACTGTCTCTCTTTGGGATAGGCAGAGGCTATGGATTGCCAAGTGTACTGATCCAAACATGGTTCTCTCTCCTCTTCCACACACATCAACCTTTTCACGCGTACTCTTCGATTTCGGGTGTAGTCGATTTAGCCCTTTTTCAGCACCTCATCTATTTGATATATATTTATGTCTGCGTCTAGGGCAGCCTCTGCCGACATCCACACTCGATCTTGCTGGATATACTTCTTTCGTAACTCTTTTGTCATCCATTTTTCAAAATGTCTAAACTCTCAACATATCCCTTTCAATTTTTGTCACTACATCATTTTTCATCCCACATGGATACCCAGTTTTATACGAATATACTAGAAAAATCTTGAACCTGTCATATCATATATCTCTCACCTCATAGGCTTAGCCAGAGGAAAGTACGAAATCTGCACCGGCACTGACATGACTCTCCTAATCAATCCAGGCTATAAGATTATGACGAGCTCGGTGGCGCAGTGGTGAAACGCGCTGTTATGCTACTATGACACCGATGCTCATGGGTTCGGTTCTCACACAGGACAAACATTTGTGTACATGAGAATATCTGTTTGTCTTGGCCTGGGTATTTTCTAAGTATAATAAGTATGTATTTACAAAACATGTATTTACGTATGCTTATCAGTGTCTAGTACCAATAACACAAGATTCGCTTACTTTGATGCTAAATGACGCTGTGTATTTGTCCAACAATATTTATAAGACCTTCCTTCGGGAAGATCATCGGTGTTGGTTAGTTTCAGCTTATGTCAGCTATAATTCTGTTACACATTTAGTCGCCCTATATCCATGAATTCAATCATCTTATCTCTCAATCTACCTTACACATTCCACGTGCCGATACACACTCTTCTCGACCCGGAACGAGCGCTGCGTGAAGGGTGGCAGCTTGCACTCCACTGGATTTGCAGCAGCCGCAACAAACACATAGTCCGCAGATCTTACAGATAATATCTATTACATCGTTACAGTTCATTAAAACTAAACAATGTAATATAGTAAAAGAGCACACCTAGATAAGTCAGAGAAGTTGAAACTACACACATCAAAAGTGTCTAGGGATCAAGCATTTTTATGCGGATTTCTTGAGATTGAGATGTGGCTTTGTAATAAAAAAATATATAAAATATATAAACGTATACGACACTGGAGAACCCCTGGACGCCAACAGCGATTAAAATCCTGCCAGGAAGTCCATCCTTATAGTGGTGGAACCATCATGGTATGGGCGGGTATTTGGATCGGCGGAAGAACTGAGTTGATTTGGATCAGAGGCAACCTCAACGCTCAAATTTATGCTGAGACGATTGTATCAGACGTCATCGTTCCTCTACAAGTGCAAATCGGTCCCTTATTTCAGTTAATGCATGATAATGCACGACCACACACCGCAAGAGTTGTAAGACAGACTCTCGCCGCAGCTAACATCAATGTCATGCCCTGGCCTGCTCAGTTGCCAGACTTGAACCCGATTGAGCATGCATGGGATATGCTACAGGGAAGAGCTCTGCCGAATATGGAGGGTATCCAGTCGCAAGAAGACCTTTTTTTGTTGTTGCAACGAACATGGGCGGCCATTCCACAGCGTGATTTGGATGAACTCATTTTGAGTATGCCAAACCGATGTTCTTGTGTTGTTAGTGTTCGCGGTAGAAACACGGATTATTACTTGTTTAAGTTACCCAATAAAATTTTAAAGAAAACTGTTATTTCAGTCTTTTTTTCGAACTTTAATGTTAGTGGTTCAAATGTCAAAAATCCCTTTATTATGAAAATGGCAAATTTCTTTATTAATGCAAAGGTGACTTGTTTATCGTTACTGTAGACAAACGAAAACACTTTATTTGATGAATCCTTAAAGAAAATTTTAATTAATATCAATCAGTAGAAAAGTTATTGCAAAAATATATGTTGATCCCTAGACACTTTTGATGTGTGTATATATACCTCACGTGGATCATTGAGAAGCTCCTATAGATTGAACTCTATACAGATATGTCAGTTACCCGTCAGTGTCTCTATATGTTTAGCCGCAAAATATATTTACTCACATTTTAGTTCCTATCAGCTAAGTTCAAATTGGAATTATGGGCACGATTCCTTATCAACATTTAAATTAATTTGTACATAGAGCCGTTGAGAATAACTTACACTATTTCTATTACATAACCAGTTAAATCAACTACTGGAAACAATGTGCAAGAATTAGAAATACAACATATACCTGAGTCTGGACAAGCAGTATACTGGATCCCGCAAAAGTTCCTTTCCATTCTAACGCAAATGCCATAGTCTTGGTTACTGAGCTGGAGGCCAGATGACGGGTCGTAGTTAAACGAACGGAGCTGACCTGAAACGCCCGTGTAGTATTGGAGACAACCTTCGTCAGCTGAAAACAATTATTGGTGTTATTGATATGCTGTATTTTGAATGAAGGAGTTAACTTTGTGTAATTAAATATATTGTAATTTCTGAAATAATTATTTGAAGGCAACTCTGGAACTATCGAAAATCGATACTTTATAAAACTTCCGACTTTCTCGTATATTATAGACGTAGATGAGATAAAACAGTGTTCATTAATAAAATCAGTTTCAAAATGGAGTCACGTAGTGTTAATTTCTTTTGATTTTTCAATTTAAAACCCAATATTGAAAGTTCTGGGGAAATCTTAGGTTTTATTATGTTAACCCAGCGATAAAAAAAAACAAAACAACATTATACATTTGGGTTTTACGGTTTTTGACCATGACTTTTGATTATTTAGGCAGATATAGAATTTTTAGCCACTACGGCGAAGTTACATTCTAGGCGAAGTGAGTGGTGCGCAAACCTCTTCGGTAACCGGATAAGAAATAGACTTAATTTCAAATTAGTAAATTTGATGAAGCAAATGTTACCTTTGTATATAGTGCTACAGGGTATCTGTGTCACTTTGACTTTCCACAGCCTCTCAAAGGAGTTCCCGCTTGTGACGAACGTCAACTTTACCGGATTTGTGGTGCCGATTCCTGCGTCTACGTACACTGAAAATATATAGCAATGTTTAAACGACGATTATACACCTTAAAATAAATGATGCCAGTTTCATAAATACTTTCTCTCGGGAACTCATTAAATAGTCGAAATGAAAAGTGAGTAGTGTATTTAATTCCGGTAAAAGTCAAATCCAGGGACGAATGTTTATACACTGCAAATGAGATTTTTATAGTCTGTAGTGAAAGAGTTAGTTTTTAGAGTGAGTACATTTCTGTTATCTATGATCAGAAGCGTGTATAAGAGGGTTGTTACATTAAAAAGATGAACGTTTGTGTTAATTGAATATATCATCAGTAATTTAGGACTTCATTATAAAGTAAAAAAATAAAATCCTTAAGAAAAAAAATATTTAAAACATTTCGTATTTAACATTTTCATATCATTAGATTGAATGTTTTTGCTTGCAGAGTGGTAAATATAAAGCAATTATGTTGTACCTTTAAGTTCATTTTTTCATAGTAAATGTTTTTGAGGTCGGGGTTTATTTTAGTCTTGACGGCGTCGTTGCGCGTGATATTCTAACCGAACACGCAGGTTAAGCAACTTCGACCGCAGCCTGTCTATGGATTGGTCAATCCATCTCGAGTTTCTCCGTGTGTAGGAGGGCACGTAAAGCCGTCGGTCCCGGCTGTTATCGACAGATGACAGTCGTTAAACTAAGTCAGTGGCCCTAGAGCGGCATGAAAACACTGCCCTTTGCCAATCCGCATTTGAGCAGCGTGGTGGAGTATGCTCTAAACCCTTTCGGCTCTGCAGTGGGATGAATAAGGGTCCACATCAACTCTTATTCATCCCACTGCAGAGCGATGTGTATTTTTTAGAGAAATAAAAGATATGACACTAATACCAGTCACTAGTAAGTTGGTTGTGTTTAAATTCTGTAGTTTGTTTTGTACATTTTCTTTTGATTTCGACATATAGAGATAAACATACATATACTTAGGAGAAGATATACAGTTTTCACTCTTAATTCTCATTTTCATATTCATATTCATATTCATATTCATTTATTGCAACTATAATGTGTACATTAGGTCTCATAAATATAATTACAGTAGCATTATAGACCCTGTCGGGCGCCGCAATTCTGAGAGGAGGACGAGTTCTTTTCCGTACTATATTTATTATTATTCAACTTTATCACATTACATTATTTATTCACTATTATTTACTTATGGTAAGATATATAATAACATTTTATATTTCTAAATCGTTCTTGATATGTTTACGTAGGTGTGTCATGTTTATTTATATTAATTTATTATCGTATTTTCCACTTTTAATTCTGAAACTGATGGGATACTCAACTGTGACTGCCTTGGTTGATGCCACAAATAGCTGGGACTGGATTGCCCCCTGAAACTATAAATTGGTCCTGGTTGCAGACGTGGTTCATCTGTTCCGGGCCCGCTATTGAAAATCGATTGAAGTCCAACCTGCAATATATTTTATATTTAGTTAATTCGTTCATACAATATTTTTTTTCAAAATTAATCTAGCGCCAACCTAAGTGACGAAGCTCGGGGCCGCAGTGATTAGTAACGCTCGTGGGTTCGATTCTCATACCGGATAAACATTTGTGTGCATGAACATGTCTATTTGTCTTGGATTAAGGTTTATATGTATCATAAGTATGTATTTACAAAAATAATGTATGTCGTAACTATCCATAACACAAGCTTCGCTTACTTTGGGACTAGATGGCGCTGTATAATTTTCTGACAAAAATGTATTCAATGTACATAATAACATTCGGCACTATCCGGTACCCACCAACTATAAATAGTAGATTTTTGATTTTCATGAACTCAATGGCGCCGTGGTGAGTAACGCTACTTTGACATCAATGCTCGTGGCTTCAGTTCCCACCCTGTTTGTCTTTTTCGGGGTGTTTTTAAGCGAGGGAGGGCGCATCAAAGCGGCCCATCTGGAAGTACCTCCACCTCACAGAAAACCACAGCCAAATAACAGCTCTTTGGAGTGGTGGTGAGCTCCCTCACACTCAGGTGTTCCTGTGTGAGATCACCAATAAGCTCCTAAGGAGTTGCTCAGTTCGCAGCAGAGGCGTATCGCGCGATTGATAATTATTTTTTTGCGAGTATTCAAAGTCTCCAGTAACCACTTTACATATTTCTTGTTTCATTTCAAGCCCTTTACACATATTGAGTATCTCAGTTTTAAACGTAGATAAACTTATGTCTTCCATATTCTCCCTACTCCCTACAACTCGCGGGATTTGTATTTAATTCAGAGTCGGAATGTGTAGCTATATTACAATCTGTTTTAAGTAATGTTTGTGCTTCGCCACATTAGATGCAGGTGGCGGTGGCGGCAGCTTTTTATTATAATAGATTTATTATTTATTCGTAGTAATATCGTCAAGTTTACTTAAAAACAATATTATTACAATGGGTGAAAAGTTTACGATGGTGCAATGGTCCAAATCACGCATCAGCCGACGAGGGTCTTGCTCGTTTCTTAATTATCGGTACTGCCCTGTTCCGTCCAGTATATTGAGAACTCATAGTTGCGAAGTATAGTAGAATATGTTTATCTCACTCAGGCTGTGGTATGTTGCGTATTCCCGTCACTATAAAGGGCTCCTGGCATCATCTTTGGGTTTAGAGGAGATTGTGTATGCAGCTGTGACTTGAACAAAGCCAGTGGACCTGATGGTATACCTGCGATAGTCCTTAACACCTATGCACCTGAGTTGTCTCTTCTCATCACACGCCTGTACCGTCTTTTACTGAACTACTTTGGTTCCCAGTCTAGGAAGCTTCCTAATGTCCAATCAGTGCCCAAGAAAAAAATCGCGCAGTCCCTACAAACTATCGACCGATCGCAGTCTCCATACTTTGTAAAGTTATGGGACGTCTATTGAACGCCCAACTTCTGGGCTACCTAGAACATAATGACCTCCTCAGCGATCGTCAGTACAGCTTTCGCCGAGACCGATCGACTGGCGATCTTCTAGTGTATGCCATTCATCTCTGGGGTGAAGCCATTGAGAAACATGGTGAGGCCCTCGCTGTCTCACTAGACATGTCGAAGGCTTTCGATAGGGTCCGGCATTCTGGCCTACTCAACAAACTTCCAGCATATGGGATGCCCTCCAGCCTGAACGAATGGATTTCAGATTTCCTTTCTGATAGAGCCATAGAAGTTGTCATAGATGGCGGCACTTCGGATCTTTTGGCTATTAACGCCGGTGTACCTCAGCGGTCTGTTCTGTCTGCAACTTTATTTTTACTGCATATCAATGACTGGGTTCACATCAGAGGGGCCGTATGCTTGTATGCCCCACGACGTTGTATAAAAAAAAGTAATCGATCGTCCATAGGCAACTTATTCAATTATTTCCCATATTAACTACGGTAAATCATAATACGTTAATACGGTAATTGCTTACCATTCGACAGCCCATTCCTACGCTGGTTTGCCACCTTAGTGGTATAAATACATTACACACCAGGTAAGTCGTATGCTAGTTGAACAACTTCGGGGTATAGTGTATAATGTAAAAGGTCGTTATCCATAAGTTCACGCCGAATCCCTTGCGGGGTAGGCAGAAAGAACCGAGCGCCACGTGGCTCGAACCTTACAAATCTCACTTGCTTCTTTAACATTCATTGCTCTTCTCATGCACGCTCGCCGGTAATGTAGGATTATAAAATGAAATATATATGTATATAAAAGATAATTTACCTAATTTGACACACATCAGGATGGGTCTTGATGACAGTGAGTTCACAGGAGCCAGTGCCATCATATGATGAGGGGTAGCCGGAATTGACAAAGTATGTCCCGTTTTCTGACGTAGAACTTCCACACGATGTCATAACTGTGAATTAAACAAATAGTAAATTTTTGATAAGCTGAATCGAATGGTGATAGTAACGCTACCATAATACCAAGGGTTCGATTCCCGCACAGGACAAACATTTGTGTGCATGAACTGAAGTGAAACCCGTGAGTGAGCTGCATTGCAAACGTCGTAGCCTAAGCTAAGCTAGCTGCAGGAACACGACAATCCTCTAGGGAGTCGTTATTTTGTTGCGGTATTCTGTGAGGTAGAGGTACTTCCTCTAATGAGTTGCTTTGGTTCGCTCTAGCTCTCTTAAAAACACCCATACCAAGACAAACAAACATGTTCTTGCATGCAAATTATTTGTTCTGTGTGGTAATTGAAGTGGTTAGTAAAGTTACCACCAACGCTTGTACGTTGAGCTCGTAATTTCTTTGCATTGTAGGTATATTTCTTTCTTATTCTATTTCATACTCTCATATTATTCAAATGCAAAGATCCTACAAAATGGAACCATGCTTTCCTCTTTTTTCCCCGAAAAATTCAACCTCGTCGTCTGTCCTGGCGATCACCAAATGCTAGATACTATTTCATCCAGAAGTTTCTTTTGCGCTATCCACTATACTTTCATTCAAAACTCTCCAGCAATCGTCTATATAGTCAAAAAGACTTGCCTTTTCAAGTTTTTCACATAGTGTATAGTGAGGTTGCCTTAAGCTTCAGAAGAGTGGCCACGATAGCAGCGTGGCAGGTAACGTGCAATCTAGTATTGTAAGTACTTATTCGCTACGGCAAATATCACAAGCGTACAGCTTAACTCGTTATTATTTTGTCACCTGCTGTAGCATTAATAGTAAATATTATTCATAAGATTAGAGAGCACTCCAGCCCAGGGGAAAAAGAGCCCGCCTGTTGCTTAACTGGTCTTCGCTTCGAATCCTGGTGTAGATATATACCACTAAATTCGAGTTTTCGGATTTATATACGTATTAATTATAATCATTTGCTATGCGGTGAAGGACCATGCACGTCCAAGAAATTATATTTTAAAAGACGGGTGACCAAAGAAAGATCTGGATTTCCTACCGGGTTGCGGAGGTCTGATGGTAATCGCTCCATGTAGAAATCAGTATCTACACGAAATCCTTAGGCTTAGGTCGCCGAATCCGCCAATCCTAATGGATTAGGAAACGGGATAACGTTAGGAAGACGAAATTCATAATATTAGATTGGTTAGGCTTTTAAACGGAAGTATAATAGTTTATTTACTTACAAATACAGCAGAGTCCAAAACCATTGGCGCAGTATCCGTTAGACGAGCCCCCGCGCGAGGAGCACTCCCTAGCCGTCATGCAGGTCCCGTTGTCGCCAGATGCTCCGGCACACCCACCATTCGGAAAAGTCACCACAGTAAAGAGTGACAAAACTATAAGAAAATTGTATTATGTTCACTATACTATTTTATAAATAAATAAATATATAAATATTGTCGGACAAATTACACAGCGCCATCTAGCCCCAAAGTAAGCGAAGCTTGTGTTATGGGTACTAGACAACTGATAAACATACGTAAATACATTTTTTTTTTGTAAATACATACTTATCATACATAGAAAACACCCAGACCAAGACAAACAGACATGCTCATGCACACAAATGCTTGTACTGTGTGGGAATCGAACCCACGAGCGTTGGTGTCAAAGTAGCGTAACAACGCGTTTCACCACTGCGCCACCAAGCTCGCCAATTAAAGAGTCTCTTCATTTAAAGAGTCATTATATTATTATGTAAACGGTTGACTATAATATATTGTTCATCATTATTAATTATAGACACGATATTTATACTAATATTATAAGGTCGTACATATTCAACCCGACAAATATTCCAGAGTCTATGTATATGTTGTACCTATTACGATTATAATATAAAAAAATAAACATTTAATATACTTCTTCAAAAATCATAATTTAGAAATTAAAATTTGCGAGTTGTACCATTATGCACATACCTTTTACTATAAACAGACTTGTTATTACAACGTCATGGCCACCGTGGGTGGAGAGCCAATCAGCTTGCGGAAACCAAAGGTCAAAGAAACTCTATCTCTCTGTGTCACATTAGAAAATAGAGACTTGTGAAAGCGCGATTATAACATATACATGAATGAAAGCAACGTTGTCATTGATAATACAGGATACGAACAAAACGAAGTAAATCAATTGTTATCTAATGTAATTCTCGCACGCATTTTATCGTTATTTCAAAATAAATATATTTTTTGGAAAAGTTTGTTAAACTAATTTATTAAGTAAGCCATAAAGGTGTAATTGCCACCTTTTGTCGGGTACATTTTGTTACATCCTATATAAGACGGAAGAGTTTCTTTGTTTCAACGCGCTAATCTTTGGAACTACGAGTCGTATTTGAATAATGTTGCCGAGTTGTCATAAAGGCATTATGCCTTATTTTTGTTAGGAACTCGGATAAAGTTACGAGTATTTCCTTCAGGCTAGTCTTGGCGAACCAGATACTATTCCGAACAACAACATCATTGAACTAAATTAATATGGACCTAGACTTATCTGTGAAAGAGCGTCCCATTCTATGACATCTGCTTATATCATTAATTGTAAAATCAGTTATCTGGAATTTTATTGACACAAATTTCATGACTCGGGCCCGTGTGCCTTCACCTTTCTCTTCAGTGACACAGTGGATGAGTTGATGAGTGGAATCTTACGTCGCCCACACATCTATCTCTAAGTTACTGGACGATCACTTCAACCTGGCCATGTAAGTTCTTAAGGACTGTTGTTGTAAACAACCCGAATGCTACAAAGTTAGCAGACAACGAAGTAAACGTCGTGGATCCAGTAGCTTCCTGAAGATCAGCTTGGAAGTCTGCTATTCTGGCATTAAGTTTTCGGGACTTCGTATCTAACATACTCGCCTCGATGATCACCATGTCAAAGCGATTTTACGAAAGGATATAGACTGCTAAAAGGTTGAACATTATTATGGAAAATAATATCATAAAAACAATCTCGTATATTTTGAATAGGTTTTTTTTTAATTTAGATATCAGTCTTTACTTCTGCAACTAACTCCTACCACCGAAACATTTTCGGGATAAAAAATAGCTAAAGTTTTAACTGTATGAAACTCTATACTAATAAACTACGCCTTAAGTTGGTAGGCTATTAGTATACTTGTAAAGATTTCTCCTCAATGATAGTTTTCCTTTTAAATTCGTTATATTTACTATTTTGGTTTAATTATTAGAGGAATTATTATTAAGTAATTCTAACAGAAATTCCATTAAAAACCTCAATACAGTAATCCGTCCAAACGTTGGCACCATCATTATAACCAGATTTCAATACCTTCGTTTTAGCATGTGGACACCATAATTTTTTTTTTATATATAAACTTAATACTAAGACTGAAAATAACGTACTAATAAAAAGTTTGAGAGACTTAACCATATACATTATAAGTAATTTTAATCGTATGGATTGCATTGTATATTGAATATATCTAATAATGATTAAGATTGCTTTTTAAAGTACAATTATCTGAATAGTTTAGAAAATTAGTAGTCCTTTGTAAAGTTTTAAAAAATTAAGGGTTGCAAAAGTCAGAGCACGTATTTTCATTTTTTTGGATGTCAAGAGTTAGTGTAAATTCAAGTCAAAGTAAAGTTAAATCCATGTTTGTGGACCGTTGCAAGTCCCGCGGCCGCAATCATGGTTGCGAATGGTTTTTACGCAATATCGGGCAAACTATTCGTGACAAAATTTGCGGGAACGTTTATTGTTGTAAATTAAATTCTTTACTGGTGTTGCAAATGTCCATAGGCTACGGTGACTGTTTACCATCCCCTAAAAACCTCTTCGCGCCTTTCTTGAAGAGCCCCATGATGCTAGACCAGAGGTTGCAGTTCCAGCATATGAACATGAACAGGGTGAACTTCCCGCCGTCAGCGTGCGGCGCGGTTATAAAAAGTAGCTGTCGGCATCATATCAAACAATTCTTCCCGTTGTACAACACGTTTGTCGTCATGTTTCGGAAGAACACACAAAGGCAAAATCTCTCCTTAAATTTAAGGGTTCAATACCGTGTGTAAGCTTAGGATCGTCTACAATTCTCACAGCTCGTTTTTGAACGGAGTCGCACGGTCCAAGCTGGTATCCAAGTGCTCCCAAAGGTGACTGCAGTACTCCATGTGCGGTCTGACTTGAGACTTATATAACATAAGTCTTTGCCCCGCACTGAAGTACTGCTTTGCTCTGTTGAGCACACCAAGTTTTTTGGACGCCAGCTTGATCTTTTCCTCTAGGTCACTTCTATATTGAACGTCACTAGAGATCTCGACACCGAGCATCCTCATGCTGTTGGTGATGGTAAGAGGTGTGTTCTGGAATTTAGGAACCGAGCAAATGCAGTTTTCTTATCGGTGAACGCGCAAACTTCTGTCTTCATGGGGTTGAATTCAACCAAGTTAAGCCGCCCCCAGTCAGATACTTTAGCCAAAGTACCCTCCATTTCAGACACAAGTTTATCGCGACTTTCCTTCACAAGGGCACGAGTGATGTTAGCCCGGCCTATATAACAAGTATCCCCGTACAGTACTGTCATCCGCATAACAATGAATGCCATCAATTGACAACATATCATTGATATGCAGCAGAAACAGCGTAGGGGAAAGTAAAGAGCCCTGTGCGTGACGCTATATATTGACTAAATGTTATTTATTTAATTCTACATGTCCGTCTGTCAAGACCCTTTTTCTCAGGGACGGGTGGAGCTATCAAACTGAAATTAATATTATATACAGATCTACCATGCCTTCGAGCAGAGAAACAATCAAACTTCTAAGTCAACGCAATCAAAAGATACGGCTGTTTATGCCTCGTTCATGCGCATATTTTGCCACTCGCAAGGGAATCAAAACCTATAGGGTACTTCTCGTTGACCTAAAATCATGAAATTTGGTAAGAAGCAATGTCATGTAGAACAAGTAAAGGAAAAAATTCGTCGGAGGCATCGCGCGAGTGTTAATTAATATATTGCAAGCGTTAATAGCCTACGGTACCCGCTTTACATCAGGTGGGCAGGCTGGTACTTCTACAAAAAATGCCTCCCGACGTAGAAAAAAATCGCCATTTTACAAAAATGCAAATATACAATATACTATCATATGTAATTGATATCGAGATAGACATGGGGTTTTTTGTAGCAGAATGACAGACTATCGATCGCTGCCAATCAACCTGCCATATAGTTAGATTACCATATCTGACGTCCCTCGGGACTACAATGAATTCAGCGTTAATTGCCATTGTGTGCCAGCGTTGGTTACTGATGATAATTCTGGCACAGCAGTGGGAATGTGTATAATTGTTCGTGAATATATTGCGATCTTAGTGTAATGGTTGTCCTTGTTTGACTCGCACAGAGGGTTCCTTGCAAGCTTGTATATAAATCTGTTCCTCCTGTGATCAATGATACAAGTCGACTTGGACCGTTTTCACGGTTTTTACAGATTTGAAATCAGCAAAAAATAATGCATCTTTTGGTCTAACGACTCTAGTTTCGGAGTTAGTTGGTGCATAGTGATACAATTCGAGAACATTTTTTCGAAATTTTCGTGAATCTTGATTTTACTTGTTGTTCTTACCCGAGTAGTAAAAATTAAATTATATGTTTTTTGTAATAAGAATTATAAGTCAGTTATATCAGAAATCACTTTTCAGTTTTAGTGCTTTTTGTTATTCTTGATACAACTAGACTGATATTATTTTGGACCAAGCACTTTTGCTATTTTTACATGGTACAACTCGACATAAATCAATAATTTCTCGACATGAATTCGATGAATGAATAAATAAATAAATAATAAAAAATAAATGCGTGAAGATACATGAATTCGATACTTTGAATTTTTCCTTTAAAAGCCTTCAATCGATACTTGTTCAAAATGTGACCAACTAAATATGAAATTGAAGTATGCTGAGGGGAAGCAGAGCAGACCACCAGATTGTTTATAAGGTTGCCTACGAAGAATAGCAGCTGATAAAGAGCGGGCACAATCTAGCGATGACGAAATGGTAATGACATTTGATTTGCAACAATGCTTGCCCACTGCTTTTTTGCAAACCAGTTTGCATTTTATAAAAGGCACCCACGTATAATTTGACAAAGCATGATACTCGTATTAAAACAAATGAGGCCTTCTGCTATATTTGGCACACAGCATAAGGGACACAGGCGTGATAACGAGATAGCATCTAGTCTGTGCGATTTTATAATATATTAATTACCACTTTTGAACCAAAATGTAAAATACTTATGTATTCAGATAAGATTATGTATACAGACAGTTGCCCTGGGCAAAATAAAAAATCGATAATACTCGTAGCTACAATGTCATTACTGATAATTAAAGAGTCTCTACTATTGACCGGGTCATACGCATATGGAAGCGGACAGTGATCACGCGCAAATGGAACGAATTTTGAAGCAACACGTATAGATGTTCACTTACCCAGAGATTGGTATCAATTGGTCCGCACAGCTTCAAACAAAACTACCAAGTTTAATGTAGTCCAAATGTTACATATTAATTTTTATGATTTTGCGAGTTTCTCGAAGCAATAAATGACTATGAAACTTATCAAGCCAACGAGAAGTTTTTGTGTGTTTTGTCTTAAACAAAGGGAAGTTCTCCTGTTTTTCCTACAAAACGGAGTTCACTGATATTGATATGATGTACATGGATTACTCTAAGCGTGGCAATATATACCTAGTCGGGTCATAAGTTCTGTCAAAACCTTATTATTTTAATTTTGGAATACTGGTCAGAAATACTTTGACTAATTTTAAAAATAGAACGTTCCCGCTTATGTAGGTACTTATAATCAAATCAAATAAATAAAATTATAATTGAACAATAACTTTTTATGTTAAATTCCTCGCGGACGAAGTCGCGAGCACAGCTAGTATATTATATACTGTAGAGTCACACGAATTGCATTCAGTTTTTAAAATTTTACACGTAATTTATTCAAAAATAGCTTATATCACGCAAAGATTACATAGCTTACTAAGCAAGACATTTCCGGATCGCTTCTGATCCGAAATGAGCTTGATGCCTACATTCAAACAAACAAACTTTTCCATCTTATGAGTATTTGCTATGAGTATTATTGATATGTAAAATTACGACACGCACGAGTTAATGATATACAAGCAAGAATGGTAAAATAAGAAATTCCATACATGAAATTCGCAACAGCATTTTTCACTGCAAATCTAGACATTGTAACTTAAAAGCTAGCAACTTACATCTACTCTCCTTCTGTGCCGGTGACCAGAAGCGTGTTTCTGCATTCTGCGCTTCGGGATTCCCCTTTGTCACGACCCCTCGATTCCATGGAAAAGATATTCCATTCAAAATGCCTCTCCCTTTTAATGACTTCGCATTAACATCTCTGACGTCATTTGCGTTACATTTCAAAGTAAACAACGTGAATATTATAATGTTTACAATCATTTTCGGGTACTGATCTGTTGTATGGCTAGAATGTGTATGAAAAGGAATTTAATGTGCCGTTACAATATATAATATTTGAATGAGTAGGGGAACAATGATAAATTTCTCTTGTGATTATAGTGTGACAATATGTACACCGGTGGTAATTTCTTTGCTTGTTTATTTTGCACGCATATGTTGTCAGCGGTTTGGAACGGCCACTTAATGCGTGTTACGTTGACAATATTATTAATCAACACGCGTGTACTAGTTCCGCAACCTTTTTGTGTTCACGGTACCCTTACTCTTTTCTTCTGTTCCTAATCCATCAGGATTGGCGGGGTCCTCTGCCTAAACCTAAGGATTTGACGAAGAATTTTGCATAGTATGACTGGGGTCAGACGTCCAGAGGGAAAGCCAGATCCTTCTAAGGTTAGATCTCCCATCTTTCAAAATATAATTTATTTGACGTGCGGGTTTCCTAACGACATTTTCCTTCACCGCCGAGCAAGTGATAATTACAAATAAGTTCATAAATCCGAAAACACGACTTTGATGGCACATGCCAGGATTCGAATCGTGAACAGTTGGTCAGTAGGTCGATTTTTTAACCACTAAGCTGTCCCTGTTTTTTATGATTTCCTCTCACTAGCTTTCGCGTAAGTATAATATTTATAGATTATTTTCATTTTAGGTGATGTTAGGAGCCCTAGAAACCGACGTGCGTGCATGAGAAGAGCTATAAATGTTAAAGAAGCGAGTGAGGCGTGTAAGAACCGAATCATGTGACGTCCGGTTATTCTTTTGTTTTTATACTACTCGGGATACAAGCATACAGGCCACCTGATGTAAAGCGGGTACCGTAGCCTATTAACGCTTACGATATATTAAGTATCACTCGCGCAATGCCGCCTCTGTTGATAACACAGCAACCCTTAAGGAGCTTGCTGGTGACCTCACTCACACGCACATCACGCACACAACCACCCTCTAGGGAGTTGTTATTTGGCTGCGGTTTTCCGTGAGGTGGAGGTACTTCCCCAGATGGGCTGCTTTGATGCGCCCTACCTCTCTTCTTGTTCGGCCTACACAGCAAGGTATTTGGCGTGAAGTTACATATAGATTCTAATTTTTGCGAAAGTTATTGTAGTTTATGCGTTGTATTTTTATTTAAGCTCCTAAGGAGTGGCTGTGCTGGCATTGTGCGAATAATACTTAATGTATTGCCATCGTTAATAGACAACGGCCACTTTACATTAGGTGGATCGTATGCTTGTATGCCTCCCTACATCGTATAAACAAAGTAACTTAGAGTTACGTTGCTGTGTACTGTTTCTTAATTTATCAACTTAAATTTAATAGCGTACAAGACTCATGTGTCCTCAGTAGTTTATATTTTAACTTTTAACTTACTTTTAACGTAAAATTTAGAGTAGTACTTACCCAGTTTGTTGCTTTTATAAGATTTTTTACAGGATTTTCCGGCTGTCCAATTACCACTCACTAGATGCTGCAAGCAAACAAAGTTTAGGTATCGGTATACAATTTATTGAGCTCGAAGGCGTCGTTGCGCGTGTCATTCTAACCGAACACACAGGTTAAGCAACGTCGACCGCAGGCTGCCCATGGATGGGTTTATCTCGACTTTCTCCGTGCTTCGGACGTGCCCGTTAAGCCGTCGGTCCCGCCTGTTGTAGATAGATAACAGTCGTTAAGCTAAGTCAGTGGCCCTCGGGCGGCTTGAAAGCGCTGGCCTCTGCCAATCCGCATTTGAGCAGCAGTGCAGTATGCTCTAAACCCCTTCGGTTGAAGGGAGACCCGTGTCCCTGCATTGGAACGAGTAAGGGTTGATGTGATACAATTTATTTAGTGGAAAATATACATTTTTCGATTGAAAAAGACGCTTTTTTTCCTATTTGCGATATTTCTTATCGTATTTTTTTAATGCGTAAAGATTTCTTCAATTGACGCTAGAAGTATATAGAACTAATTCACATCAGTCAGGCCGTATCCTTGTTTACAGGTACACTATAGTAACGCTAACGACTCGCATGTTTCCCACGAGTGCAATTTTACAATGAAGACAATTTACAAAAAAGGGCGCTCAATAGAAAAAATATTAAGAATATTTTGACGTGAATACACTGCTCTTAGCAGTGTTAGCCCAGTGGATGAAGAAACGGCCTAGTGAACAACAGGTCAGTTAGTAGATGCAACATGCCGACGCTGCCATGGCTGCTCCGGTAGTCTCTGCCTCGGCTGCTGCGGTCGTCCGCCATCTGGAACAGAATCCGCATGCCCCCACCACCACCGTCGCTGCCACGACCGGCCTGGTCGTCGCTGCCACACGTGTTTCGCCTCTCCACGAGGCATCCTCGTGCGCGTATACGTTACTCGTCAGAATAACATGCTACAAGTGAAATGAAGCGGTTTCTGTTCCAGATGGCGGACTACCGCAGAAGCCGAGGCAGAGACTATCGGAGCAGCCATGGCAGCGTCGGCATGTCGCATCTACTAACGGTAGTGGGTGGGTGCCGGCCGGCGCTAGGCCGCATGAACTAATTGGTGGCGGAAGCACACAAAGCAGGTTAGATCAAATTGCATTTACATGGTCCTCAAGAATGAAGTTTATTATCCCTAACATTTAGATTAAGACGCAGAAGCAGGCATTTTACCCAACTTAGTTTCTAATGTGAAATTTATTACCTTATGTAAACGAATCTCAAACATTATTTTCAATGTTTCGATCCGCGTTGCACATAATTTCCTATTAGTTAGTATATATTTGTTTAAGCGATATGCATGCAACTAAAATCCACTTCACATTGCTGCGGAATGGGTAAACAAAATAAATAGTTGGAATTTTTATTCCAATGTTGCACTACTTTTCGATTTTTATCTGCACAAAGTAACGTGCTAATTAGACCTTAAATCAAAAGTGAGCAGCGATTATTTATTATGTTCTCGAAAATTCTCAAGGTCTGATGATCTTGACATGAGCCTGTCGAACTTTGGGCAGAAGTACGTTCTACGCCATCCACGTAGTTCCTTACTTCATGCGCATTGCGACAAGTTTTGCATCTTCGTGTAGTAACAGATTCTCCTTCTTTAATCCTGGTGTGGGCATATAACACTAAATTCATAATATCAGATACATTTGTAATTATCACTTATTCGGCAGTGAAAGAAAACCTAGTGAGGAAATCTCCCTGTCCAAGAAATTACATTCAACCAGTTGAGAACGCGCAAACTTGCATTGCCAGAGGAACACCTGGCTCGTCAATTATATAACAATTCAAAATTATTATTTTTTTAGTTTGTCGGCCATTTTGACTATGTTCCTTAAGAGATAGGAACGGTGCTCCTGAACATTCTTATTCTACTTTTTTATGCTGAATCCGAATCTGAAGACAAAGTTCGAATATTCGAAAAAAACGCACACACAGAAAAACGCACAGACAAACGCACACACAGACAAACGCACATACGGACAAACATATAGATTTCATGTAGGAACGGTGTTCATGAAAAGACGCGTGATTTAACCTAGGAAAGATTTGATTGTCCCTCTGGGCCGTGTAGGTCAGACGGTAGTCGCCCTATATAAAAATCAGTACCCACGACAAAATCCTTAGACTTAGACCCAGTTAATTTGAATTGATCGGAAAGTGGGAGAAAGCTAGAAAGAAGATTTAAAAAAAAAATCAAGGTTGCAATTCGTTAGCGATATCGAAAATCCAAGAAATGTAGCACTAAGAGATACATGCAACGGCAGGCGTCAACGGTATGT
The DNA here is from genome assembly GCA_947507595.1 of Pyralis farinalis. Classification (NCBI taxonomy): domain Eukaryota; kingdom Metazoa; phylum Arthropoda; class Insecta; order Lepidoptera; family Pyralidae; genus Pyralis; species Pyralis farinalis. The sequence goes on along the minus strand of OX382265.1, from coordinate 7,485,523 downwards.
CGTATTTATAACAGTCAATTGTATTTAAAACAAGCGAGCTCGGTTCTCTCTACCGACCCCGCACGGATGTGGCGCGTGGATGTAGTAGTAGTATGATATAGTATTGTCTTAGGTTTTCGCGATTGTTACACATTGAATTAAACAATTTTTAACGGAAGTATCGCGTATTTTATTTATTTTGTTGAACCTGACGTTTCGAACGCTTTGCAGCGTCCGTGGTCGCAGGAAGACATGTAGTATGATAATATAGTCTAAGTAACTCATCTTTGGTATCAGGCGAGTTAGAAAGAATTCTAAAGCATTCCTGTCACTTGTTGCGCCATTTGCGCATCGAGTCGAAATTCACGCTACCGTTCCCATCTTATTGCCGCGATGCAAACTAATTGAAAAGCAATGTAGCAGAATATCAGCATTTCTTTATTTTTCATTCCTTTTGAACGTTCAATTTCAAATAGCTTTTGGCTTACTAGATTGTCGACATAAAATATACTTCACCATTTTGACATGGAATCACGTACGGTACAAGGTTGGACTAGGTAAGGATATTTATATGGATTATTCTCACCAGTAAATAGGCTTGGAAATAAGTGTGTTTTTAAGTGAAGTATAAAATACATGTATCTATTAAAAGTCGAAATTGAACAATTGCGAGCAATGACGAGCTCGGTGGCGTAGTGGTGAAACGCGCTGTTACGCTACTTGGACACCAACGCTCGTGGGTTCGATTCCTACACAGTACAAACATTTGTGTGCATGAACATGTCTGTTTGTCTTGGTCTGGGTATTTTCTGTGTATAATAAGTATGTATTTACAAAAAAAAGTATTTACGTATGTTTATCAGTTGTCTAGTACCCATAAACAAGCTTCGCTTAGTTTGGGGCTAGATGGCGCTGTGTAATTTGTCCGGCAATATTTATTTATTTAATTTATTTGGAGAAACAATATAATTTATTAACGTAGCGTGAAATATTTCTTCAACAAGAAGAAGCATAATAATAATTTACATAATCCCGCAGGGCAGCTTGTGGCGAGCTATTGGTGCGTAACGACACCATGGGTATCTGAGTGCTCCAGAGAGTCGATAAGGACCTTCGGTTTCCAACGTGTCTTCGTCGGTCGGAGTGGAAAGTCAAGTAGATCCGCAGGACTCTCAGCTCTGGCTTGCCTTCGTTGGCCGTCTTGAGAGGAGTCGATAGAGCATATTGCTTTATCGGGTGATATGCTCCAGGGGTGGAAGTATTAAAAGGCATAACGCCGCGAGTAACTTCGGAGAAAGCGCAGCACACCTCTCGACACCCCTGAGACACTTACACCGGTGTTGCCACTGGCCGACTGTCTGTGGCATTTCGGGGGTCCATCTAGTGAATGACGAGCCCCTGCTGCCGAAAGTAATATCAGATTATGATAGTTATTGCAGGCGTCCCCCCCCCCCCCCGGGGCAGGCCCCCAAGTGTATACCGATACGTCCACGTCGTCTGCCCTGGACCCATCCCACCTGGTGCGCGGTAACGCAGTGGCCGGTGGGTGGTGACTAAATTCGGTTATACGATACTTGTGGGCGAGGGTGAGTTTTTGGCTAGGAGGATTTTTGTTATTGGAGGCTTTTCGTTTATTTTGGTGGTGTTGAGCGTGTCCCACCATTTATTTATTATTTGTTGGTTGCTTTTGTCTTTTGTTGAGTTTTTGTGGTGTGTTTTGTGTTTTTCCGTGTTGTGTGTGCTGTCTGGGGTTCGGTCAGTCGGACCTGGACAGTCGAGTCCCGGTGATGCCGAGTGGGAGGGGTATGTTGGGGCCTACGGGTCCCGGTGGGAGTGGGCCCGCGGAGGGGTCACCAGTTTTTGTGGTGGACAGTGAGTCTGGTGGGGGTGAGGAGACCGACAGTATGTCGGTTCCCACCCTCTCGGAGTCGGACCTGGGCCGGAAGCGATTGTTTTCCGGCTCAGAGACGGAAGCGCCCACGGAGAGGGCGAAGCTGCCGACGGCCAGGCGTGGAAAGCGGGGCGGCGTCGCCCTCAGTTTGGCCAGAGCCCGCCGAGAGCTCAGGGAGCGCAAGGAGGAGGAAAGGGAGCAAGCCATCCAGGCGCTCCTTGAGAGGCGGGCCTTTGGAGGCCAGAAAACCAGGGCGGTGGCCGCTGAAAGCGCCGAGGGGGACAGCCCCGAGGCGGGAAAAAGCCCCGAAGGGAGAGGCCCTGAGGGGAAGGCGGCGGGCCTAACGGAAAGGGGAGCCGACGAGCTCATGGGGGTTGCCGAGGAGAAGCTGGGGCTTATCCTCGACCTCACGGGCAAGTCGGCGAGCCTAAAAGGCGGCTACGCCGCCAAGATCGCGAAGGCTGCGGGCGGGATCCGCGAGATCCTCGAGGCCCTGGTGGTGCGCACGGAGGCGGAGGAAACCCACCGCCTCCGAGCCGACAACGGTCGGCTACAGAGGGAGGTCGCCTCCCTCAGGGAGGAAGTGCATGCGCACCGCCGCGAGTTCGAGGAGCTCCGGAAGGAGAGGAGGACGCAGGGGCCGATGAGCCCGGACGATGTCCAGTCCCTGGAGCAAAACATTGTCCGGCTCGTCGGCAACTTGGTAGATGGGCGGCTCGCTGAACTCGAGTCGCGCCTGCCTCCTCCGGCTGTCGCCCGTCCGCCATTAGCGGGCGACGGTTCCGCGGTGGCCAGGGCCGCGAGGGCGGCCATTGAGAACGCACGAAGGCCGGCGCATAAGCCGCAGAAGGCGAGCGCGCCGGCCGAGCTGGAGGTGCGCCCTCGTGCGAGACAGGCCGCAAAGGTGGGTCCCGCCCGCCGAACTGGTGCCAGTGAGGAGTCGTGGACGAGCTTCGGCCCGTCCACATCAAGGGCGAAGCCGGCCGCGGTGACTCCGTCGGCTGCGGCAGGGGCCACCGAGGCCCCGAAGGTGGCCTCGTGGACCGACGTGGTCCGCCGCAAGCCGCGGAAAACCGCGGCTCCCGCGACTCCTGCGGCACCAGCGCCTTCCAAGGCGTCAGCCACTCCCGCAGGCAAGGAGGAGGGCCGAAAGCCCAAGGTGGTGCTCCCCGGCTCCACGGCCGTAATTTTAAAGTTACGGCCGGAGGCAGCCCAAGGGGGGGCATCGTATGCCTCGGCCCTATTAAAAGCCGAGCGGGAGGTGAATCTGGGGGAGCTGGGGATCGGCTCGCTCCGTATCCGCAAATCTGCGACCGGAGCGAGACTCATCGAAGTCCCCGGATCCTCCAGCCACGAAAAGGCTGACGCCTTGGCGGCCAAACTGACGGCTGCATTGTCCGGCGTCGTGGAGGTGTCCAGGCCCGTGAAGTGTGCGGAGTTCCGCCTCACGGGTCTGGACGATGCCGCAACGGCACAGCGGGTCCAAGCTGCGGTCGCGCGTGAGGGTGGCTGCACCCCCGAACAGGTCCGGGTGGGCGAAATCCGCCCGGACTGGCGGAACTCCAGCTCCGCCCTGATGCGCTGCCCGGTGACGGCAGCGAAAAAGCTGCTCGAGCTGGGCAGTATAGGGGTGGGCTGGAGCAGGGTGCAGCTCCATTTGTTGGAAGCGCGCCCCATGCACTGTTACAAGTGCATGGGGAAGGGGCACACAGCCGAGTTGTGCCCCTCCAAGGAGGACCGCAGCCGCCTGTGCTACAGGTGTGGGCAGCCGGGGCACATCGCCTCGGGCTGCTCGGCACAGGCCCGCTGTGCCGTGTGCGCCGACGCCGGACGAAAGGCGACGCATGTGATGGGGGGTCGTCTCTGCAACCCCCCATCCATACGCGGGAGAACGCCCCCCATCTCTCGCGGGAGTGGGCGGCAGGTGGCGCCTGAGGCTGGGATGTCCGAATAATGGCCGGACATCCCCGCTTCCTGCAGGCCAACGTCAACCACTCCGCCGGGGCTCAGGACCTTTTCCTGCAGACCATGGCGGAGTGGGACGTGGACGTGGCGGTGGTTGCGGAACCATATTCCGTGCCCTCCCGGCCTAACTGGGCCGGGGATCTGGACGGTTCCGTGGCCATCGTCACGAGGCCTGGCGCCAGCCCCCCACTCGTGTTGAGTGGGAGGGGGGCGGGATACGTGGCGGCGGTTCGGGGAGAGTACGCAATCATCGGTGTGTACTTCTCCCCGAACCGCGACCTGCCGGCCTTGGAGCGGCTGCTCGACGCTCTGGGGTCGGCGGTGAGGCGGCTAGCGCCCGCCCAGGTTTTCGTGGCCGGGGACTTCAACGCCAAGTCCACGGCGTGGGGCAACCCGGCCACGGAAGCCAAAGGGCGGAAGGTGGAGGAGTGGGCGCTGGCCGCGGGACTGTCCCTCTTGAATAGGGGGACAGTCCACACGTGCGTGCGGTGGAACGGAGGGTCGGTGGTGGATCTGTCCTTCGCCACCGCGTCCGCCGCACGCCGAGTGGAAGGATGGAGGGTGGAGACGGGGGTGGAGACACTCTCGGACCATCGCTATATCAGGTTCGTGGTGTCTCCAGCCCCCGGGAGTCCGACGACTTCGTCCCGGTGGCGGAGCCGGTTCCCGCGTTGGGCGCTCACCAGGCTCGACCGGGAACTGGCAGAGGAGGCGGCCATTGTTGGCCGCTGGGGCCTCCCGCCAATGGAGGACCTGGACGCCGAGGAGGGGGCTGGTCGTCTCTGCGACGCCTTCACGGCGGTGTGCAGGGCGGCCATGCCCAGCGTTGGGCGTCCGCCTCCGAGGCGGGCGGTCTACTGGTGGTCGGCTGAGATAGCCGACCTCCGGGACGCCTGCAACGGGGCGCGTAGGGCGTATACTCGGAGCAGGCGTCGCCGCCCCCGGGATGAAGGGAGAGATGGCCATCTGCACGGCATATACGTGGAGAAGAAGAGGGCCTTGCAGATGGCCATCAGTAGGGCCAAGGAGGGAGCGTGGCAGAAGCTGCTGGAGGGTTTGGATAGGGACCCGTGGGGCCGACCTTACAGAGGAGCGCGGAACAAGATCCGCGCTCAGTCGGCCCCACTGACGGAGACCCTCCAGCCAGCCGTGTTGGAGAGGGTTGTCGGGGAACTCTTCCCCGACACCCCACGGGGCTACGCTCCCCCGAGGATGGCCCTACGTCGGACGTCGGACTCCAGAGGAGAGGAGGAGGGCGCTCCGCCGCCCGTCACCGACCAGGAGATGGAGGCGGTCGTTGACCGCCTCCGAGGCAAGAAAAGGGCGCCGGGTCCGGACGGGGTGCACGGGAGGGTGCTTGCATTGGCCCTCGTGCACCTCGGGGACAGGTTCCGGGAGCTCCTCGACTGCTGCTTGCGGTCGGGGTGCTGCCCGGGACCCTTCAGGGTGGGCCGGCTCTGCCTTCTGCTGAAGGGAGACCGGCCCCCGGACTCGGGGTCGGCGGTTCGACCGGTCGTTCTGCTGAACGAGGCGGGGAAGGCCCTCGAAAGGGTTGTCGCTTCCCGCCTCGCTCAGCACTTGGAGGATGGCCCGGGACCGGGCCTATCGGATGCCCAGTTCGGGTTCCGGGCCAGACGGTCGACCGTCGACACCATTAGGCGCCTAAGGTCGGTGACGGAGGATGCGGAGCGCGAGGGAGATGTGGTGGTGGCGGTGTCTCTGGACATCGCCAACGCCTTCAACAGCCTCCCCCACAGTACCATACTGGAGGCCCTCAAATACTTTGGGGTGCCTCCGTACTTGGGGAGACTGTTGAAGGCGTACTTGGAGGACAGGGAGGTGCGCTACGAGGACGCGAGGGGCCAGATGGTGAGAAGACACGTCGTGTGCGGTGTCCCACAGGGGTCCGTTCTGGGCCCCATTCTGTGGGACCTCGCATACGACTGGGTCCTGCGGGGCCGTCTCCTCCCCGGGATGGGCGTCATCTGCTATGCAGATGACACCCTCGTCACATCCCGGGGTAAGACCTTCGTGGAGGCGGCGCGGCTGGCCGAAGTCGGTGTAGGACTGGTGGTCAGCCGCATAGAGAGGCTTGGGCTTCGGGTCCGCTTGGATAAAACCGAGGCCCTCCTCTTCCGCGGGACCGGTAGGCGGGGCCCCCCCTCGGGAGCGCACCTCCAAATAGGAGGGGAAAGGATTAGGGTGAGTGCCCAGATTAGCTATCTGGGCCTCACCCTGGACGGGAGATGGACCTTCGGCCCCCACTTCGAGCGGTTGGGGCCGAAGGTCATCAGAGCTGCGGCGGCGCTGGGTCGCCTCCTGCCCAATGTGGGCGGGCCCAGCGCCGCGTGCAGACGGCTGTACTCCGGCATCTGCCGGAGTATGGCCACGTACGGTGCCCCCATATGGGCGGACGCCCTCTGCGCTCGCAATAGGGCTCAGCTGCGCAGAGCGCAGCGTGTCATAGCGCAGAGGGTGATAAGGGGGTACCGGACGGTGGCGTGGACGGCCGCGACCGCCCTTGCTGGCGACCCGCCCTGGGAGTTGGTGGCGGAGGTGCTCGCCGAGGTGTACGTGTTTGTCGCCGAGAGGAGGAGCCTCGGCGAGCGCCCCACATCGGTGGAGGTGGGGCGGTATCGCCAGCGAGGGCATGAGGAGATGATGCGGAGGTGGGGGGAGGACCTGGCGCAGCCGCGGTACGGAGTCCGCGTTGCGGATGCGCTGCGCCCGGTCCTGGAGGCGTGGATGCGCCGCCGGCGCAAACCCCTCACTTTCCGCATGGTGCAGGTGCTCACTGGACATGGGTGCTTCGGTGAGTACCTGCACCGGGTCGCGAGGCGGGAGATGACGCCGGGCTGCCACGATTGTGGCGCGGCTGAGGACACCGCTCAGCACACTCTGGAGCGGTGTCCCAGGTGGTCTCAGCAGCGCCATGATCTGGTGTCCGCGCTAGGAAGCGCGGACCTTTCGCTCCCGAGCGTGGTCCGCTACATGCTCGGGAGCGACAGTGCCTGGCAGGCGATGGCCTCCTTCTGTGAGACGGTCATGTCCCAGAAGGAGGCCGCGGAGCGGGACAGGGAGGATGATCCGTTGGCTGTCCCGCTCCGGAGACGGCGGACGGGAGTGCGGCGTAGGCGCTACGCGCACCTACTGCCGCCTCCCTAACCTGTGGGACTAGGGGTCAGGCTGGGAACCTGGCCCCATAATGGTCCCGCCGCCGGAGGGGCTGTCCCAATTTGCCGGGATGGCCCCTAGAGAGAAGAAGTCCGGCCCCTTTTGAGGGGCTGGCCAGTCGCAGTGGTGCCCTGTTGCTGACAGATCCGGGGCACCACACCAACGCGGCCGATGGCATTTCGCGGGGTCGTTTAGTGGGTATACCGTCGGACAGCCGACGGGGAGTCCCACACTACCACCGGAGGCCACCCAGGCATCGGTGGTGTGCGTAACGCATTTTTCCCCGCGTCACAAAAAAAAAAAAAAAAAAAAAAAAAAAAAAAAAAAAAAAAAAAAAAAGGCGTCCCCCCCCCCCCTTCTGCAATAGCCCAGTTCCAATAAAACCTTTAGATTTCATTTAAAAAAAAGGGGCTACCCTTTTTACCGACATATTTCCAATAGTCCCAATACCTGACGTGACATGTTCATGGGTATATTATCCCATTAATATCCCCTGAAACAGGTCAAGGCGGTATAATACTATTATTTTCGAAGAGGCCTCTATGCGTTGGATTCATATCCCCGCGCACGCCTATCAAATGAGCGGGATGAAAACCCGTGAAATAAGAGATTTACATAAAAGTATTGTTTGAAATAAAATTGTCTATCTAGCGCCGGATCCCTTATATATAACTAGCTGTTGCCCGTGTCTTCGCCAGCCACCGGGCTATTACATAGCTTATAACCTTCCTCAAGTAATTGGGCTTCCTCAAAAATAATTCAAAAATGCAAAAATAATTTTAACAATGCAGAGATTAACGCGTTAAAACAAACTCTACAGCTTTATATATAAGTATATATTTATAATTTTTAAGACACAACAGTTTTCAAGATGTTGTGTCTTGAAAATTGTACCAAGGGATAGTCATCATGGTCCATTACGAAACCCTCGTCAAAATCGTCCGAAACCACTTACTGATGTGATATTTTGACAAGATAGATAAAAAATCTTTATTTGCTATTGAGCCCTCGCCGGCGCTTAGACACGTCTAACGTTTTTTTTTTAATAAAATCGTATTGTATCTTATAACACTCCGGGCTCATATAGAGTTCGATACCGCAGAGAGAAAATTTCATAAGCTTTATGACACCAACTATAGAATGAAATTAAATGAAACTATTCAATTACATGCCTCGAATACACGTCACCAGAGAAAATTGTTCCAACAATGACCACTACCTGGGTTTTACCCACTCCATTTGTAGCTATCCACACGGTTTACATTCCATTTAGAAGTCTACAATTACAGCCATTGGACATTTTTATATGCTCGCGACTATTGTGAAAGTCTAAAAGCATAAAGGAACCAATTTCGCATAGTAACTCAATTCACAGCTACGGGTTGGGAATGAAGTAAAACGCGCAGTTCTTATTGGCTAGTTCACAGATCAATATCGCGTCACTTATCGGTTCATTGGTTAAAATATACTCCTATTGATCAGTAGGCTAGAATCGCTAATACTCAACTTTTTTGTGCAACAGCAGTGGCTTTTAGATTTATATCCAAAAATGGCATCTGTTGTTCGTTCAATCCGAACTGAGTTTGTGTAACTTAACTGTCTTCTCCATTATCTTCTATATATCTATAACTTCACGCCAAATCCCTTACGGGGTCGGCAGATAGAACCGAGCGCCACGTGACTCGATCCTTACATACCTCACTCGCTTCTTTAACATTCATTGCTCTTTTCATGCACGCTCGCCGGTTTCTAGGGCTCCTGACATCACCTTCTAATAGAACACGACCAATTTGATTATGGTAGGTAAGTCTTGGCCTTCCTCGGCTCCTACATCCTTCCACTTTTGCATTGTAGGTATATCTGCTTCGACATTCTTTCATCCTGAATTCTTTATTTTATTTTAACACCGACGCTCTCTTTCAGACCAACTCTGCTTCTACCTCATCATTGCGAATACGGTCTACAAGCGTTAAGCCACAAATTTTGCGCAACGCTCGCATTTCTATTATCTTCTCTATTTTTATGACAGGTAGATGACATTCGTCTGATTCTATCTGCCATTTCTACACATAGTGGGCCCGTTTCTGACTCAGTGATCAGCATAGTATGTCTCATATGTGAATAGCTAATTGTATGTTACATTGTTGTGTAACCGGCGGAAGCTGTAGAGAGAGCGACAACTCGGTAATAATTGTTGCATAATGGTTGCAACACCATATTCTAATAGAACCGTTTACTAACGCACAATGGCCTGTTGTTCATCACATAAGTAGACGATTGTTCATTCTATTTTAACCGACTTCGAAACGGCTCTCGACTCGAAGTTCACCCTTCCATCGTATCGTATGTTATACATGTACTGGTACAGAGCTGATCTGTGGGGTTAATTTGCATATTTAATATCGATAATAAAAGTTATGACTAAGTTACTACTACTAAGTCTAAAGTCAAAAGTCAATAATCTTTTTATTCCATAAATATGGCTACATTTGTTTGGAATCGTCACAATTTTTTTCCCTACCGTGCAGTTTATGACTAGGTGAGCACTGATAAAAATACTGCCAAAAACTCAGGCATCCCTCTTTTGGTATCCAAACAAATTTACATATTTTATTAATTACATTATAATTGGATCGACTCACTCCCAGGCGTTTTTATCAGGATTCAAATAAGAAACGATCTTAATTTTTTTATTATTTTATCTATTATTTATTATGATAAAAAATATATCGTGAGTAAGATTTTTTTAGCCAAACCTGGCCAAAAAAAATCTTGGCCTAACTATAATTAATTATAAATAATAATGACTTTTTATTCATTAATGAAAAAATCGTAACTACTTTCAGTTGTAAAGTTGTACAATAGCTGATATACGGCTTAACGATATAGCAGTTGTATGCAATTGAGCTGTAGAACGCCTACTTATACAGCGTGTGTAGAACGCCTACTTATACAGCGTGATAGTCGGGTTGTCAAGGACGGTTCTAATATGTGCTAGATATGGCGTTAATGAGTTAGTGATAAAATAACTCGAGTAAATAAAACGACTTGAGTTCTTTACTCAGAGGTTTAAGACTTAGTCGCGAGTCCTTTAAGTAAAGAACACGAGTCGTTTAATATGAGACCATAATAAGGTCAACTTTAGTGTATGATTATTATATATTTATTACAGATCAGTAGATACTTATTAATAATAGTAAACTTTCAATGGTAAACACGACCACTCATCAAGTGTAACACGCGTGCAACATTAGTTGTCGTTCGTGCAACACTACGAAAAGCGTATTTCGTGGCACTCTCAAGGTCCACTTGCAAAGAAACCAACGTCTCAATGAATCACTTATGTATGTTTGTATTTTATACCCATGATACAACGACTGGCTACTCGCACGACTCACGAACTGAGTTCTTTTTAATGCGGTTGAGCTGTTTAAAAATATGAGTCTTTATAAAATGACAGTCTTAAAATTAATCCGCGAGTCGTGAATCGAAGACTTTTAAAAGTGATCAGGATTTAAGGGCTCGATTGAGTTGCATACCGTCATAACTGTGTCGATTTATTTTTCTATCTATCTATCTATAACTTCACGCCAAATCCCTTGCGGGGTAGGCAGAGAGAACCGAGCGCCACGTGACTCGATCCTTACATATCTCACTCGCTTCTTTAACATTCATTGCTCTTCTCATGCACGCTCGCCGGTTTCTAGGGCTCCTGACATCACCTTCTGATAGAACACGACCAATTTGGTCATGGTAGGTAAGTCTTGGCCTTTCCCGGCTCCTACATCCTTCCACTTTTGCATTGTATATCTGCTTCGTCATTCTTTCATCTTGCATTCTTTCTATATGCCCGAACCATCGGAGCATGCCTCTTCTTATTTTAACACCGACGCTCTCTTTCATACCAACTCTATTTCTAACATCATCATTGCGAATACGGTCTACAAGCCTTACGCCACAAATTTTGCGCAGCGCTCGCATTTCGACCGCGTTTATTCTACTTTCATGCTCTTTCTGCCATACCCAGCTCTCGCTTCCATAAGTTAGCGTTGGGACCAACACTGCATTGTGTATAGCGAGTTGTGCCTTCTGGCTCAGGTTTTTACTGCCAAGAAGTTTTCCCAACGTCTTTCCACATCTGCGGTGTACCTTCCATCCCTGCTGAAAGCGCATCATCATCAAGGTGATATCAAGAGCCCTAGAAACCGGCGAACGTACATGAGAAGAGCAATTAATGTTAAAGAAGCGAGTGAGATATGTAAGGATCGAGTCACGTGGCGCTCGGTTCTCTCTGCCTACCCCGCAAGGGAGTCGGCGTGAAGTTATAGCCGCGATTAAGTCTATGAAAATGTCAACAGATTGTTGACTTTTGTTAGACAACGACAGAGACGTCACTCGACTAAATTGTTTTATAATTATTAAGTTCAGGCGCTATATTGCGAAACTTAAATTTACATGCAATTTGATCTAAAATTTGTCTGCTTCCGCTACCTATTAGTTCATGCGAGCATATATGCCGTAACCGCCATAGTTGCTCCGGATGTTCCTGTGACACGTATCTCGCCTCGGCTTCCTGAGGCGAAACTTTTGCTATAATATAATTAGTATCGTACCGTTAGGTTGTCGAACAAACCACAAGTTAAGAATTTCCTATGCAATCCTCAAAAATCACATCAAAAATCCTCTAGGTAAAAAGGCTTATTATAAAATTGCTGTAACTGACAAACGTGTCTAGAAATAATTCAGCACAGTCAACAACAACGCTCCAGGGGGTTGTTATATCCCCAGATAGACTGCTTTGATGCGCCCTATCTCTTTGAAAAACACCCAGATGAAGACAAACAGACACAAAGTTTGCCCTTGTGGGAATCGAACCCGCAGCGTTGGTGTGAAAGTAGCGTTACTAACCACTGTGCCGAGCTCGTCAGAATAGATGACGACATAATAGATATAAGAAAGTGCTATCTGTTCCCTAAAAAATATTCCCGCAAATCAGAAGATATAGCTTTTCTTTGCATAAATAAAATAACATTGGTTATGAAACAAAATGTTGTATCGAATGAATTCAGGGGCCAGTTTTTTATGAAACTAGATTGGCAAACAAGTGATCACCGCAGCCTATTGACGCTCGCAACACCACGGGGATGTTACTCGCGCGCTGCCAATCTTGTGATCAAGATTGTTTCGTCACAGTACCCAGTAACTTCTCTGCCATATCTTACCCTTCAAACCGGAACACAACTATATAAATGCTGCTTGGCGGTAGAAATAGGTGAGACAGACGACGTTTGTACAAAGTCTATCTCTTAACGCTAACACAAGTTTCCGGGGATGAAACCAAATATGTTTTTAATTAAGTCTGCACGACTTAATCTCACACACCTGGCGAAGCATTCAGATGTAATTAAAAGAATACAAGATCTAGCAGAAAATTCGTTACTAAAGCATTTCCCAGAGAGAAATCTCCTCAAAATACCCACCAGTAATGTAGAGTCTTTAAATTAGATACTATGGGTAAGCTTTACGGTTTAATTTCCTTTAGATGTTTTGAGTTTCTTGTCTTATTTTAGATAAGCCTGGAGAAATACCCTATTTAATAATAAACTAAATAAATAAAACTGAGAAACGAGGGTATTTAACGTTATTCTATGAGCTTTGGTAGAGAAACTGTATTTCGATATCATTAACTTAATTCTTCACAAACTATTTCTTGCACTGACTAGGTTCCATAGAGCCCATTAAGAATTTATTCAATTCGATATTTGTATTGACTTTCTCTATTTTTTTTATTATTATTTTATATTTTTCGTAAAACAAACAGTACTATTAAAACTGTAAGTAAACTAAACAGACAATGAAATGTCACTACATGTTTCCACATATTTAAATCTAAGTAACCGCTTACCTACATTATTAATAAGATATTTATATAAACTTAAACAAATATGTATATTCTTACCAAATCGACTTGAATCAGTGTATGGATGAAGCGCCTTTCATAACCGCAACTATTGGGCTAAATGTGTTGTGAAGAAGACCTAACAGAGTATGTATATAATACAGATTAATTTCATTAATATATCTTTCTAATATCACTATTTGAAACAGGGATAAATTTAAATATATAGATATCGATTTTGTCCTCCCAAAAAGGGAGCAAATTGTGTTTATGTTTGTGTATATGCGTGTTGTGTAAATGCGTAAATGATATGAGTTTGAAAAGAACAAATATAACAAAAATTGAATCAACCGTAATCCAGGTTTTCAACCAGAGCATGGACAACATCGTACACTGTACAGTGCACCCACACTTAAACAGTTTAAGAGTAGGTGTTATTTTCTCCTTACGTTATGATGGTAACCCACAAAATGTCATTTTAGTCCAGTTAATTAAAACCCAGAGTTTTACATAGAGAACACCCAGACCAAGACAAACAGACATGTTCGTGCCAACAAATGTTTGTCTTTGTGCGGGAATCGAATCTACGTTGATTTTAAAAGTAGCCATACTAGGCATCCCACCACCGGGTTCGTCTTTGTTCAATTGATTTATAACAATATAAAAAACATAAAAAATGTCTTATGCCACTCATGTTAGCTATATTACGAGTACATACAGCCAATAATATTTTAAAAATTCACACACAGTATTATAACCATCATTTGTTTCGGGAACCCAGGATTCTATTCTCTAATTTATATCATTTATTAATCTATTCTCACTTAGAGAACTATTCAAAGAAATGAATATTTATAAAAATTACCTCTCAGTACATTTATGAAAACATAATGTATGCTCGTAAAAATTTAAATTCGTTTTCAAAATATAGTGAAATTCTTAGTAGCAGGAATAGATTGTGCACATATCGGCTTGCTAAGACCAGTAGATGTTTTGATATAAATTGTAGTCGATTTTATAATAAATTACCCGAATAAGTTCGATCCTTGCTTGACAATTTATATCCAAAAGCACATCAAAAATACTTTATGTAAGAAGGGATATTACAGAATCGATGATTAACTGACTGACAGAGATGTCTGGATATGTTTAAATACATGTATTAATATATCTTTAACTGTACCACTTGACATGATATCATTATAAGTAGGTACACCGTCATAAATTTATTGTAATAGAAATTAACGATTTGATATGAGAAGTGACCTATATAAATTTCTTTTGGCATTTCTTCTTCGCCAAAGGTCAATTTTGAAATGTTGATGGATAAAAAAAGAGAAATCGAAACTACGAGAATTTAATAAGATAATGGCAAATAAAATATTGTTATCTTTAATCCCAATGTATTGTGGTGTGGAATACAAACGAATAGGACGATGTAATTAGTAAACACCACCTCGATAGTCGAATGTCCGCAAATAGTGACATCTATCGGAGAATCTTGTGATAATTCGGCCGTTGAAATGTTTACCATGTATATAAATAAAACAAAGGACAATCCTGAATGGTATATTAAGTATAATTAATAAAAAAAAACAATAATGGCCAGACTTAATCAATATAAAAATAACTTTCGGTTCATTAGGTCTAAAGTATTAAAATTTCAACAGTGTATAAAAGCCTATTTATTCAAAATGACCTGTTTAATCGTCCGTGTATCAATATTATCATCGTATTAATATGTAGTAAAATAAATGTGAAGAAAATAATAAAAAAGAAATTGTAAATTAACGTAGTATGAAATTAACATTTTAGACCTAATGAATAAGAAGACGTTTTGATAATATGGACATATTTTCACACTAGACCTTATGAATCGAAAGGGAAAATAATTAAAAATTAATTTTACATTCTAAGATTATTTTATTTACTCATCTGTAGTTCAAACCATCTGTGCGCACGGCGTTACATCAATGTGTGTGCACTTGTAAATATGCAATTTTGAAATGCATGTCAGTGACGTGACAGTGGTGAGGTATCCACTTCCCACGTTGTATACAAAAGTTCGTATATAATGCCGCTCGCACAGCTCGGCTTTTTTGACCTTACATTGACCCTGTCTATGGAAAACTAACTTTAAGTGAGACAAGAGAGAAATTTGATTTGATACATTCATAATTGAATGGTCTAACAAAATGTACTCGAAAAACATGTGTATGTTGTACCCATTAACAATGATACAATGAACATTTTAATACTTCAGACCTTTCAATCTTTAAAATAATATTCCAGACCAGTTTAAAATGTCCATGCATCAAAATTACCTTAGTATTGAAATGTAGTAAAAATAAATGCAAATTACCATACTATTACATTAATACTTCAGACCTAATGAATAAATACACATTTTGAAAATATGTGTGCGCTACAGAGTGAGCAAGTGGACTGTATTTATAAAGAGGGTCGTGGTCGGTGGCTTGGTTCGCTTTCATGTTCGTGCACGGATTTCTTGTATTTTTCTATATTTCATGATTATGATTATAATACAGTCCACTTGCTCACTCTATAGCGCACAATATGGTTATTTTAAGACTTTACACTTTAATGTCGAATTCATTTTCTTAAACAATCAAAAAATGTTAATGTCTGTAGCGTGTCGTACGTCTTACGTCTATATTTTTAACATTAACGAATAAATTTTATGTGGTTTTGTCTAATATTCATAGCTATTATTATCTATAGTCGGGGGGATCAATTTCATAGGTAGTCTAAGCAAATGTTAGTAAACTTGTGGCCGGTTTGAAATTATCAAAGTTAGACAGATATGACTAGTCATGTCGAGGGCCAACTGTGACTGATTTAATTGCAAACTTAAGTTAGAATAATCAAGCAGACATTGTTAGAGTGCGACGGTTTAATACGATTCTTTGAAATTAAATCACTTGATATGCGAGTCTGCCACTCTTTTTGAGGTAATTAACAAGGGTGGCACTAAACAGCTACTGTCATCATATTTCAAGATAGGAAATATCAACGGCCTAATATATACATGCCTTTACCTCGCCCAGTCTATTTTATAGTATCTTATTTTGGTCAGTGATACGTGCCGTTGCTTGATCGGTCACGATCGCAAATGTGTAAACTATTAAAAAAGTTAATGTATTGTACAGTAAATCTACGGTGGGTTATGTGTTCTTTGAGATTCAATTACTGAAAAAATACATAATAAATAAATGGATATATCTCCATGGAATGCTTAACATTTTAATGAATATATTTTTGTGTATTTATTTTCCTTCAATAGATTGCCTGCAATTGTTTTTGTGGTAACATAATATGCCACTTAGTTAAAAGTATATAATTTTTTTCTGCGGCTTATAAATGGCAATGATAAAAACAGCAAAAAATATTGATGTAATGTATATGCAGTTTTATGGAAAATCATACTATAACGATGAACTCTGACATTGGTCTAAATTTTGGCGAAGCTAAGCGTGAAGTCATCACTAGTTTAAGTAAAAGATGGTACTACACGATAGTAGAGAGGCTGATGTAATGTAATGAGACTGATGTGACACACCCTTCCGGTTCATAAATCTAAAGTATTAAAATGGCCATATTATCAAAATGTCTATTTATTCAAAATGACCTATTTAAATCATCTAAATTAAATCAAATCTAAATATAAAATAATATAGTAAATAAATGGAAGCTATATAATTACCATATTAAATTAATATTGTAAACCTATCAAAATTTCTATTTATTCATTAAATAGAAATTTAAGATTGAATTTTATTAAGGATTTATGAATAATTTAGACCCTATGTACCGAAAGGTGACACATTAAATATCTGCTTGCTAAAAGAGTATTATGAAAACTTATACTAAATTACGGACAGAGAGTAGCGAAACAAACCAAGGGAGAACATTACTCCATAGCCTTTCTGGTCTCACAATAAAGATGCCTGAACGGTAAATAGTTGACTAATATTTTCAGTGTTATGATTTTATCTTTAGTTTAATTTAATAGTGCTGTGATAATTTTTATACTAAAGTAGTGTGTAATGTACCTCTAGTCTACGTAGAGTAGATAATCCAATTATCTTATCGCAATGATAGCTGTACAGATCCGTAAAGTTTTTATTGATCCCTAAAGTTTACTATTGCGACTTATTATTAGTACTAGATGTTTGCATATTTTTTATTAAATATCATCTTTGATTGCGATTATATTGACTACATGAAGATGCATAAAGCGGTCACCAAATTGATGGAATATTAAAATAGTTAACTTTTAAGTCAATTATTTTACATTACATTTATGTCAAGTTCAGAATAGTAGTACATTCATATTACAAAATAATACTTTTCAAAAACCATTATGAGCGATTATTCTTTTATTACTTATTATTTTGTATCCAAATTTACTGTATTAAAATTATGTGCGATATTATTTCTTTTTTGAGTATATAAAAGGTTTAAATACTATGGTATTTTTAATAATATATTTATTAAAATTACGATAGTATTAAAATCTTTTAAAAATAAACGTAAATTTATTTGTTGCTCATGTGTTGCGGACAAATTTTAATATTAAGAACTATGTATCCACATGAAACAATAAATTTTATGACTATGACTATTTTGATTCCAGGAACAGTTTAATAACTTAGATCTTAAAACCAACTGTAATCCAAATACGATTACATAATAATACGGGTATATAATAATAAATCTCTTAAGTTAATTTTGAATATGTTAATATTTGGGGTTAAGTTCGTGGAAAAAGAATTAGGGGGAAAAATATATGTTTTTACAAATACATAAATAGATGAAATTTGACCATCCCCTTCACTCAATTTACAAAACTAATCCAACGTTTTTTTTATTAATGCAGAAAACAGATCTTTATTTATAGATAACATGATATTTAAATAAATGTACATAAATATCTCTATATAATATGTATCGCGGAAACAGCTCTAATAATTTGGAACAATTTTTTACGTATGTAGATAAGATTTGCCATTTAAGTTTATTTATCTATGTTTTCGGGAAAGTCATGTATATGTGTTCTAACTACAATGTTAAATTTTCTTGAGATGCATAATTTTAATGACCATGAAGAAATTAGGACAAGATTAAAAAAAGTATATTTTGCCATTGTGCCATGCTAATTTAACGGCATTGTAAGCACATCTTAATGATTGGAACCTTTTGAAAATCTGCTGGTAAAATAAATAATGAAGATTTCGACAGATATTTATCAAGGCAAAACAAGGCAAGTGTAAATCAAACCGGAATAGTGGTGGCGATCTTGTCTGTCCAATCAGTTACGGGTCGTCGGCAGGGAGACATGCAACCCTTATTTTGATTAAATTTAATATGAAATACCCACTGTATGTATTCATTGGAAAGTACGCACAATGACAACTCCACTTTCACTGCCCTGGTTACTCTTATTGCATGCGCCATATCGTCAAATACTCTAACGTGAGGTGTGGCTGTGTATACATACAGTAAATTCTACATGTACTATAAAACAATTAAAAAAAAGAGAGATTTTAGTTCGAGCCCCCTCGTTTCGGACGGTAGCCATTTTGACTGTCAAATGGTCAAACTCGCATATTTGGGTGGACTGCCAGCCTGATCACAACTAACATCAACGCTAATTTCGTTTCTGTAAGTTTGCTACCTATTTAATTCTTGAAATTTAATTTTAGCACATGAGTCTTTTAAATTGTCGTGTTTTAAGTCTAGTCTTTTCACTTGATCATTTGTCTACCGAAAGAACAGTACCTATCATATAGTACGACGTACTCACCAAATCATTATTAAGTAGTTATAGTATCAGTTAAGTAATTTTTCCAGTGAATATAACTTTAGAAGAAAACCTTAGACTACTTTTCTTGACCTGTGTATAATACAAGACCGGTTCTATTATACACAAGTAGTTAATACATAAAATATTAATGATATTATGATACGACTTATCGTAAATATACTTTTCCAAAAATACTACGTCAAGCTCGATGGCGCCGATGCGTGTATCAGTCTAACGAAACACAAGTTAAGCAGCATCCATGGAAGACTGTCTATACATGGGTATATTCATTTCAAGTTCCTCCAAGCCTCAGTTTCGGCTATTTTACCAGATGATAGTCTACTTTTTAGCGTTTTCCCGTTTCCGAATTGGATTGGCGGAGTCCACTACCTAAGTTTAATTGCACACGGAACATGCTACCTCGGGTGCTTACTTTATTTGTATGGAGCCGCTTTCAATTATTTCGGTACGGAAGTCAACAAGTGTGACGAAAAATAATATTTATTAATCTACATGTTAGGTATCTAATATATTTGAAGTTCTATTAGTAGTCATTTGATTATGAGTATTATATGATAAGATCTTATTATAGATGATGCTTATTTAAATCATTTAATGTTGCTTAAAACAATTTCAATTTTTGACAATTAGTTATATTATTTGCAATTTATTTTGACGTCAACACAATTTTCCTTATTTATTGTTTATTATGTTGACATATTGTTACGTAAACATGTTTTTTTATACGATTTGGCACTCACACGCAAGAACACAACAACTCTCCTAGGAGTTGTTATTTGACTGCGGTTTTCTGTGAGGTATTTCCCGAGACGGCTTGCTTTGATGCGCCCTACTTGTCTTAAAAACATCCAGACCAACATATTTGCGAATTATTGAATTTTAAAGATTTTGTATGTACCGCAATCGATGGGGTTTAGATCGTACGCTAACACTCCGCTCTCCTGCGGTTTGGTGGAGGTTTGAATCCAGTATTTCAAGCCATCCGAATGTCGCTAATTTCACTTATTAACTGTATCACTAAGCCAGGACCTTGACTGATAGCTAAACATACCGTTCATCACTCGGAGTAGCTCGAGATAAACAATCCATCCACAGGTCACAATCATGGTTACTTAACTTGCGTTTTAGGCCAGACTAACACAATGACGCAAGAGAGCTACAATTCACTTCAATCATATACTATCAAGGATAATCTAACTTATTATGAAAAAAAAGCATTGAATAATTAAAAATACCTTACGCTACGTTACAGTTAATATGGCGAAAAGGTAAATAAGTACATTGATATACAACTGCATGTACTGAATTAGTATCTATGAAAAAAAAATGAATGCAAACGCATTGAAGCATATAAATGGATACAAAGATACATTTGGCAATATAGCTTGCACAATTGTAATTATATTTAAACATTTGACTTACATCTAGAATATACTTATAAAGGACTTGAAACTTAAACGCTATACTTAATTTAAGCTAGACTTTCGTCACTAACATAGCTTACACTCTAGTCACTAGTGTCGTATTAGATCACTATTGAAGTTATTCTTCTCTACAAATATAGTAAAATAAATGTATGTTCTTATAGTTAAACATGGTCAATATTGTACCTTGTATATAGTTAAATTTCAATATATAATTACTATTTTATATACTATTTTATCACAAATGAGCTATAGCTCATTCGTAATAAAATAGTAATTTGTTTTTAGTGAATGATAGTAATTTTAATAACATTCGCTGGTTATACCTTCGATAAAAATAAAGTATTAAATAAAAATTAACATAAGTAACAGAATTCAAAGATATAGTCAAACAAAATGCGATTTTGGAACACGATTCATGAATGTTTACAATAACTGAATTTTTTTATCATTTTTATTCATTATTTTTTTTCATTCACTTTCATTCAATACGTATGAAATTCCTTTACATAGAGTATTGGTACTTGCCATTTTTTTTTAATTCCTAGTCAATTAGTTATTCTTGTCTACGATGTTCTATTGATATATAAACTGGAAGAATAATATATCAATATCTGCAAATACTTAAGACAAAAATTATATAATAATAATTAAACAAAAAACTCCAAGTAATAAGGTTGGAAACAGCTAAGTGGTAAGTGTAACAAGTTATTCACTTCAAACATCAATGCTTCGCATCAAATCATAGCTGTTGGCACCCAAGTAGAAACTTAAGGAAAAATTTAAATTAATATACTGCGTACTAATAGAATATGAAAGCGTACTTATTATTATAAGCGAAAAGTAAACAGATTACAAAAGTTTACAAAATCATAACTCTAGAACACGTTGAAATCAAGTTAAAAGCAGTCGTTACATATATGGGGAATGTCCATCCAGAAAATAAAAAGTACTAAGAATAATTGAATACAACGGAAGTTAAATTCTGAAGACCTTTCGAGAACATTGCCTACAAAGTTAATGATCCACAAACTGACAATAGGGACATATACAAATTCACTATAAACAAGAATACAATTTGTATCCATTAGCACATTTGCTAGGCCTGCTTACAAATATACGTATTATATTTTTAAATTTAAACATTATATTAATGTAACAATGATTATAACAAATATACTTTTTACTTATACTTCCACGATTTTATTAGACATTGATACAGTAACAGTGTCTGTGTTATTTCAGTGTATAATCCATCTTATACCCAAAAGTTAAATGCAGTCGTTTGATATGAACATCCTCTCATCCATGCTTACAGATATAATGTTGACATGTAGTATGGAATTTTCCATTTAAAATTTAATTATGTAACTATAAACATAAGGATATAAATGGAACATTTCTAATAGACACTTAAATAATTAAATTAACGACCCTTATTGAAGGATTGTGCGTTACGCAGTTTCTTGCGGATTCTGGGAGAGCTCCAGCGCGGTACTACTCGGGTATCTGATGGCGAAACGCCTTCATCAACATCGTCTGCTTCGGTCTTTATTTCCATTTTCTGTGAAATACCAGAGAAAAGTACTTTCAGATTTTTTTTCATGAGACAGCAGAAATAGCATGATTATAAATGACACAAAATATATATGATTTCGGTGGAGAAATGAGTTTTCCCACACCGAAACAGATGTATACGTGTGGCAAATAAGCATTTTTATATCCATTGTGCAAAAATGTTAATATTACTAATAATTTGTTTCGCAACCATTTCACCAATGTCGTCAGAATAATACAGAATGATTAGCTATGCCAATACTCTGTTCGGCAGTAACATAAACACAGATCAAAGTAATGATTCTGCATTGGTTCTCTTAAGTGATTACGTCACTTATGACGTAGTGAGAATATACAAAATACGTTTTAAAGATTGTAGATAAAATAAAATATTAACTAAGTATATCTATAATAGATAAATTATTTAGCCATTAGTCTAGCGAGGATTTAGATACATCTTTCATTCTTTTCAAATATAATTTTCTTCATGGTATTAATTCACTCATCATCATCATCCGTGCGTTAATCCCGGTCTCGTCCTACGCTTTCGCTTCGGAGCCCAGGGCCCGTTTACGGACTTTTACATCTCCATTACGCGCGGTCTTCTGCATTCCTCATAATGACACCATTGGCACGCATGTCATCCCTTTATACGATGTCAAGCTAACACTTCTTCTTCTGCTGGAGCTGGTTTGCCGTCGATACCAGCACATATCGCAGGTAGCCGAGGCGAACTCCTGGGACTTGACTTTACTAAGCAGCCACCATCTAATTTGGCGTCAACAGTGCTCAAAGCGACTATAGTAGGTGATGAAATACTCGGATTTCTTTTTGAAGTACGTATTCACGATGGCCAGATCGACAGCCAGACACGTCCGGAGGATATCTGCGACTGCCGACTCCCTACCCCAAAGGGAGAGCCCGCGTCAGAGCCTCGTCTGTTGATCAGCAGGTGTACCAACTTGCAGGTGAGGTTGACTTGGATCCCGTAGATGTTGGTGAGGTCCCATGTACCTGATGGTATTACTTCACTATTTTTCTATATTGTTTGCCAAAAAGAATGTCGAAAGAAGCTTATTTAAGATTTTTTCCAATCAACTACTAACGTAGGCGTGAACCGTTATGATTAAACCAACTTTTAAATTTTAAAATTAAATAAAAACGCAAGGTGATGCGTGATTATACTGTCAGACAGACCTGAACAATTAAACGAACGAGTGTATGTTGCTGTTCCAGCAGCGATGACATGTCCCGTAGCCGACGCTTGTGCTTGTCCAGTTCGGCGGTGATGTAGTCCTCACTGCTCTCCAAAACCAAGTCCAAGCCAGCTGAAATAAAATAAGCACACATTGAACTAAATTACTCTTAGTTATCCGACTTCGCCAAAGCTCTGTTTTCGCTAAAATAAAAAATAATGTCTCTTAATACATTCCTTTTTTATTATTATTACATTTATTTCTTTTTTCATACAACGGTCGGAAGATGAACAATTTATACGGCTCATGTGTTGTATACCGGATACCGTAGTCTATGAACATTTGCAACACATTAAGTGTCACTGGCGCGACGCCACCTCTGCTGTTAACACGGCTGCTCCTTAGGAGCTTACTGATTATTCAAGCGACCTAGACCCCTGATACGACATCGAACCAAGAGTTAGTGACGTTACCTGCGGCTTTCTGTTCTGTGAAATGGCAGTAATGTGGTCCTCAGGCGATATCTCGATCACTTTGGATAGTTTAGACAAGGGAAATTTAGTGATGTTGTTCTACAAAGTCGCAGACATATGCCATATAACTGTTAGGCGATATGTCACTTAATGAATACATGGCTTAAACCTTGTTTTTACAAGACGTCATTCGTCCCACAATATTACTAACTTTAATGATCACTACATAAAATCAACTTTGATAGGAATCAGCTGCGGCTTATGGGACAGGATTTCAGTACCTATTGAAAATCGATTATCACAAACCACTAAGTCTAATGTATCACAATTTATGACATTTAGTTTTTCTGTTACAATAATGAAGCACTGTAGGCTAAAAACAAAAAAAAACAACCAGATGATAATGCTCAAGCTTGCATTGCCAGAGGAACACCTGACTCGTCAATTATATAATAACAATTTTTTTTTTGTCGGCCCTTTTGACCATTTCATCTATATGAAATGGTCAAAAGCATCCTATGAACGATGTTCCTGAATATAAAAATAATTCTTTATTGCCACAAAAATTACAATTTTAGCACTTAGGTTGGGCCTTCCTTTTAAGTTATATAAACCTGTGTCAGGCAGACCCGCTCTTAAATAACATAACATGTGTTATGTACAGACAAATAAAGATTTCACACTTTTTTTTTTATATATATAACGTGTGCGTAAGCACATGAGCTTACACACACACTCATATATACTATAAACTATAAAACGAGGGGCGTGTGACGTGAGTTTGGTAGGTTTAAAGTAGTGCATCAGGATAATCCACCAGTGAGTAGCTAGTGATTTTTCGTGCTTCTAAGGTGAACAAATATCGTCGGTCTGGCTGTTTTTAATGACAATACAATTTGGTAAATAGATTTTTCGAATGATTTGAAAGTAATGACCATTGACGATGGAGTTTAGCAGGTTACTCTCTATGCCCACTGTCTATTGAAAAACGACTCTCAAACCTGGGGTGTGTTTGGATTAAAGTAGACATACTTCTCTAATATAAGGACGAATTGAATGATCTCAGGGTTAATATTGTGTAGTAAATGTAAAGGGTTATCATTTACTGTTATTTAATTTCAAAAATATATTATTTTTAGATATAAATAATAAAATTTTAGTTAAAAAAATATGTTCATAAGAAAAATCAGAGAAAGCAAAACTCACTATCGTCGGTAAAAGGATTGCAGAACCATTTGCGCAGAATCAGATCTAAGAAACCAAGTTTGCATTTGTTTGTATTCGGGTACTCTATAAGCTCGTCTTTGTCCACTTTCTCCAGAAGAATAGCTGGTAATTTTCGTTCCAATTCAGTATGCAGTACCACCTGTGAACATAACAGTTAACAATTAATGGCTGATGCAGCGTCGATGATAATATTATGACGTCACGTAATGAGTTATCAATCATATATCATGTTATTATTTTAGCTATTATTTGCTTACATCAGAAATCAGAAGTTGTTGCGTTAGTAATGGTGAGACAATGTGTTAGTATAAGTTCATCATAGGAATAAGTTCATCACTAGCTTATTAATTTAATTTCGAAATTTAAAAATACTTGCTTGCATAGCCAATCGTTTCAACTGAGCATTTCTCCTTACGCTCTCGATATCACCAACAGCCAAACCGATCAGCAAATTCATCAGCAATATCGGCATCAAAACCATGAATAGTCCTAATATAAAGAAGGTTGGCATAGGAAAAGGCAAGGTGACATCCATCTCGGGTTTATAGTATGGCTGAACGTAAGTCCCAACGAAATCAATTTCGCCGAGCATCATAGCGAATGTCTTCATCAAAGACATGGGTACGCTGTTAAAAGATACATGGTGGCCCTGGAAAAAAACAGTGTTAGAGTATCTGTCAAATCACATATCAAATTTATAAGATAAATATAAAATCGCTTTTCGTAATGAACTATAATAGTGACAAAACTATATATTGTTATTCGCAATGCACTATATCCTTCGCAATTACACATATATCTGCGGAGATACATGATGTTTTTTTTATAACCACTATTTCAGACATTTAGATATTTTTAGAAACAATTGCGTCTGAGATTCAAAAACATCAAAAATCGCTGTAGTCCCACTTATTTTTTATAAACACGCGTACGTTAAATTTATAATTTAATATACCTTAAAGTTGAGCGAGTCTAAACAGATAAATAAAACTTCTGCCTAGAAATAGGAAAGAACACATTATTATATTTATTTACACTTTTCTTCAACTTTTATGTATATTGTTGAAATCATTTATTTATCTAATTTATATTCATGACGTCATGAACGCATAGCAGAATCAACATTATGAAGCATTCGCAAAAGAATAAGCCATAATTATAAACGAACAACCTAATACTTAGTAGATTTTGCTTGCACATTACCTGAATTGAAGTCGGAAAAAGTAACTCATGTCCTTTCCTAGGATTCAAAGTGTATACCAATACTTTTTTCGTCAGATTTGATCAAAATCGGTTCAGCATTTTCAACGCAAACTCAAAACATAAAAGATTGATAAAATCATTTTGGCCTTAAGGATAAAGATTAAATTATTTCTTTGGCTTTAAGCCTTTCCCACGAACACATCGAATCTTTAAAAAAATAATTAACCGCTTATTGTATCTTAATCAGGTATTACAATTTATGTCAGCATATCCCCGATATCTTTGTCAATTAGATATCCTTTTTGCGCAAAGTATTTTTGATGATATTTTTTGGGAAAGGAAAGAAATGTTCCTGACAATTTATTATAGAAAGGAATACAATTTACAACAAAAGATCCACCGATTCTAGCAAGCCCATGTACTCGTACAAGTTACTTATTTCTGCATATAGCGTTTGCACTGACTTTTGAAAATGACAGATTACATTGTGTTTTCGTAAATATGTTGAGATGTAACAGTTAGGAAATTTATAAATATAAATAGTTCAATGTAATTGGCCGACCGACGTCTACCAACGGGCTGGGGTGCTGGGAAGTAGTTTCGAAGTAGTTTAGGATTCCGTAACAGGGGTAGATTCTCCCCATCACCTACCTTCGTGGACATTCAAGGAAAAATTGAAAATAATGACTGCTTACAGAAGATTTGATTTCATTTGCTAGATGGTATATTTGGGTCGAGTTTTATGGTATCTAGTATTTATATACAAATCATTGAGAAATGAAAATTTCTAGCTTATTTCAATTAACTTTAATATCTACAGTTAATTCGATTCCTAATATTACCACTCTTTCATTGTAGTTTTTCAGACTGAGATAGTGACAGTATACAGGAATTGATTCAGATTTAATTATTAGAATCATAATTCAAGTAATCTATCAAGAAATCATTATGTTAACCCTTCGAAACCCGTGTGGTCATATATGACCGCGAAATGTATGGGAAAAGGTATATAACGGGTTCTGAAGGCTTGGATAATTCCCAATAGCTATTCAAGACTGATTTCTTCGGTGACTGAGTCTTTAGCTTACAATGACTCACTGCAGTAATAATTTTTTAATCTTTTAGCACGATTGTTTTAAATGATCCGCCCGTTCAAAAAATTAATCAATCATCTTAATCTCTTCTTTACTTTAATTGAAAAATCTTTCAATGGAACCATCCATCAGGCAGACTGTCTTTTAATTTCAGGTTCGTAACAACATGCCTTTCTTTCATCACATGATGAATTTTGTCTTATACAATATTCGAGTCGCCACCTTTATACTTTTCGAGCATTTCCCAGTGTTTTAGCTTTCTTCCATCAAATTGACAGCACTTTTTAATTGGCGCATAAATCAAAAAGGTCTGACATATGAACACGACGACAGCTAAATCTATGCCAAACTACGTAACTCACTTTAGCTGCTACGACATAAGATGGGTGTACACGTATAGCTTGATCCGTCATTGTCTATATATCTCACGGAGTTCTTTATCCGAATTTAAATATTTTTTTATCAGTAAGTTTTGTTACTGGCAATTCTAGAAACGTTCAGAGTAACCCCCGTGGATGGTCTAAAGAGACTATTATAAGACTACTGTATTTATGACTATGTTACAGATATTTTTAATAACAAACGCGAATAGGTAAAACAGAATTTAAGCGACTAATTTAAAACTGAATTAAAAATAAGTTCCATAAAGTGTACAGATTTGGTTTTTATCTATTTCAAATAGTCGGCCATTGGCGCGCGTCAGATTTGCGTTAGGAATGGGTCAGCTTTGAGTTAGGTTACTAACAGGACATTGGTAAAGATGAATAAAACTGTATTCTAACTAACACTCTTTTAGGGATCATCAGAAACTTTCACAAACTTAATAATGTGGTTCATGTAAAGTATGGAAACCTTGGTGTGTGAGTAAGACGTGCACTTAACTCCTTTTTTTAGTATTGTTAAGTATGTGGTGAAGTATTAGACTATTACGGCTTACTACTATTACTACTACTAGTTTATAGATAAGAGTAGAGATATAAACGACAAAACCCACTTTAGAGAGTAGAATATAGAACGCTAATCCAAAGGCGATGATTAAAATGGAGAACACCAATAGCACTTTGATAAGGGTTTGAAGAATCTCGAGGAACATCACCACGTAGATGCCGACTTGATCAAAACGTTGTAGAAGCAGCAGCAACTCGAACCACGACAAAAATACTGTCAGCGAAGCAGCCGAGAACTGAAAATATAGTTGATATATAAGCGTTAAAAATGTATATGACTTTGTTCCATCTTCTAGAGTTCCAAATGCCTTCCAGATGTTAATCTTTAAATAAAGATAGAATTTATAAGTATTCAACGCATTGTACAATTATTTTCCAATATTTTGCAAAATTTTCAATCAGTATAAAATCTACGTAAGATTGTATACTTGTTGTAATTGGGTTTACATTTTGAATTCATTTGTTACGATTTCATACATTAAGCAATTCAATTAGCATAGATTTGAATCGCTTGTACACTTTGGCTTTCATACACTGTAATAATTACTAAAAACAGTAAACCTAGGCTATAGATGCATTTATATTTTTTATTTATTGTATTATAATATTAAAAAGTGTGCAAGGACCGAGTATGTGGCGTTTGTTTGTCTCTGATCAACCAAGGGACTTGGCTTGGAGATATAGACAGATATTCATTATAACAGATATTTAAACAACTGATGATACACTAACCTGTATATTACTATAATTTCCACAGAGCGTTGGTATCACCATAAGTGTGGAAGAGATATAGAGATTCCAGGAAATGTAATTGCTTGCGTCTACCAAATAGTGCCATTTCTGTTGTTTCATATTATACCCCTCTTTAATGAGACATAATCCATTATATCCCAAAATAGCAACTGTGCTCGTGTACATTGCCACTAGTACTTCAAAATCTGAAATAGCGTTATATTTAACAGAAATTACATTTTTAATATCACCAAAAACAGTAATTTTAATCTTACCCGAATGAAAATTTGGACTAGTTTTGTTGCAATCAGTATTTTGTGTATCTGTGATATTTTTATTATTACACTTATTTTTCGTCACGGAATTGTCTAGATCAGTGTTTAACATTAGCAAGTACGTGTAGACAGTGACAAATGCCAGATAAACACAGTAGAAAAGTAAGTTCGCCAAGTGAAAATATTTGCCGTAAGAATTCCACTTCATTTGAAGATATTTTTGGCTCAACGGATGAGCCAATAATTCCACACGTCCATGTGTAACCATAGCCTGAAATTGTAGCAAAATATCTGTTAATACACAAAAATGTAGACAATATTGACGATTGTTGTTCAACAACAAGCAATATAGTATTGTCTTAGGTTTTCGCGATTGTTACACATTGAAATTAAACAATTCTTCCTGCGACCACGGACGCTGCAAAGCGTTCGAAACGTCAGGTTCAACAAAATAAATAAAACACGCGATACTTCCGTTAAAAATTGTTTAATTTCAACAAGAAATATATCTTGGAGCATTACTTTTCTTAATGTGTACAATAACAAAAAATAAGAGACATAGGTATGGAAAGTGTATATTTACTATAAACTTCCAAAATGTGTCCATTAGATAACAGTTTTGATTGTATTTAAATACCAAAAAAGAAATTTTATTACATACGCGTGATTGATCTTGAAATTTTAAAAATAAAAAAACAATCAATAATTTAGTATTAGTACAATAAAAGCCAAATTTGATTGTCATCGCCTTCCGCGTAGGAAACCATACCAATAACTTCAGCAAATCACAAGCCCACAAAGGTGATATCAGTAATGTTTTCCAACATTTTCTAGGTCTTAGATAGTTGCTTCCGTGAATAACATTTGTTTAGCATCCATCACATCTGAATACTGTATTTAGAATATTATGTTTACTAAAAGTTCATTCTGACGAACTCATTTTGAATGTTCTAGTTTGATGGCGTCTAAGATCGAATAAACAAGTTAAGCATCGTCGAAGTCAGGTTGTCTATCGTCGGGATTATTGTTTAGTTTATTAATAGTTCTGAGGACAAGCTAACTTGTCGGTCCTAGCTGTGGTTGATAAATTACAGCCATACGCTAAAGCTGTAGTATTGGGGTGGATTGAAATCACTGGCAAGAACCGCAACCCAGCAGAGGGATCCTAAGTCTCCTAAATTGTAAAAAATGTGTCATCAAAAATGTCAAATTGTATTAAAAATTAATACACCAAATTAGTCTTTACATATTATATGAACAAAGATTACATGAAGCTTTCATAAGATATAAGAAAAACTTTAACATTGAGTTTGAAATTTACAATGAACAATAATCAGCTAAAGACGTTACTACTAATCTAAATTTCTCTCGTCTTAGTAGTACCCCTTGCTCCATTGTGTCCTTTCGTTTACAGGTTACTTTTATGTCCCGATGTTAAAATAAAAATATATTTTGGGCATGCATTTTTACATAAAACTGGGTTTAGAAAATATTCTATAACTTTATTAAGTAAATTCAGATGTGTTGGAGAAAAACAAAAACAAAATGTGTGACAAGCTTATAAAAATAATCCAGCACCCAGGGGGAAAGAGTCAACTTGCAGGTTTGTGTAGTTAATTCCACAGCGTAATTTAGCAATGTCGATCAGATATGCACATGGTTTAAGCCAAACACCCAACCACCAAAATCAAACCCAATTCAGTGATCGTGCTCATAGTGCTTTGCTATGTGAGTGTGATTCGAGTGAATAGAAACAATCATAATCAATAAAGTGAAATGTTATCAATATCATCACCATTTCAGTCTGGTGACGTGAACATGTAGGACCTATATTAGATATCAATAACGATCAATTTCATAGATTTGTATCCAAATTTTAAACACAAATTGCTTAATATTTTAGTATGTAAATGATCTCGCGAGTATTTAGATATTTTTCCGTCTTTTTTAATATCGGTACAATGACAATGATATTCAGTTGTAAAAATAAAGGTATATGGTTTACCTGTGCTGAATCATTCCCATATGTCTTTCTCTGTTAGATATTTATTAACTCTGTGATAAGATGTGTGCATTACAAAGAGTATTTATGATGTGTTTTTTGAAGGTATTGCCAGGTAAAATTATTTCCAGGAATTAATTAATGAATTGAAAACGAAAAAAGTATCTCTGGTCTTAAAAAGTACCTAATAAAAAAATATCTAAATTATTCCATCTTGTAAGACAATCACTGAATTTTGAAATCACATATAAATTTATACCGAGAGGTAACAGTGAGGATATTTATTTATTTGAATAACAACATCCAACATAAACAATACACCAAATGTATTTAAAAGTTTGCTTTCGAACAGATCACATGAAAAAGGCAATAAAGCGGTTGTGCTGTAGTGAGTCCACTCACGTTGATCACACACAACGGTTCTGGTCGGTATTTCGGGTTGTTCAGTGCCAGTCTGAGCGCATCTATCTCTAGTTTGGAGCGTTGATAGAATTTGAAAGAGTACTTTATCTGCGTGAAGCGAAAAAGTCATGAAGTTATTATCAAATTGTATTAAACTTACATTTAGCGCTGGTAATGGAATTTTCTGCGATTTAACACTCTCCGATTTCTTGTTGCCATCGTCGTCATTCAGTTGAGGACATAGAGCGTCGAAACTGTACTTGATCTAAATTTGGCAAGATGGTTAGACTTAGAAACGTAGTAATGTGTTAGTAGCTCTGTGGCTATATTGATTTCAACGAACTACTAATCAACTAAATTATATCCCAATCCATGCGACGATGGAGATGACACGTGAAAAATATTTTTCAAAGAATTCACTTAGGTACCATAATAGTGATAGTTATGTGAAATACATCCTCATATAATTAGATACATAGTGAGCGCTGTATCCCATCTCTCACTTGTCAGAATCTCGTTTGATGATTGGGAGAACGCTTAACATTTATGTGAGGCTGCTTATGACTAGAAATATTGCGACTTACATCAAGGTTTATTCATAGCTAGGTATCTAATCTTCAAAAACTAATAACACCATTGTCTTGTCGATTTCCTTTTTTATAGTTACATCTATAAAACATCTCATTTTCATGTTAGGAACGTTACTATTTGTTTATATCACACACTCGGAAATGTACAACTTGTAATTTTCTAATGAGTTATTACTCGGTCATTAGTAAGCTGTGAGAAGTTCGTGCTTCAGCAGCATGACGCTACGGTAACGGCTATAATTCAGATAGGTTGTATTAATTGCTACTCGTTGAAGCTTATAAAACTTAAAATAAATATGAAACAATAAAAAATATCCTCACATAAAAGCTTTTCGAGTCTTTTTTGCAGTTGGCTTTAGAGATGCATTTATCCTGCACTGCCTCGAATACTCGTGGCATGTAAGCGATCAGAGCCAGCGTTACGCATGGATGGCGGTCGGATCGCAAGGCCATGACTTCTTTTGCTCTGCAAATACATAAATACCTATAATTTTGAGTTCACTTTAGGATATCCTTTGAGGTTACAATTATTCTCAACGTCATTTATGAATAAACGTTCAAATTTTACAATACAGTTAATTGTACAAGCGTTGACGTATCTCTTTCGCATTGTAAATTCCTTATACGTAGTATATTTAGTATGGATTTTATTCTCCTTTACAAAAACTCACTCCATAGTCCAACATGTTGAATAATTGGACACTGCCTTGCAAAACATTAATTTGACGGATTACCGTGGGTCTACTATATTGAATTACTACATAAACAGTATTTCAACTGCAGCGGGTATACAAGTATATTTTTATTATGAGCGACTGTTTTCATTTATACTTGTTGGCACATATATTTGCTTACAGCCTTGTACAATTTGCTTCCACATTCATACACATACAGGCTTGGCTGGAAGAAATCTCTTGAAGAGAAAGCTGCACTGAATTTGACACACTGACTATTTTATATTTTTGTGTACTAAATTAAATACAGTGTTTAGCTCGAGTTCGGTGGCTCAGTCGTGAATGACGCGACTTTGACACCAACGCTCGTGGGTTCGATTCCCACACAAGGCAAACATTTGTGTGCATGAACATGTCTGTTTGTGTTGGTCTGGATGTTTTAAGAGAGGTAGGACGCATCAAAGCAGCCCGTCTGGGGAAGTACCTCCACCTCACAGAAAACCGCAGCCAAATAACAACTCCCTAGAGGATTGTTGTGTTCCTGCGTGTGAGTGAGGTCACCAGTAAGCTTCCAGGGAGTTGCTGTGTAAGCAGCTGAGGAGGCATCGCGCGAGTGATACTTAATATATCGCAAGCGTTAATAGGCTACGGTAACCGCTTTACATCAGGTGGGCCGTATGCTTGTACGCCTCCCGACGTAGTATAAAAAAAATTGTAACAAAATTCTTATCAACATATCCTAAATTTTGAAAATAACATTTTTATGACTTTAATAAATTGTCTATGCTACAATTAAAGATATGCTTATAAATTAACTAACAATTACGAGTAAATTCATGCCAGTAAATAAGGTTATCGTAATTTTACGAGATAGATTAAACTGATATTATTATTATTAATCATATGATTGCACAGAAAACATAAAAAGATCCTATTCATTTACTTATTCAACAAAAGTAATGACAGTCTTTGTATTGGCTTCTTAAATTTTAACATGAATCCTTTTCTGTCTATACCTTTGTTCATGTGTAACCATAGCAAGAGCAGCCTCGGGAAACTTGTAGTAAATAGCGTAGTCGATGGCGCTCATATCCAAATTGTTGTAGCTGAGCCGGCAATCCATGGACAAGAGAAGGGCGATCGAGTTAGGTTTATTCTCCATAGTAGCTAGATGAAGAGGCGTGTTCTGAAAATGATAAATAACGTTTTGAGAAATCATCTGACATATAAGAAGCACGTATCTACAGACAAGAAATCTTTGCTGCAATTTTGTGAATTTTGAGAAAGTGTTTGAGAAAGACATTTCAGATATTATCAGGATATACGATTGATGATGCCCTGCTCCATGCCGTGCATTCACATCCACATATAATGATAAAGATAGATATCAGAAAAATAATGTCAAGCAGGGATGCGTGCTGTCTACTCCACTGTTCACTCTGTATCTCAACAATTGTCTACAGAGAATAAATAAGGTTATAGGTGACCTAGTAGTGAATTGTCTTCTTTAACCACTAAACACTAGTTTTTTTGATTTAGATTGCATGGAAAAGGGCTTTAATGCAAAGAAAACAGAGATATGTACTATACATCTATTTTCTTTGAAATTGAGGAATTTGAAAGAGAGGAAACTAGATTGAACGCAAGGATACACTATTAACTAGAATGAATAGTTACACTGCTGATGTGGAAAGGCAAGCTAGAAACGAAAATTGTACACTAATCACTAATAATGGCGATTAGAACGTTGTAACGAAGTCGAGAAAACTAATCAGACTGTACGAATAAGGACATGAACAAATATTGGAAGCATATTTGTTAAAAAATTTGTTATATTACTTCTTCGTTTAAATCGATATAGTTTGACTACACAGAAAAATAATTCATCGCTAATGAGCAGACTAATGATCTAAATGAGTACGGAATTTTTGAGATACTTAAGAATAAGGGATTAATTTTAAAATAAAAGTACACAATTTCACTCTAGTACATGATTAAAATAAAGTAAAACTTATAAAAATGCATTGTATCAGAGAATATCACAAATGCAGCCATTACCACAAGTTATAATCGCTATCCAAAAATACTCACCCCGTCTTTATCAACCTGATCCAGCAAATGAGAATGAACTGAATGTAATAGCTCAACCGTTTGCGTATATCCACTCATGGCAGCCAAATGCAGTGGATTGCGTCCATTATGATCTCTATGCAACAAGGCACCTCTATTTAAAAGCAGTTGTACTACTCTTGTATGACCCTCTCTTGAAGCGATGTGGAGTGGAGTTAAGCCCTCACCATCACTCTCATTGATAACGAATGTACCCTTATCCGAATCAAGGAGTTGGCATGCAGTGTGGTAACGGCCGTACCTGGAATCATACACAGCAACAAAAATTGATCGTGCACTGCCACAATATCAAATTTTATTTAACCTAATGCTAAGGTCGGGGTCTATATTCAATCTTAGAAGTTTATTGCATACTCTGATATACTTCTCAATAGCGGGACCATGGATATAGCCAATCGACTAGTGTTCCCAAGCTGCTTGAAAGCTACTGAATTGGTTAAATGAATGTCAACAAGCGGGATATATAAGGCCGTCTATAAATGAGTTACTACTACTAGAACTAACCAACCAGAAAATCAATCTTAGCAAAAATAATAGTGCAAAGTGTAGTTATTATACCAGCTTCCATTTTGATCTAATGACTAGACGTTATACCTTTAACATAAACCACCAAATTCAAGAATATAGAGTCTAGTTAATAGTTAGTAACCTAACATGTTTTAGATATCGCTACCTCTACTTGTATACCTTTTTTAAAAGAAGCCGGCGACCGCCTCATTTGCGTATCTTTTCTACTAGACTTAATAATCTTTAACTGATTATTACTCTTAAACGCAGGAGCTTTTTGTCTTACCTAGCAGCGAAATGTAAAGGACTTTCGTTGTTATTGTTCTTAAGATTGATACAAGCTCCCAATCTGATCAAGTTTTCCAATGACCTGATGTGGCCCTCACGACTTGCATAGTGCAGTGGGGAGCAACCTGTACTGTCCTTTTCATTTAACATTTGAGCCAAGCTCTTCTCGCACCTGTCCTGAAATATAAATAGAATACAATTTGTTAGATCTTGATTATTTTAATAAAGAAAAACTCGTATATAGAAATCTGAAATCATTATTCAACTTTTAGAAAAAAACTTGTAATTGTAAATAACAACTGGTATCAGTATTATGTGTGGTTACCATGTACATTGTACATGTTATTGACATTAAAATGTAAATTGAGTCACGAACCAGTACATCAAGACTATAGTCTATATTTAAACTTGACATCTTGAATAATGTGTTATAAAATCAACTATCACTCATTCAAAGTAAAATTAGATACCTACATTTAAAGATTAGCACATAAAATTATATAGGTATTTGTATATCAACTAACATAGGGGACAAAAATGTGGTTAGGAACATGAGAGGACTTCAAACCCAAACTTTGCTATTCCAAAATATTAAAAAATTGCCAATATGTATTGGTAAGATTATTTCGTCATTTCTTCATTGCCTATTGGTCGTTTTCGAAATGCGGGTAAATAAAAAAAACGTATATTATGAGAATTTAATAAAATACTAAATGATACGGTTTGATTTAAAAAATGTAATACGTATTACTACTTACACATTTTTGTGTTCATTTTATCAAGTTTGGTTATCGGAGCGAATGTAGATCTATATATATAGAATTGTACTAAGGAGGAGAAAATTATTACTATATGTGGGCTGTTGTCCTTGTGTCTACCACAAATTGACTAACGTTTCTGTTAATGCTAACAGAAACTTCTTTCTCTTAGAATAAAAGAAAATATAACATGTATTTCTCACCTAGGAGTACCAAAAAGAAACGGCATTTGAAACTTTAATAAAAAGGTAAAAGACACATTCAGAGACATAATACGCAAAAAGATAAATACCAACCTTGCAATTTGCTGCAAAATCTTCAAGTCGGCCGCCGTTCATTACGACAAGGTGCAGCACATTCCGTGAATTAATATCTTTTAACTGCATATCCGCACCCAATCTAATCTGTACATGAATAAACAGAGTATACGTCAATTTTTAATGACAACCTTGATATTAATTAAAAAAAATAACAACAGATATTTTGTGAAGCAACAATTTCAAACAGGTGCATTCGAAACATTTAATTATTAGGTCATAATTTTAATTAATCAAACAAAAATGAAAAGATTATTACATAAATGAATATCCTACCAGCATATGAACCGTTCTCCAGCCGGCTCTAGAAGCTGCCAAAAGTAATGGCGATCTTCTTTCTTTGTCCAATGGATTCACGTCCGAACCCTCGGTAATGAGATATTTTACGATATCTGGATGATCAAACATAGCGGCGCAATGTATTGGTGTCATTTTCTGGACATCACACGAATTGAGACAGGGCAGTTTCTCATTGGGCTGCATTGTGAACATTAATTTCACAATTTCCAGAGCACCCTGTTAAGTAATATATTCCATTGATTAAACTGCATCTTTCTCTGTACAAACTCTTGTGTTTATTCATGTAACATTAAATGAATATTCAGCTAATACAAAAGGTAAAACTAAAGTACAAGATAGAATTTCTTAGTATGTTTACAACGAGCTTCACTTGTTTTAAGAAAATCTTACTCGTATATAGCTTTTAGAAGTTTATTAAAAGAAACAAAAGCTGATTAATTTCATTAAATAGTTAAAGTATTTACCTGAGCACATGCTAAATGAACTGGAGTGGATAGATCATGCTGCTGAGTTGAAATTTTGGCGCCAGACCGTAAGCACAGTTCCACAGCCTTGATGTCACCCCCGTGAACAGCCGAATGTAGGGGTACGTTACCCTCGTTATCAAATAAGGATATCATTTGTTCTCTGGTACAGCCTCTGGCCTCACCCCATTGGAGGAACACTTCCATAGTTCTGGACGAGGCGTTTTTTGCAGCTTCGTGAATTGGATAATAGCCGTTGTTACAGGGCCGTTTGCATTGCGCCCCCAAGTCAGTGATCTGTTCAAATAGGCTCTGAATTAACTATCGTAATCTAAGTATGTACAAACAACCCTGGAGACTGATTGATGATATTTGATATAGATTTTTTTATACTATGTCGGGAGGCATAGAAGCAATGGCCCACCTGATGTAAAGTGGTAACCGAGCCTATGAACACTTACAATATATTAAATATCACTCGCGTGAGGTCACCTCTGCTGCTAACACAGCAACTCTTTCTGAGCTTACAGTAACCTCTAATGTAACCTCACTAATTCACAGGACCCGTCCAGGAAGTTGTTATTTGGTTGTGGCTTTCTATGAAAATAGGGAAGTACTTCAAGTACTACTTTGCTTTGGCCCTATCTCTCTTAAAAATGCCCAGACACTCAGACATCCACACGAACGTTTGTCCTGTGCGGGAATCGAATCCACGAGCTTTTTTCATACCACTAAAGTGGCAATCAAGCACACGGCCTGCCTGATAGTAAACAGTCACCGTAGCCTACGGACATTTGCAACACCAAGAGCGTCACTCATGCGTTGCCGACTCTCTAAAACCTCTCCACGCATTTCTTGAAGAATTCCATTCTGTCCCTTAGAAAAACCTCGGCTGGGAGCTCATTGATGTCAAAGCAGCATCGGTAACCTTTCTGCCACCGAGCTCATCAATAGTAAACAAACGTCAATGCTAAATGAAAGTATTTGATATACGAGTATTTGAACATGAGAACTAGAAGTAATCCAGCAGAAAGTTAATTGGGACGCGATATGCTTTTTGCCACTGCTAAATGTAAAAATATCAAATTGTATGTATGTATATCTTTACGCCAAGTCCCTTGCGCGGTAGGCAGAGAGAACCGAGCGCCATAAGACGCGGTCCTTGCATACTTCACTCGCTTCTGTGACATTCATAGCTCTTTTCATGCACGCTCGTTGTTCCTGGGGCTCCTGACATCACCTTCTGATAAAACACGACCAATTTGGTCATGGTAGATTAGTCTCGGTCATCATCGGCTCCTACATTCTTCCACTTTTGCATTGTATATCTATTTCGTCATTCTTTCGTCCCGCATTCTTTCTACATGTCCGAAACAACGGAGCATGCCTTTTCTTATCTTAACTTATCTTATCAAATTGTAACTTGGAAAAAGGTTACACATGAAAGTATGACCGAAACATACCAGAACCCGTGCGCACAAATCGTGGTCATAGATCGCAGCAAAATGTAGTGCAGTTCGACCGTGTTCACCGCCCAAATCCAGATTAAACTGTTTCTTGTATTTGGCGAAAATCTGAAGAACCGGTACCTGTGAAAAGTCATCGTTTACTATAAAATGACAATCAGCAATTATTGTAAATAATTAATTGTAAATCTCACTGAATCAGAAACTTTAATGTAGGAATAGAATAAAAACCAGTTGAGGATGCGCAAGCTTGCATTGACAGAGAAACACCTGGCTCGTCAATTATATAATATTAAATTTTTTTTATTTTTATTTGTCGGCCATTTTGACCATGTTCCTTAAGAGATAGGAACGCTGTTCCTGAACATTCCTATTCTACTTTCATATAGGATAGATTTCATATAGGAACGGTGTTCCTGAAAATTAAATTTCATCAGTAAGGTAAGTGAGGTAAATAGTCGTAGTTTTCTTACGTATGTGACAAAAGCATGCTAAGGAAAGTCATAGCCAATGAACTGATATGGTATGCACTAGAATAATTCTTTATTGGCAAATGATCAGTGCCAACAGTTGTGACCGTCACTGTTGCAGCATAAGGGTTAAGGTGTAGCAACCTAAAATAAGCACATTCATGGAAAATTGCAATATTAAGGCTGAATAGATGAAACTTTAATCTTATTATTATTAACATCAGATTGTTAGTGGTCACAGTTAAATTCACAGTAAATATCAATATAAAATTTCATGTCGAAATCTACACTGGATATTCAACAAAATAATTCATTATTGGGATATGGTCAAACCTTAGTACTTAGGCAAACAGTAGACGATGCAGTATCAGGATTGAGGTATTTCATGTCAATATTCCATGTACAAACATATACTTAGTATCTACTACTACTAGAAACTAAAATTCCATAAAGTACTCTGTACTTGGTAGACACGAAACTAATTCAATATGGAGACATTGTTAATCATCTCGACTTGTGTAACTTTAGCTACAGAAACGAGGAGTGAGAAACAAAAAATTGAAGGAAAAGTAAACTAAAACAATAAAAAATTTCCAAATGATGCTCTCAGTTGATAATGATGCCAATAACTTGAACTTTTCATCACTGTTCCATATCAATCCGAGCCTATAAATCGTCCCCAGTTCTTAAACAATTGCATTTTGTCAAGTATGGAGATTATTATTAGATTTACTCTATGTGCATATATCAATGTTACTTGCACCTAATTACTGCTATTCATTCCATCTAAAAGACAGTTCAATCGTTTTATGTTTAGTGGCTGTCTTCTTCATATATTTACATAAAATGAATCATTACCTTTTTACTCTTCTTTTTCCTCCATATAATAAAAACGTCTTATGAATATGTATAATATATAATAAAATACTGGTATACAGTCGCCACTCAAAAATTACTTTGAAAACAAGAACTATACCACCATTATCACTTTCGTTCCCTTAGTGACAGCGCGTGGGCTATTAGCTTGACAATGACGAAGTTAACTAAAGTTGTTATACCTACATATTTTTATTTAAACCCCATTATAATATATCTACCTCTTTTACTTTCGTATGCGCTATTCGTAATAGAAATTTCCATCAATGGTGTTCTCTTAAAATATGGTTTTCTTTTATACTACGTCGGGAGACATACAAGCATACGGCCCACCTGATGTAAAACCGTAGCCTATTAATATTTGCGATATATTAATTATCACTCGCGCGATGCCTCCTCTCTGCTCAGCAACACAGCAACTCCATGGGAGCTTACTGGTGACCTCACTATCACGCAGGAACACAACAACCCTCTCGGGAGTTGTTATTTAACTGCGGTTTTCTGTGAGGTGGAGGTACTTCCTCAGAAGGGCTGTTTTGATGCGCCCTACCTCTCTTAAAACATCCGCGTTGGTGTCAAAGTCGCGTCATTCACGACTGAGCCACCGAACTCGTCAAAAGGTATCCCTTGGAGGGCTGGTAACGAATCAGTGACATCATTGTGTTGGCGATGTCTAATATGTCTGTGGCCTATATCCACGGTAACTGCTTACCGTTTACTCTCTCCATGTAATAAAAAAATTATAACAAATACATAACCTGATAACGAATGGTTGGAATTTGTACGAAACAAAATGACTTCCGACTTTTCTTGCGAAAAAAAAAATGTATTTACGTATGTTTATCAGTTGTCTAGTACCCATAACACAAGCTTCGCTTACTTTAGGGCTAGGTAGCGCTGTGTAATTTGTCCAAAAAAAAAACAAGACTTTTCTTTGAGTATAAGTCATTTATTTTAGGTGTTTCTCTCTCTTTCTCTCTGCCTACCACGCAAGGAATTTGGTGTAATATAATTATATCCATCTGAATAACTAGCTAGATTTCAAACGTACTTTCATTTTAAATACGTATTACATACTATATTTAGTAGGGGAAACGTTTTTCGTATTTTATGTACAAAGCCAAGATATTTTTGTCATGTTTTATATATTATTTTTTATACTACGTCGGGAGGTAAACAAGCATACGGCCAACCTCATGCAAAGCTGGTAGCGTAGCCTTAACGCTTGCGATATATTAAGTATCACTCGCGCGATTCCTCCTCTGCTGCTTATAAAGCAACTCCTTGGGAGCTTACTGGCGACCTCACTCACACGTAGGAACACAACAACCCCCTAGAGAGTTGTTATTTGGCTGCGGTTTTCTGCGAGGTGGAGGTACTGTGACATAATTGCATTGCTGTAAAAGTTTTTGGACTTGTGATCTCAAAACTGCGACAAGTAGCTTTGACAGTCACCTCTTGATGTTAACTTCATATCAGCCGAAAGACGTCCACTGCTGAACATAGGCCTCCCCCTTAGACTTCCACAGCGATCGGTCTTGTGCTGCTTACATCCAACGGCTCCCTGCGATC
Organism: Pyralis farinalis; assembly: GCA_947507595.1. Taxonomy (NCBI): domain Eukaryota; kingdom Metazoa; phylum Arthropoda; class Insecta; order Lepidoptera; family Pyralidae; genus Pyralis; species Pyralis farinalis. The sequence goes on along the minus strand of OX382265.1, from coordinate 7,443,823 downwards.
TTCACAAGATCGTCTGTCCGTCGTGCGGGGGGCCGTCCTACGATGCGTCGTTTTCCGGTTCGTGGTCGCCATTCGGGAACCTTTCTGCCTCAACGGCCATCGGTTCTCCGAGCTATGTGGTCTGCCCACTGCCACTTCAGCTTGCTGATCCTTAGAGTCACGTCGATAACTCCAGTTCTACAATGGATGTGCTCATTTCTGAACTATCTCGCAGAGAAACTCCGAGCATGTCTCTCTCCATCGCACGCTGTGCAACCTTGAGCTTTCGTATGAGGGCCATAGTAAGGGACCACGTTTCTGTGCCGTAAGCTATCACTGGCAACACGTACTGGTCGAAGTCTTTCGTCTTGAGACATTGAGGTATTTTGGGTGAGAAATTCTTTCGCAATTTCCCAAACGCTGCCCATCCGAGTTGGATTCGACGAGAGACCTCTTTCTCGAAGTTGGATCTACCTAGCTGGACCGTTTGTCCTAGGTACATACTCCTCAACAACTTCGAAAACCGAGCTCCCAACTGAATTGAGGGTACAACGTGTACATACGACATAACTTCGTTTTGTCCATGTTCTTTTTAAGACCCACTCGTTGGGAAGCTTTGTCTGTCTGTCTGTGATCTTCAAGCATTGTGGCCAAGTCCTCCAGAGAACTCGCCATGATATTCCATCGACAAATCGAAGGTGAGTGATATACTCGCCGTTGATATTGATGGCATATACTTTCCAGTCCAGTAGCTTGATAACATCTTCCAATGAGCAGTGAACAGTTTAGGAGAAACAACGTCTCCCTGTCTCACTCCTCTGCATTTGGATAGGTTTCGTGCTCTGGTCCTATAGTGGGATCGACATGGTCGCGTTTTCATATCATACTCCTCAACACTTCAATATACCTATAATCGATGCGGCACCGCTGAGGAGACTGGAACACAGCCCAAGTTTCTATCTAAACAAAGGCCTTCTCATATTCCGCAAACGCTAAGCATAGTGGCTGGTTATACTCTTCGGTGTTCTGTATAACCTGCCGTAGCGTACGTATTTGGTCTATGGTTGAGAAGCCCTTCTGGAAGCCGGCTTTAAAAAATTAGCAAGAAGTAATGTCATGTAGTACAAGTAAAGGAAAAAATGCGAAAACCTATTAGAAATAGGAAATAATCATAAAAAAATTGCAAAAATAATTTGCAAAAAATTGCAAAAATAATTTTTCTTTTACGGAACCCTCAGTGAGCGAGTCAGACTCGCTCTTAACGGCTTTTTTCTTTATTTCTTGTTTGAGCCTCATCAACCGCTGGCAGCAGAGATCCGAATCGATAGTTTTCTCCACTCCCGATGGTTGACTGATAGAGAATGCAATTAGCATTAAGTCCGCCTTTTGAACCAACTGTATTGTGGTCAGTAAAGTATTAAATAAATAAATAAATAGTTTTACCTGGCGGTAAAAACTCATAATGAATGATGCTCTCCAATCTCACCAACACACAGTATCACCTTATTGCATGTTATTCCGGGTTCCGCTATAGCTTTTGCGTGCGTTCTTGTCGTAGCAACCCAATTTTCATCACCAGTTACCAATCTTCCCAAAAATGGTTCGGGTTCATTACGTTTCAGTAGGGAATTGCAAATGAGTATACGATTCATTAAGCTAGATACGACAATGTCGTAACTAGTAATTAGCCGATCATGCTCCACTTATTCAAAAATGACATCGACTTTATTCGTCACAGGCCCAGCAGTGAGAGCTTCATCTTTGACATCAAAATTCCGGGCTGAAAACGCGTTAAGCGCATAAACGTCGCAAATTTTATACGCCGCGGCTTGTGTCACATTTTTCCCTTTTTGTAATCAAACTTCAAAATGTATCGAATTTCTTCGTTAGATTCACTCATTTTGGAGGATAGAAAAACAGTATAAAAATGGCGGGATATACTGTTTTCACTTTTATTTATTCTATTTTTTAAATATCACCCATTTAAAACCAATAGTAAGTTGTAACAATGAGATTTTCCTGCAACTTTTTACTTAAAAAATTCAATGCAGCTTTTCCCCCGTAGGTATCCATTATAATACTGGTTGGCAAAGTGCTATTACTATATATCATATTATCTAAATGTGTGAGTTGATGTCTGGATATATTATTATTTATTATATCTAACTAAAAGAAGAAAAGTAAAGTGCTAATGATAAAGAAGCGGGTGAGTTGTGTAAGGGCCGGGACATATGGAGCTCAGATTTTCTGCTTACCTTGCACGGCGCTTGAAGTTAAAACATGGATAGATAGATATCTACTAAACAACTAGTAAATAGTAAAAGAAACTGGATAAATAGTACTAAAATAATAATATCGAAAATAATCTGTTCATTGGTTTATATTTTAGTCATGAATGTGTAACAAGCACGCCCAAAATCACTTAGACACTTCGAAAATACTTTAACAAAACTTTTTTTTTTTATACAATGTCGGAAGGCATTCCAGCGTATCGTCCACCTGATGTAAAGCGGTTACCGTCGCCTATAAGCGCTTGTAATACATTAAGTATCACTCGCGCGATGCCTCCTTGGCTGCTAACACAGTAACTCCTTAGGGAGCTTACTGGTGACCTCACACGCAGAAACACAACCCTCTAGGGAGTTGTTATTTGGCTGCGGTGTCCTATGAGGTGGAGGTACTTCCCCAGACGGGCTGCTTTGATGCACCCTATCTCTCTTAAAATATCCAGACCAAGACAAACAGACATGTTCATGCACATAAATGTTTGTGTTGCGTGGGAATCGAACCCACGAGTGTTGGTGTTAGAGTCGCGTCATTCACGACTGAGCCACCAAGCTCGTCGTCTTTAACTATATCCAGAATCATATGGTAGTCTCGAAATACACATGACGTGTTTTACATACACTTTTCTCGTCAAAATTCATCACGGTAACGAGTGAGTATGGCAACGGTAAATATAACAATTTGAATACACATTTATAACTAACAACATACCTTGTTTAATATAGTGGCCAAATGAATAGGAGCTTGTGTTTTCTCATTTAACTGTCCTGTATCGACGTGTCTGCAATAAGAAAGCAATACTAAACAAACTGTAAAAATATTACACAAAGTTATACCGGGAGCTCATAAAGAGGTTGTGTTTTGAGGAGTTATTCGTCATGATGCCAACACCTTCGTTTTATAATCGCACAGCTCGCCGACGACGGTTGGCAGTTTATTCTCACACACCGGAGCCGCAATGGTCGCGTACTGTGCGGTTCCAGAAACGTTTTCTAGCGAGAACTATTAAGTTAGCTCCTTGCCGAGGTTTTCGCAAGATGCTACAGCATGAGCTTCTTCAAGAAAGGTGTGAATAGGTTTTTAGAGGGTCGGTAACGCAAGAGTGATACCCCTAGTGTTGCAAGTTTCAGCAGGCTATGGTAACTGTTTACCATCAGGCAGGCCGTACGCAGTTTGCCACCTTAGTGGTGTATAAAAAAAGGTACTCTTGTAATGTTGGAATATTCGTGCTAGTATACTAGCTTCATATTTGAAGAACTCGATTGCGTCGTTCGTTTTCGTTTAATCGAACATGCAAGTTAAGAGACGTCGGCCGCAGCCTGTCTTGGATGGATTTATTAATCCTGAGCTTTTCCGTGATATCTAGAGCACAATAAGCCGTGTGTCTTGTTTTCCAAAGATAACAAACTTTAAGTCGAAAACATCGGCATAAGCTAATCCATGACTGAGCAGAGTTGATACAGAGTATGATCTACACTTATGTAAGCAGTAGAATAAGTATAGGTCTATATGAATGTGGATCTTCATAATTCAAAAACTCTCTAACGAAGCGATTATCGCCTCTATTACATTTGTGAGTCCTTAAGTTTTTCAGCAATGTTTGAAGGCGATGTAGAACATCTGGTGGCTCAGGTTAGAGCCGGTATAAAGCCACAAGGGAGTATACTATAGATCAACCAGGTAAAGCTTCTGTTGACAGCCAATTGCAAATGCACTAGAAATCTCGGCGAGTACGAGCTAAAACTTGAGATGAACCCTCACATATCTAATATGGTGGCCGTGGCTAGGTGAAGCTGTGAAGCTCGCGGTCGCCCATGGCTGCACTGACGCAGTATGGGGAGGGAAGTTAGAACAGTTAAAATCGATTCACAGGCGTTCCAAAATGGACATAAATCTGAAAGATGATGAATGTATGAATGAACTATGGAATGAAAGGGAGTATTGTGTATGAATGTGTTCTAATATTAATTCGCTAATGACGAAATGGCACTATTTTAATGCTGCCCATGCCCATTGCCCACGGCAGGGGTGCAAGTAAAAAAAAAACGCTTTCTTATGGCATAGCAAAGAAGAGGAGAAGAAACTATAAAATTTAGGGGATTTCAAAATATCTAAGTATTACGTGTCCTATCAAGATCAATCCCACATGCTCGCACAGTGTTGTGTGTGTGCATACACAAACTAACACAGGCGACAGCAGATTCCTCGACTTATTAATAAATTACCCTCCAGTCTTGTTGATGCTATTACAAACAAAAATATAAAGGCTAAATTAAGGCAATATTTTTTTAACAATATTCATGATTTATAATATTATTTTCTCCTTCTTATCAATTGTGTTACACATTAATTATTATGTAATGATTGAAGTTGTTTTCTTATTCCGGTATTAAGGAGTGATTATTTGTGTTATTGGTTATTTTGTTGCAACTCACACCACCAAAATTATAAAACATAGTTGTCTTGACGGATTCCTGCATTAATTACAACCTCCGTGGTTTCATAATGCATGTAAATGATTAATGTTTGTATTTGATGTTTACACCTTAAATAAAAAAAAAAAAGATACACAGCGCCTACAACAAACACATAAAGAGAGATAGCCACATACAAACATATATACCCACAAAGGGGAAGAGATTTAAAATCGAAATTGAATTTCAAATCATCATTCGACGAACAATGGCAAATATAATAACTTAAGCGAAACTAGAAAAGTAATAAAGCGTTTATTACAATCTATATAAATGCTTTATTAATGTACATGATTAATTACAAGGAAGATTTGAAATTGAAATCACATAAAGTTTTTATATTCATGGCTGTTTTAGTGGTACATCTAAGAGCACTTACTGTTGCAATAAAAATTCTATAGCATCAACCGCTTCGTTCTCCACAGCTAGGTGCAATGGCGTATTACCAGCGTTGTCCTTTGCATTTAGATCTAAAAAACAAAAACAGTTGTTAATTTATCACAATCTACTTAACCCTTTTTCTAATCCATTAAGATTGGCGGGGTCCGCTGCCTAAGCCTAAGAATTTGGCGAAGATTTTGACATGGAGCGGCGGAACGTAGATTTGAAGCGGACCAGCCATGCAATTCTGTAAGAGCAAACATACTTACATCCTCGGAAACATCGGCTGTTACAGCCTTGAACACAAAATTGCAATTCTTTGGTGTCGCTTTTCATGGTTGTGCGACACTAGCGCCGCAAGGCTGCGTTGGGAATTGAAATTCTACAAGGCAAACAGCCTCGCGTACGCTTACAGCCTTATAGAATACCAAATAATTTAGCCGTGATCGCAGTAGACGATGTCAAAGCTGTGACATCTGTGATCACAGCGACGCACACAGCCATTACGAGTCGCTTAGAGAATTGCATGGCTGCACAACCCAGAGGGGAAAGATCTGACGTTTCTTAGCTTTGGTCACACGTCTTTTGAAATATAATGTCTTGGACGTGCGGGTTTCCTTATGATGTTTTGCATCACCGCTGATCAATATTAAATGTGCACATAGATTATGTATATGTATATAAATTCGAAGGATTAGAACCGGGGACCAATTGGTCAATAGATTTGCGCTCCACTGAGCTATCACTGGTTTAGATTGAATACAATATGATAAAAAATTTGCTTGTGTGTGCCAAATATTGTTGCCTACCTGTCAATGTAAACTAATCAAATTAATTAATCAAATATGTTAAATAACTTTGTACACATTTAGCAATAAAATATATTCTATTCTGTGCCGTTTTTTTATAGGCGGCGAGTTCACCCTCACACGCCGAAACCGCAATGGTCACGTACCGTGCGGTTCCAGAGAAGTTTTCTTCCGAGAACTCTCAAGTTGTGGAATCAATTCCCAGCCGAGGTTTACCCAAGGGACAACAGCATGGGGTTCTTCAAGAAAGGCGTAAAGAGGTTCTTAGAGGGTCGGCAACGCATGAGTGACACCACTGGTGTTGCAAATGTCCGTAGGCTACGGTGACTGTTTACCATCAGGCAGGACGTAAGCTTGTTTGTCACCTTAGTGGTATAAAAAAAAACCGTAGTGGTACTGGAGAAAATCAGCACTTCAGCACTCTCAGTCTTAATAATTTGTAACGTTTTAACAAACTGCCTACTTTTGCACTTTAATGTTAGATGTTCTCATGGTATTGACTCGCAGAGACAACCGCAGCAGCCGATGCAGAGACTACCGGAGTAGCCTGGGCAGCGGCGGCATGCATCTACTAACGGTAGTCGGTGGATGCCGGCCGGCAGTACTTTGCATGAACTAAACGGGAGCGGAAGCATACAAAGTAGATTAGATCATATTGCCTGTATTTGTATTTGACATTTCTATTGTCTGTATTACATTCCATTAAACATCATGGCTCCTATGTGAACGACTTTTTTTATACAACTATACTATACAATGGGCAAACAAGCATGCAGCCCGCGTTAGATGGTAAGCGGTCACCGCAGCCTATTGACGCTTACAACACCATAGAGATGTTACTCGCGCGCTGCTAATCTTGTGACCTAAGGCTGTTTCGTCACAGTACCCAGTAATTGCTCTGCCATATCTCACTCTTCTAACCGTAACACAGCTATATAAATATAGCTGCTTGGCGGTAGAAATAGGTGAGACAGAGGTACCCATGCAGACGACTTTTGTACAAAGTCTCCCTCTGGTACAAAATTGACTTATTTAATTTTAATCCAACAAAACTCGATCCATCCCATCAAGTACTACAATCATTGACTAGGAATAAAGAGCATAGAAACTAAAACATTTAAAGTCTGTCTAAACGTCATACCTCCGCTGTAATTGTTGATGAAGTGGAGAATGTTCGTGTTGTTCCTTGCTGCCGCTTGGTGCGCTGCAGTCCTGCCGCGTGCGTCACGAACTGCCAAGCGAGAGGGTTCGCTCAAGTAAAGTCGCATAAAATCCTCCACATTTCCGCTCTCTGCTGCCTAACAAACAAACATTTTTTTTTAATGCAAAGTCGGAAGGCATAAGAGCATACGGCCCATCTGATGTGAAGCGGTTACCGTAGTGAACGCTTGTAATACATTAAGTATCACTCGCGCGATGTCACATCTGCTACTACCACAGCACCTCCTTAGGAGCTTACTGGTGACTCACTCACATGCAGCAACACAACAACACTCCAAACAGTTGTTATTTGGCTGCGGTTCTCTGTGAGGTGGAGGTACTTCCCCAGACCTTGCTTTGATGAAAGAAAGAAAAAAGCAATCGTTTCTCACGTTACATATAATTCGAATCTCATATATAAATTACGGTGTCAGGATCCCTAGAAAACGATGCGCTTTTCCTGAGAGCTATGAATGTCAAAGAGGCGAGTAAGGTGTGTAAGGACGAATAATGTGGTGCTCGGTTCTCTCTGCCTACCTACCTGACTTGGCGCGAAGTTATAGATAGACATATAAATTTCGACACCTGCATATTTGTTTCTGCATATTTCATATCACCTGCATATTTATAGACTCTGAAACGGCTAGACTGATTTTAGTGAAATTTTCAAGGAATATTCAGACCTGGTCATGATCCTGTGAAGTTTGGTAGCGATCGGATCACTCGTTCGAAGTTGGGGCGGATTGCTAACAACATCGGAAGGCATACGAGCATACGAACCGCCTGATGTTAAGCAGTTACCGTAGCCTATAAACACTAAAATATTAAGTATCACTCTCGCGATGCCGCCTCTGCTGCTAACACAGTTGCTCCTTAGGAGCTTGCTGGTGATCTCATTCACTCGCAGGAACACAACAACCCTCCAGGTAGATGTTATTCGACTGCGGTTTCCTGTTACGTGGTGGCCCCATCCCCATATGATAGTTAGTCACAATTCAAAAATATATAAATACAATATATTATTTTCAAAAGGGTATCTACGTGTTGGATTCATATCCCCGTGCACACTTATCAAATAACCAGGATAAAATTAAATAAAGTGAATATAAATAATAATTAATTAACGGTCAAAGTATAGAAAGGTTTATCAGTAGTTGAATAAAAAAAACAGTAATGAATTCATACAAAAATAATCACACTGAAATTCACAATGCGTAACTAGTTTAGTTTTACAAACAGCTATAATGAACTTCAATTTAATGGAATAATACTTTAAAAAAAAAACAACCCACAAACAAATTAATATTAATATAAATAAATAATAATAAGTATTATCATGTTAAAGAGGCTGTATATAGATAGATAAATAAATATATCGATCTATAACTTCACGGCGTATTCTTTGCGGGGTAGGCAAAGAGATCCGAGCGCCGCTTGACTCGGTTCTTACACACTCGCTTTTTTAACATTCATAACTCATATGATGGTTTCTAAAAAATTTGTAAACAAAAATATAAATTGTTATTTTTTTTTATTTTTTATTTTCCTATAGCATTTTATTAATTAACTTTTTTTAATCGCTATATAAACTGCATGAACATTGCTTGACTCGTGCTATTGAAATTTTCTTCCGCGGCTATTTTTCAAACTCTACTTGCCTAGCAATTACTACTCAATAATTATACCAACTTCCCAACGAACGTTCCAACTTTTAGTTGGAAAAAAGAAAGCAGATCGATAAATGGGCAATTAACAGCTGTAAAAGTAGTAACTTAATATTTATATAATATATCATAAGTATTTTTTTTATATTCCATATTCACAGCGATTTATACTTTTTACGTTTATACAGGGATTTAAATTCGGCAATAATGCATAATTCAGTAGTTAATCAGTTTCGTTCTGCATGTCACAGATGGCGCTGATGTCAAATTAGATCGCGATATGGTTTCCTTCGCGAAGTTCTATAAAGGATATATAAAACATTATAATGTAACTTTCCGCTTTAAAGGTGGTTTTTAGTACTTTTCAATTTTTGTAGATAATACCACTGGCTGCATTCAGGCAGCATGTGTTATTATCCTTATAAAAGATTTCGACCTTCAGTCACATTGCTTGTTCTTTAATTCAATATCGGGAGGGAAGGGAAGGCAGAACAGTAGGAAACGAGCTGTTAAGTTGCTTTGACATGACACAGACGACCGTGGGTTCGATTCCCACACAAGACAACATTTGTGCGCTATGTGTGCATAAACGTGTCTAGGTGTTTTTTAGAGAGGTAGGGTGCTACAAAGCATCCCGACTATGGAATTAGCTCTACCTCAAAGAAAATCGCTTTCAAATAACAACTCCCTACCTAGACGGTTGTTGTGTGAGTGAAGTCACCAGTAAGCTCCTATGCAGTTGCTGTATTAGCAGCTGAGGTGGCATCGCGCGAGTGATAATGTATTGCAAGCGTTTATAGGCTACGGTAATGGCTTTAGATCAGGTGGGCCGTATGTTTGTAACTCTCGATGTTGTATGCCTATTAAGAATGTGGGTGGGTGCCGGCTGGCGTTAGTTTGCATGAAGTAATTGGTGGCGGAAGCACATAAAGCAGATTGTTAGATCAAATCGCATGTAAATTTGACTTCCGCGAAATAACGAAATAACGCCTTAATCTATTAACTATTATGATATAATAATTAACTAACTATAAATATATATTATTATAATATATTCATCTATTACATATTGGTGAATTGGTCACAGGATATGCGACTGAGAAAATCAATTCCAATAACAGATTTTGGGCGCCATTAAACCCCACATTAAAAGTTTTTTTTTTTATAATACATTATGTGTGTTTTCCTCCGCCAATCCGCATTTGAGCAGCGTGGCGGAGTATGCTCTAAACCCCTTCGGTTGAAGGGAGACTCGCATCCCAGCAGTGGGATGAGTAAGGGTTGATGTGGTGGATGTGTATTTTAAGTATCATTTTAATTCACAAATAAATCAACAACAGGCCGTAGTGGTGTAACACGCTGTTACGTAGCTTTGACACCAAGGCCCGTGGGTTCAATTCCCACACAGGACAAACATTTGTGTCATGAACATGTCTGTTTATCTTGATCTAGCTATTTTTAAGACAGGCAGTGCGCATCAAAGCAACCCGTCAGGGAAAGTACCTCCACCTCACACAAAACCGTAGCCAGATAATAACTCCTTGAGGATTCTTGCGATCCTGCGCGTCACTGAGGTTACCATTTAGTAGACCCATTTTCGTGAAACACAAAATACTGCCGATACCCTCAGTCTATATTCTGGAATGCCTGCTTTTTGTAAAAAAATATCAATATAGATTTGTGATACGTGATGTGATGACACAATTGCCTTGAAGTTATGCTCCAAAAACAAACATGCACAGCCAACTCCCAAATGCACGGTATACAGGAAACAGTCAGAACATATACACTTCATGTCTGTATACCTGTACAATAAACTACCAGACAAGTTAAAAGAAATGCTATTTATAGAATTCAAAAAATCAGTTACTGAAATACTAAAGAATAAATGCTATTATGACATTAAAGAATATAAATGACAAACATTTTCTATAATAATTTCATAAAATTACATTTGACATTATCAATAATTATAAACTTATTTATAATTATTGATAGGTATGTAAGGATCGAGTCGCGTGGCGCTCGGTTCACTCTGCCTACCCCGTAAGGGATTTGGCGTGAAGTTATAGATAGATAGATAGATAAACTTATTTGACACGTACCAAATTATACTTATATCATTTATTAAATTAAATGGTTTTAAATGCTGTATGGAGCTATAGGACATTGCACGTTCTTACTTAATAATATTTGTATGCCCTGTTTGTAGAGTTAGAAGTGGCTTGTGCATTACGTACTTCTACAAATAAATGATTTGATTTGACATTAAGAGGGATACTTAATTTATTGCAAGCGTTCCTTAGCTACGGTAACCGCTTTTCATCACGTGGCCCGTATGCGTACTGTATACCTCCGGACGTTGTATAAAAAAACTGTGGGACATACAACCTCATCACTGATCGCGAATAATGTACGATATCGTATGCAGTTAATAACGTTCCAGCTTTCCGATCAATAGGAAGTCTTGAGTCCACACAAGTACATCATAAGAATATAAAACCGGTACTACCCAATAACGACATACAACAGCCAGAATTTTTGGCAAAGGTAAATAAATTTGACTAAATAACGCAATTTCATTATCTATTCTCCAAATTGACTATAAACGATTACATAGATGTTATCGGATATGTCGCAATATGACTAATTGACTACTATCACGAAGTAGACATCTCAATTTGAGTGAGTAATTAAACAAATGACAGTTAAATGTTTCTGCGGGACATTTGGCATTTCCTGAATTTTTGCTAACGTTAAATATTTACACGACTGCAACGTTCTTTTAAGGGAAAACCCGAATGGATCGAATATTTGTTGATGAATGAGTTTTTGTGTTGTTGATAATAAAAAGGGTTCATTTAAATTAAAATTTAATGAAAGTTTTACCTGATAAGACACTTTATTTACAATTTATAATATACGGCTTGAGAAATGTCATTTAATATTATTAAATGTCATTTTTTAACCATAGCCCTTACAAACCGGCCGGTGTACATAAAAAAGATCTATGAATGTTAAAAAAGCGAGTATGGTGAGTAAGGTCCGCTGTCTTAAGGCGCTCGATTCCCTCTGCCTAACCCTGGCGTGAAGGTGTACATACATACCATGTCGTTCAATAGACAACAAATCAACAATAATTTGAAATAAAATAGTAATTATAAAAAATATGATATTTTTATATCACGGATGTATCTTAGAAGCACAGGGCCTACCTGATGGCTTTGCCTTAACTAATGAAAGCTCTCTATTTCACTGATACAGTTATCGATATTGTATTTTTTTTTAACGGAGTTTTGCCATGTTTCCCCAAATTGTGGAAGATCCATATCGGGGACACACCCAATGGTCCAATTAATTGAGTCCTCAATCAGTCTCAGCGCCAAAAACCTTCAAATTGACTCAAGATACCGAAAGACTTCATATTGACTCGAGTGAAGATCATAAAAGATTTTTTTTGTAAAACCGACTTAAATTGACTTAATCTTTATCCCCGAATGACTCAATTTTATGTCAGATTATAGAAATATCCGTGTCAGTTGCCTTGTCAAAGAAGCTTCTATCACCGTATAGGTTTTTGTATCCAGTCTTAACAGATACACTGTTTCAGCCAGGAAATTATTAGGTCCTTACATATGAAATTCGCATTTCGTGTGGAAAAAGTAAAACGAAAATAAATATATGAAACTATGTATAATCAAACCATTTTATAAGTAATTCATTGATTCTAATGCTGAAAAAATGATGGGAGCGAGAATCAATAAAATCTTTCAAGGCCATTTGGACTGCCTCATCGGAATTGAATTTTTTCCTTGCAAGTACTTGTCCAAATTGCAAATTACAATTTCAGTCCAAATTGCGGCAGCGATTATTATATAAGGTTTTATTCCAAATGTTCCATAACTAGAACGCTGCCCAGTGGTGTAGCTACTTGAGTCCTCACCGACCGTGTAAAATTTTTTCGCAGGTCCGATTATTTTGTAGGGTTTTTTTCTAAATGTTCATAACCGAAACGCTGCACAATGGCGCATCTACTTGAGGCCTCATCGACCGTGTAAAAAATTTTTCGCAGTTCTAATAAGTTTTGGCATTTTCCCCAAATGACGAGTGATTATTATGGAAGTTTTTATTCCAAATGTCCATGACTGGAACGCTGCCCAGTGGTGCAGTTACTTGATTCCCCAAGCAGTCTCAGTGCCAAAAACCTAAAACTTTCTATTCAATCCAGTGATGAACTACAATCCAAAATTTTCATTGAAGCGTCCAACTAAGATCACGGTAAGTTGAACATTTTAATATTTATACCAGTCTTTGTAACAAGATATACATGACTTTCAATGTCAAGTGAAACGGGCACTTCCACAATATTACATCGATTTCATCAAATTACAGAATTCAACCCCTTTATTTAAATGCTGTTATTGGATATTTGATAGTGTTGAAATATGTTCATACTGAAGAACTTTGTTGAGTGTTTCGTACTCTACTTTGATAATGTCTCGGGTTCAATTACAGCTACGAATTATGTTTATGAACTGCGAAATTTGCAGTTCAAGTGTCTCATCATCGTGTGTGGATGTGTGGTTGTGAGAATTGACAATGATCGTAAACTTACACACGGTATTAAGCATTTATATACATATATTTACACGTCAAACCCCTTGCGAGATAGGCTGAGAGTACCGAGAGTACGGTTTTTACATACCTCTATCACTTCTTCAACATTTATAGATCTTCTGTAGGTGTCTAGTAGGCTCCTGACATCACCTTCTGATAAAATACGATCTATTTGGTTATGGTAGGCAAGTCTATGTCTTCATCGGCTCGTACATATATTTATTTTGTGATTCTTTGAACCTGTATTCTTTCTACTTACATGTCCAAACTAACGGACCATGCCTCTTTTTATTTTACCACCCTTTCAGACCAACTTTGTTTCTTACATCGTCATTACGAATGCGGTGTACAAGCGTTACTCCACAAATTTTGCGCAACGTTCGCATTTCGACTCCTCCATACCCAGCTCTCTCTTCCATAAGTTAGTGTTGGCACCAGCATTGCGTTGTGTATAGCCGGCCGGCACCCAATCTCTAGGCATATATCGCAGAGACGACAGGAGCAGCCAGGGCAGCAATGGTGGCGGGTGAAAGCGGTTCATTTTCAGATGGCGGACATTCAGAGATATTCGCAGCAGCCGAGACAGAGACGACCGGAGCAGCCATGGCAGCGGCAACATGCATCTACTAACGGGCGTGGCCGAGTGCCGGCCGGCACTAGTTCGCATGAACTAATCGGCAACGGAAGCACATAAAGTAGTCTTCTTCAAATTTCAATAAATGTAAGACACAAAGAGTAACCAGTAAATATGTACGCAGTGGAAACTTTGTTGTTTTTTTATATTCGACATTTTCCTTTGAGACAAAGAACACCCAGCAGCTAAAGGTGTACAATGGAAGTGACACTGTCGGATCAAATTACATAAGACATCTCTAAGCGTGTTATTCTAAAGTAAAATCGTAAATTGTTATTGATGAAGACAGTTTTCTGTTCAGGTTGTTTAGCTATCTTTTAAGTGTATATATGAGTAACTTAGGGTAACAAGGCATGAACGTAGGATAAACGCGGTCGAAATGCGACTGATGCGCAAAATTTGTAACGTAACGCTTGTTGACCGCGTTCGCTATGATGATGTTAGAAACAGAGTTGGTTTAAAAGAAATTGTCAGTGCTAGAATAAGAATAGCCGTGATCCGTTGGTTCGGACATCTAGACATAATGCAGGAAGAAGGAATTACGAAATAGATATACAACGCGAAAGTCAAAGGAATTAGTAAATTGCTCTTCAAATAACTAACAAAACAAAACTTTATGAAAGCTGAATATCTTTTTTGAAAGATGCCAAATCAAGAGGAAAAGTACAGGTCTGGGTTATTAGTGGGGATCTCACGGTGCAATTTTTTTACTCATGGTACCCGTTTGTACATATCTGGCCTATTAACCGATTAGTCCTCGTTTCGAATGGTAGAGGCATGTACCACTAAATTCATATTTTCGGATTAATGTGCATATTTATAATTATTCTTAGCTCGGCGGTGAAATAAAACATCACGAGGAGACCCGCACGTTCATGAAATTATATATCGAAAGATGGACCTTAGCTAAGAAAGATCTGGTTTAGCTTTGGGTTGTGGAAGTCTGACGGGAGTCGCTCCATGTAAAAATCAGTCTATCTATCTATAACTTCACGCCAAATCCCTTGCGGGGTAGGCAGAGAGAACCGAGCGCCACGTGACTCGATCCTTACATATCTCACTCGCTTCTTTAACATTCATTGCTCTTCTCATGCACGCACGCCGGTTTCTAGGGCTCCTGACATCACCTTCTGATAGAACATGACCAATTTGGTCATGATAGGTAAGTCTTGGCCTTCCCCGGCTCCTACATCCTTCCACTTTTGCATTGTATATCTGCTTCGTCATTCTTTCATCTTGCATTCTTACTACATGCCCGAACCATCGGAGCATGCCTCTTCTTATTTTAACACCGACGCTCTCTTTCAGACCAACTCTGTTTCTAACATCATCATTGCGAATACGGTCTACAAGCCTTAAGTTAAGTAAAAATCAGTATCTTCCCCAAAGGCTAAGGCTCAGGTAGTGGACCTCGCCGATCCTTATGAATTAGGAGACGGTGTAATGCTAGGAAGAAGAAAAAGAACCTCTTTGCCCCTTGGAGTTCAGCAGTGCAGCTGCAGTTAGTTTGACGAGCTCGGTGGCGCAGTGGTGAAACGCGTTGTTACGCTACTTTGACATCAACGCTCGTGGGTTCGATTCCCACACAGTACAAACATTTGTGTGCATGAACATGTTTGTTTGTCTTGGTCTGGGTATTTTCTATGTATAACAAGTATGTATTTACAAAAAAAAAATATTTACGTATGTTTATCAGTTGTCTAGTACCCATAACACAAGCTTCGCTTACTTTGGGGCTAGATGGTGCTGTGTAATTTGTCCGACAATATTTATTTTATTATTTATTTATTTATAGTTAGATGACCTTAATGGTGGATCCAATCTTACAATCGGTATTAAGCCATAAAGTCTAAGTAAAGACCTT